>VZZY01005027.1:0-133677 GCA_013400335.1 Eurystomus gularis
TGATCAAAGTTAGGAAGAATCTTCCCAGTGCAAGAACTTATGATGCCACACCTGTATCTCTGGAGGATCTATTCATAAAACCAAATTATTCTTGAGCTCAGAAGAATATTCTTGAAAGCAGAGTGCACATCACTGATAACTTCTACGTACAGATATAATTTAGGAAATTTCAGGGTGAACTGCTGAAGTTTTTGTATGTTCCTACCATGTGTCAGTCCAAAACCATGATGAAACAAAAGCTACTTAGCCGCCCAAGGTTGCTACTTGTGTGCTACACTGTAAATACGTAACCATTTGATATACCCAGGCACACAGAAAGGCAAGGAAAGCACACAGCTCAAAATAAAGTTCCTCCACTCTACACAGTTGTTTGTGAATTTAGAACTTGGAACACGCAATTTTGTATACCAAAAAAAATCTGGCTGTCAGTGCTGATCTCAAACAGAACCACTACACTTCTCACAAAGGGAAAAGCATGTTCCTTCTGCCAACACATTGCTATAGCTTTTGCTAATTCTGAATGCTCTCCTCATGGGAAGTCACTTCTGCTGTTACTGTCGAAGAGTTAAGGCATCATACTTCTTTTACGAAAGCCATTGAAATGTCACAGAATCATAGGACGATTTAGGTTGGAAAAGACTTCATTTAGTTCAACCTCTTTCTTCAAGCTAAGCCAGCTATGAGGCCAGAACAGATTGCTCAGGGCTTAATCCCATCTTTGGTGCTTGACTTTAATAAAGCAGGCTCAAAAGTGAAAGATAAATCCAGAGATGGAAAGTGTTCTCAAAAGAAATCTTGATTTTGTAGCAATCTCAAAGCAGAGGACTCTGGATTTAGCTAGATTATGACTGGCAATGGCTTTGTGAGCGCAACATCTGTAGCCATGATCGGATCATGTTTGTTGAATAGGCTGAGTATTAAAGATAAGAAATAGAGGAAAATACTCATTTGTCGAGTGAGTTCTTAGGTTTAGCTGTAAGGTCTGAGAACCAACAAGATAAGATCTCTTCATTTAACAATCTGAAAAGGATACTCTAAGCTTTCACTATTGTTCAACTGAATGACGAATTCTTAGCTGAGATTTTGAGAAGTGATTATAAGAGCAAGAGAATCTGAAATATGTGACTGGACCAATTAAAAGCAGAAGCGAGGTATGGACATGCAGTTACACTGACAGAATTTTGATTGGCTAGTGACAATTGCCATCTAGGTAAAAAATTATGAGGAAGTTAGGCCAAACAGTGATGACCTATGATCACAAGAGATAGACTATGGTATACACAGTGATGGAAGCCAGACTTTTCTCTAGAATTCTCTTTATATCACAGCTGATGCCTAGATCTAAACATGCTAGGGAGATGCAACCAAAGACCACTCTTGGAGATGAATAGCTCTGGGGTTAAAGAAATGAACATTGAGTTCATAAAGTAACCAGACAAAAGTTTGGAGGAAACAATGGTTAGACTGAGAGACAGTAATAATGAACTATAATTGAAGAATAAAAGCACTACAGAATTTCAGGGTTACTGAATAATGTCAGGATACTGCTGACATTAAAGGTCCTTAAAGAGCAATAGAACTGATGTGAATAGTTTAAAATCTAAGGGATGCAAAGAGTCCAAATGAATCGTAACATTCATTTCACACACACTGTAGAAGAGGAATCTCCATGCTGAGATGATTAACTGAAAATTTCATACAGTCGAACAACAAACTGCTACAAACAGGAATATTTTGACTATCTAGATACAACCCAAAATTTCCAGGGTCAGATTTTTGCATTTAACAGTAGTCTGAGATGAGAACAGACTGAATGTTAACATAAATGTTCTTCATGTTGCCAGTCCCCTGTAAAAGGTAGTTTACTACCTAAAAAGAGGTTGTAGTGAGGCTGGTGTTAGTCTCTTCTCCCAAATTACTAATGATAGAATTAGAGGAAGTGGCCTCAAATTGCATCAGGGGAGGTTTAGATTAGATATTGGGAAAAAATTCTTTACTGAGAGAGTGGTTAGGCACTGGAATGGACTGCCCAGCGAGGTGGTGGAGTCACCATCCCTGGAGGTGTTTAAAAATGAGTAAATGCAGCACTTGAGGCTATGGTCTAGTGGTTAGAGAGATGTTACAATGAAGGATGGACTTGATGATCCTGGTGGTCCTTTCCAACCGTAATGATTCTATGATTCTATAGTGTCAATCAGAATCACATACTTTAAATTGAACAAAGGACTAAGCAAAATAACTTCAAATCACATCTCAGTGAAATGTATCTGAGCACACTAATTAGAGATTCCATTTTGAAAATTAAGACTCAGTTAGAGAAAAGTGAGGATTATAGAAAAGCACTGCAAGTGTCACAAATCAATTTTCCCCCCAAAAGTCAACTTGACAATTATGTGGGAAATAATTAAATTTTAAAAAGCAGGAAAAGTGGGGAAAAAAGTGAAAGCCCTAGGCTTATATAATAAGCCCATATATTCCACAACCAACAACAAATACACTAACATTAAAATAGTGTCAAGATTTATGAATGACTATTTGCAAAGACTAACCAAGCTTATGAAAGAGGCTCTGGGGAGGAATGAAATACTCAAAAGCAAGAAGTCTGAAAGGACAACAAAATGAAGATGAAGACATACTTACGATAGAAAAGGTTAAGGTGGAAATTAAGGGATAATTACAGTGTTTAGAAAACTACTAGGATATTTTCCTGGCATATAAAGAATGAGATGTCAGTAAACGAGAAAACTGACTCTTATGAGACAATCTGAGTAATTTATTGAGAGTACAGGATGATTCTGCTAAAATAATTACTTAATCATTTTTATCTATGCTTGCAAAAAATTATTTGCTGAAAACTGCCAAATGGATCTCTCTCCCAAAGAAACAATACTGCATTATAAGGGAGATTATCAAGAAAGACAGATCCCAATACTCACATTTGGATGTAGTGCATACAGCAAAAGGCTTCATATGCCAAGCAGAGGTGTACTTTGTCCTTTGCTGCTGAGAACTGATTATAGCCACCTCCATGTAAAATAGCGTGGTGTCTGGGCAAGACTATTTGTAACAGCCTCCAGGAGAAGGTAAGAAGTCATTATGACAACAGAGTGTGAGAATACAGCAAGTTCTGTTTCTACCTCTTCCCTCTTTCTACTTCCTTGGCAGATAAAAATCAATGGAATTGATTCCATATGATTCCTACTCATCTGATTTTGTTTCTGCATGCCAGTGGAATTCCCTCCTTGCCAGGAGAAGAAACTTTAGGCAGCTGCATGAGATTCAAGTTGCCAATTTGTAGAGTTATTAAAATTGTGTGTCCAAGTCCTAATTCTAAAGAAAGTTGCAGGGGCAGGAGGTATTGATTTTCAAGTGCTCACATATTAACCTTCCTTCTTCGAGGCAGAGAAAGCACCAGTGTTCTAAATAAAAATACATCTTTGCTGATAGCATACAGATGGTTGTATACCCATTTCTAGAACTGTCCAGCCAAGACAATGCAAATTTCCAGGGCTGAATGGCAATCCTGGTGTAATAAAATAATCACATCCATGTCGCAAAATATCTTCTTATTCTGGTCTAAGTTTTCCATATAGCCAAAGTTATACAGGTAGAAATGCTGACATAATTTTCCAGCCGTTTTTACCTAACCCTATTCATAGCAGTACTTATTACCTTAAAGGGTGTTATGAAGATTAGTTTGTCTACAATTTAAGTCTCTTTTGAAGAGAGAATGCAACATCCAGCATGAAAGCTGAGTCCTGTTGTTCTTTTTTTATTGTTTTTTTTTTTAATAAAAAAATAAAATAAATCACTACACAGTAATTTTTTAAAACCTTTTAAATATGAGTAGTGTGAAATCACAAATTGTCTTCTGTTAATTGCCTAAAATATGTATATTCAAGGAAGGTATATTCAAGTACAGTACAACAGTTCCTCTACAGTTTTTACACCTGACCTACATGTTTACTTTTGCCTCTGCTAAACAAGCCATGCCCCTAAATATTTAACTAGAAGTGCAGCCATTCTATCATATTTATCTCCTTCCTCCTTCCTCCCAGTTTAAATGATTCCAGTCTTAGATAAGATGTAACCCCGGAATAATACATGATCACAGCTTTAGATCAGGCGCTGTGCAATGTATCTTAACCCCTTGCAGAAATGAAGATCTGAACCAGCCTGTAAATCTGCCATGCCTTTGGGCTGTAAGGAAGAACTGAAAAGGAAGGGAGAGCAATATAAACAAATCTCAATTATTCAGCACTTACTGCAATGTCTTTTAGCTATAAATAGGAATAATACATGACAATGTTGAGAAGAAGTGGATTATCGGCCATCTCAGTAATACCCAAGAGGCAACACAATCTCTGACCATCATTTATTAAAAATGAGGGTGGCTAAAGGGAAATTTCATCCATAATAAGGTTAGCACAGCTTTTGCTCCTTCAGCAAAAGGACGTTCCCTATTGATTTTTCAAGTGGCCTGACTACCTACAGATCACACAGGTCTGGCCTGAATCACAGCTATAGTATCTGGGACAGAAGTGGACCAGATGCTGTTCCCACACCAAACTCATTTAACCACAAGAGCATATTAAAGCCATTTGCTTCAGCAGAATTACATCAGTGTAAATTAGAAATGCAACAGCTCAAACAAGCCAGGCCACCAGATGGCAGATCATTAATAGTTTAAAGCCTACTTCAGGGTCTGGTCATTATTTGACATTTCAAAGTTTCGTGTATATTAGAAAGCATGGCTTCATTTAATAAAACAACACTGGCTTTATAGAAGAATGGGCTGTTATGGAGACAAAATTGTGGGCTTCTGAAATAAATCTAAATTAAGAGGTCTCCTGACTGCAATCTTTTCTATGCAAAAATCTATGAAATTCATACAGGTTCACAAGTACCTGTAACTGCTGTTTCTTAGCTGCTATTTGGCCAGGCTGCAACCATAATCAATTTGAGAAGAGACCGAGAAACAAAACCTAATAAAAAAGCTTTAGGAGTTCATTGCGAAAAAGCAGGCTGAGAAATACACAGTGAAGCTATATATATTGGGTCCAGAGTGGATACAATGGAGGTACATCCTTCCTGCTGGCTGTCATTAACAGATCCACAGCTAGTCATATTTCATGTGCTGGCTCTTACATTTCTTTATCACTTTACTGCTTTATTATTATTGGGCAAAGTGCTGGAGCGGGTGCAGAGAAGGACAACAAAGCTGGTGAAGGGTCTGGAGAATATGTCATATGAGGAGCACCTGACGGAACTGGTATTGTTTAGCATGAAGAAGAGGAGGCTGAGAGGAGATCTCACTGCTCTCTACAACTACCTAAAAGGAGGTTGTAGTGAGGCTGGTGCTCGTCTCTTCTCCCAAGCAACTAACGACAGGACAAGAGGTAATGGCCTCAACTTGCACCAAGGGGAGGTTTAGACTGGATATCAGGAGGAAGTTCTTTACTGAAAGAATGATTAGTCATTGGAACAGGCTGCCCAGGGAAGTGGTGGAGTCGCCATCCCTGGAGCTGTTCAAAAACTGAGTAGATGTGGCACTTCGAGACATGGTCTAGGAGTCAGGGAGATGTTAGACGAAGGTGGGACTTGATGACCCTAGAGGTCTTTTCCAACCTGTATGTTTCTATGAATCTGTAAGATACTTAGCACATGTAAATTGGAATAGCTTCATTTAATTTAATGTGGTTATAGCAATACATGCAGGCCAAGGTTCCAGTTAGTATTTATGATTTAGATTGTAAATTAGGAGGAAATTCTTCACTCAGAGGGTGGTGAGTCACCGGCACAGGTTGCCCAGGGGGGTTGTGGATGACCCATCCCTGGAGGTGTTCAAGGACAGGTTGGATAGGGCCTTGAGCAAACTGGTCCAGTGCGAGATGTCCCTGCCCATGGCAGGGGGGTTAGAATGAGATGATCTTTGAGGTCCCTTCCAATCCAAACCATTCTATGATTCTATGATTTGTCACACAGATTAGTAGCTTTCTTTTCTACAGTGTACTGTGAGAAAAACCTCAAGCGAAAAATTCTTCCCCACAGCAGCTAAGCAGACTACAGTACCAGCCATAGTCTGTCCTCATTACTACTGGTGACCAAATGGATGTTAGAGCTTCTAATCAAATCTCATCTCCCAATAGTGAGAAAGTTTCTATGACCCCTGAAGGTCCTGAAGTTTGTGTCAGCAGGAAATCTTCCCTCGTCTAAAGGTAAGTTAAGCTTACCATTCTTGTTTCTCAATTTCTAATAAACATATTTGGATTTTGGATTTTTAACAGCTCAAGGAAGGCTTAACATGGTAGGAAAAAGAAAACAGTGTGGTAGCACTCACATCTTACATTTATTTCAATTCACAGGGGCAAGTCATGCCAGAAGTTTGAGATCAAAGGCCTTCTTTTCAGCACTTTTAAAAAGAAAACAGAGCTGCTGTTCCCCAAACTCTAAACTACAACCATCAGTTTCAGTGAGTCACCACTGTCCAGGAACTGAGGCAGCAGTGGCAAGGCTTACACAGCATGCACATCCATAAACAGCATAGTTACAAGAGCTTGTTCTCAGAGCATCCTTTCTTTTGTTATAAGGTGTAAGTATTAAAATACTGTAAAGACTCCTACCTGTGATTTTCACCAATGCTCTTGTCTTTGAATTCAGTAAGAGGCTGGAGTTAGTATTTCTAAGATCTAGATTTAACCTCTTTCACTGGCATGTTTCTTCCCTTTATGCTTCAGTTTCTCCACCTGTAACAAAAGGATGATACTTGTCTACCTCACCCAGAACTTGTGAAGTGTCAGCAATCAGCCAAAATTCCAAACTGAAAGGTATTAAAGCAATTCAAAGACATTCAATTCAACACAACAGTATATTCATCTGAGTTGCCATGTACTGGTGGCTACAGGCCTAAGTCTACTTAGCTCAAAAACCACAAACATCTTTTTTGAGTCCTGCAAAACATAGATGGTCCTGTTAGTGAAAATGAGGCAGAGAGATTAGACCATTACTATTTCACAAGCTCTTCTGAGCTGTAATGCAAAGTCTTCATTGCTACTAAAGCAAGAGAGGACCAGCTTTACACAAAATATACAGGAAAGAAGTTGCTAGAATTAGTATTGAATAATCAAATCCCTGTCTCAGTTATAACTGTGCATTGAAGCTGACACAGCTCTATCACAAAGTGGTTACGTAGAGGTTTTTACTTGAGAGATAACTGCGATTATTTTCTCTTTTTCTCTTTCTTCCTTTCTTTTTCTTGAATTTTCATTTTATCAGAATATCCAAAGGAGGAATGGATCATCTGAATCTGCTCTAAGAGTGCTGGGGCTGGTCTGTGTTTGTTACCACAATATACTGTGCTCACACATACAGCAATGTTTTTTATTTCTTTGTCAAAGTAAGAGGATTTTCATAAGCCTTCACCAGAGCTGATGTTTTAGGCTGCACTTTGGAGGCCAGTTTTCATGAGAAATATTTATAAAGGTGCATAAGAACAGTGGTGATGGTTTTGCTAAAAATAAAAAGACCATTGAGCAACAACCTTTCACTGTTGCAGAATTTATTTCTCCAGAAAGCTTATAAAACTTCTCTTATATAACTGAATCATAGCCAATCTTAGATAATGAATACACTGTAGAGTTCTACTTTTTCTGTGAACAGCCAAGTTCATACAGATCTACAATATATGTTATATGTACCATATACAGATTTGCTCTTGTGATGACATATTTCAAACCTCGGGACCAGAGTCCAGGAAAAATAGGTAATAAATTAATGAAACTTAATGAAAAAGTATATTTCTGGCTAGATTTTCCTTTGTACTTTAATATAACTAATTTACTAGGCTCAGTTGAATGTTAGAATATGTTTTTTAAGCACTGACATATACACTCTCTGCAGCTCTGGAGACAAGGATTTCAAGATTTGCTTTCCTACTCCATTTGAACACCAGGACTGAAATAACAGCAGTGAATTTACAAAATTCTGACATGCCAGGCAATGAAGTAATTCTTTTCCTTGCTCCTTGGGGAAATCCAGTGGGATTAAAAGGAAAATAATTGACCACTTTCTTATTATGCTGGCAAGCATGAATCTCTGGAATGGGATCAGACATTGGCTGTCAAGGCTTTAGTGAAGTTTTATAATACACCAAAACTGTACAACCGTCTCCAGGAAGGAGAATGCAATACAAAACTATTTTTCAAAACGAAAAGCCCAGAATTTAAAATCAGGGTCTGATGTAAATCCAACAGGCTTCTGTTGCGTGTTACATGAGGGATAAAATTGGCCCTGTTACATTAACAGTAAGTGGATTACTCATTTTAAAACTACCGTCATAATTTGGAATGATGAACACATGGTCCACAGTTGGATAACTCTAAAATATAGCGCCATTCATGTTAAAATGAAAATCTTGATTTGGCTAATGTTTTTGTTATGTCATTAATTATCACCCATTTCAGAATGGAAAACAGTTTTCAAAGAAGCAATCTAGCTTTATACAAATCTAAACTGAACTTATTATTGCACAAGATTTCAGTCACATCCAGTTTTATTCTCATTCCTAGTTAGGTATAAAGGAACAAAGAGCTTCCATACCCTCAACAGTGTTTTGAAATCCACAAAAACATTGAGGCAGCTTGTTAGCGTAGTGATATAACATATTCATTACACGTCAGCTGAAGTATTGCAAAGTTTGCATCTGTTGTCATGAAGATAGATTGATATTAGATAGGATTCATTACAATTTTACATCGTTCTAGCCTGTATTGTCCCTACTTGCAAGCTAAGTAAAGAGCTATTTCCACAACAACTGCAGAACAATTCATTTGAATCCTTTCAGAATACACAACATTATTACCTCTGTGCCAAAACAACCTTCTGATGGAAGGCCCTTCTAAATGACAAATTGCACATTCAAGAAATGTAGTTTAAAAGACTACCATCCCCAAACTGTTCTCTTTTGTATTCCTGACCGGTATGTGCCGATGAGCTGATGAGTTTCAAATTTAGTAACTGTATTTTCCTACTGAATGTACATGTATGCTATACAAATACTTTCAGTAGCAATGCACAGATACCTTGTACATCCATCTGCAATCAGGTAATAAGGTACATTTGCATTCCCAAAATTAGTTGCACCCGCAGTCATGGGCAATGTACGTACAACTTAAAATCATACTTTTCTGCATGTATTTACCAAGTTTTTAAAAATGTAGCCAAAATCATGCAATCTAGCATAACCTAAAAACTTGGCCAACCCTACATATAGCCATAGTTAAAATCTGCACAAACTCTTCTGAATACCAATGACCACAATCAAACATTCATGAAACCTCATGCTGCACATCCAACTGCAGCTAGAGGAGTGATGAGCATTATCCAGCTGATTAGTGATGCTCTTTCAAGCTTCAGACTTCCTGAATGTACATGTACCCCAAGATGAATTATCAAAACCTAATTAAAAATTTATAAATCCCCCACTATTTAAGACTCTATAGAGACTAAGAAATGGTGATAAAAGAGAGGTTCATCAACATTTCCATTAGGAATTATATTGTTCAAATGCCTAAAAGTAATTAAACCTATAAAAAGTGCTTTAGTTATTTATTTGCATTTTTACTAGTCTCTAATACAAGAATACCATTCAACACCCCAGGTGCCCTTGGCAGTCTTTTGAAGAAAGTAATAAAAGATAATAATATCTAGCTCTTATACAGTGTTTTCACTGGTAGAGCTTAAAGCGCTTTAAAAAAGAACTAAGTCTCTTTATAGTTCTTAGTTGCAGCAAGTGAAAAACATGTCTATACATGCGTGTCCGTATTTCGTGGGTAGAAGCGGTGCAACAGTCATGTATGTTATGATTATCTTAGAGATAACTCAGTACAAAAGTACACCTGCTCTAGTCTATTACACTCTTGAGAATTTGTTTTCCTGAAGATTAGAAGAAATGGTGAAAAATGTTTGAGTGTTTCAGGACTGTCAAGAGTAACAGATGATACGTTCACATTCCTCGAGGCTTATGAAAGCCATTTAACATTCAGATGTCCATCCCCAGATTGCCATTCCTTGGTGCCACGTAAGAAAACAACATGACCCTCTCTTGCCTACAGTACCTAAACGATAATTAAACCTCTTCAATGGATGCACTGTTGCAAAATTCAACACCTTTGTAGTTCATAACTCTAATTTCTCTAATTAGAGACCCTGTGGGTAAGATTTATGCATTAAACAAGAACAGTGATCACAACATAGTAACATTTTTGAAACATGACCAAATTAGCTTCATGGAAGAGAAAACAAATGCTTCAAAGAGGACAACATGTTCGGTAGTTGTGAAGTAGTATTTCGATTTTAAAAAGAAACAACAAATGTACGTTGGGTCCCAGCCTATTTTTACTTATCTGTATGTTTACCTTGTCTCATTCAAATGTATACACAGTTTGAAATACATCTCCATCTGTTGAGAACTATGGGATGTTGAAAACAGTGCTTTCATGATGATTGAACAATCTAATTCAGATCTCAGCTAAAGACCATCATAATCACTCAGGAAACTCCAACTACAAGTTTTTTTCAACGACATGTTAGGCTTTGGTTCACCTCCTCTCATTTAGGAGAAGATATGTGAATCATGACATTTCCCTCATCTCAGATGAGGCCGAGGGTCACGGTATATCAACCATGTTATATCAGTTAGTCTAATACGCATCTGGACTTTCCTCCACAACAACAGTTTTGATAAAAAAAGAGCTCTTCCTTCAAGCAACAAATTATTAATTTGTAGAAAGAAAATAATGTCTAACACACAGTGAAAAATGCTGGACATACCAGCTTTCCTCTTAGGCTTACTAGTACCAATGCACTTTCCTACAGAAACTTCCACAGACTAATCTTCTCTGAAGTGTACCGTGCGAGTGATGCCCATGACACCTCCTGATGTTTGACAATTGTTTCTCTTCTTAAGAAGATCAGTTATTTTATGTCCTTAGAATCTCTTGCTTTTGGCCAAAGGCCTCAAACAACTCACACATACAAGACTGCCTTATCTGCAAGGCATTTTTACCTGCCAAGTGTTTTTCTTCATTAATCAAATGTAAGGTTTAAAGCAGTGATACTCCATCTATGCATTTCTTTCACAGACTCTGGTTCCATACTCATGCTATGGTTGCTGTCAAGCACTTCATGCTCCCTATTTTCCCTGTATTTTGAGAAATCTTCCCACCTCTGTCATCTTCCAATTGTTTCCCATGTTCCCTTCCCTCCTTTCCCAAAACATCTCCCCCCTCTTTTGTCCTCAGACACTCCCAACCAATCCCGCTCATAGTCCTACCCTCTCCCTTTTACAACAGCTAAGACTGAGCTTTTCTGTCTTTTCCCTCTTTTGCAGTACCTCCCTGTCAATCCCTTTATGCCTGCCTCCTCTTTTCAATTGCCTGTTGCTGCTCCATGTCCCAAAACGCAGCAAAAGACCTATCATGTTCTAGAAGACTCCATGTACTTTGGCACATGGTGCACCCCTGGTAGCAGAGGCTGCTCAGCTCATTCTGCCGCCTTCATTTCCGTTAGGCAGCTCTTCTGTCAGAGTGGACGTACACCCTGGCTGTTCGGCCACCAGGCCAACCAGCATGAACGTATAACATGGTAAGTCACACACATGGCTGTGGTATTGCTGTTGATATGCCAAAGAAATTGTCCTGCAAAGCACATGCTGCACACAACTGTCACAGAGTCTGTCTCAATATCTGGGTAACATATCAATATTCCTAGATTTTTACACGGCCACACGGCCATTCATAACATTATTACATTTCAACTCCCCTTCTGTCACAATTATATGTGACATATTATGTTTTATTTTAAAATATGTACATGCCCTAACTTTGCTGGAGAATTCTGAATAGGATTTTTGCAGAACTACAGAACATACGTTTGCTTTTACTAATTGTTATAAACTGTTTTCCTTTTTAGACAGCTCTGTTCAAAATAATTCCAAAATAATTGGATTTAAACCAGAAAATAAACTGTTTCAAGGTGGAATGGATGACAACAGTCTGCTGATTGATCAGCCCATTACAATGGAGGGACCCAAAGGGACCTAGTGATGGCAGCTGTTGCTCCACCAAGATGTGACTATAAAAGCTTGATGTTTAGTTTCCTTGCCTACACAAATGGTAATAGTATCTGCCTACCTGTTCCAAAGGTTTGCCATCAGATCCTAGCACTTTATATAGGTGATGAAAATTATGAGCCCACATTATAAAAAAAATTGTATGTATAAAATCATAGGATTATTTAGGTTGGAAAAGATCTTTAAGATCATCAAGTCCAACTGTAAGAGTGAGATTATGCTATGAAGACACATTAACACTTATAAAAATATGGATGAAAATTGACTTGCACAAACAAATTTGCTAATATAAATAAAACATGCTTTACAGAAACTTAAAAGTGCATGATGTGGTTGGAAAGCAGGATTCTTTGTAAAAAAGGCTACCAATGCAGCAACACTGAAGGAATAAATATCTAGAAGTGAACAAAATCTTCGGAAACCATTAAACTCTCCACTTGAAACAAACTACATGTTCTTTTATGCAACGAGTGCTTGTAACCCAAGTACTTATCAAATGAATCCTCCATCCCATATCTGCAGCTTCACCTCATCTTCTAAAGCGGGAGCTGCACTGGGAAGAGCAGTGGAATTAGACATGGAGGGCTGTGCCACATACCCCTGTGCCTCAGTTCCCATCACCATCAATCACCTGAACGGCCAAACGGGCCATGTGGACTTGCCATATTGTTGCCACACTGAACAAAATGTCAGGGGACTGTAAGGATGTAAAAGTCATTGAAGATTTCCAACCAAGACCCCAAAAAGAAATAAAAAGTATTTCTCCATAACAAACGTTCTTTAAAATGGGATGATCTTTCTAGGGGTTAAACACACTCTGGCTCCAGGGACACGGGACTCTGCAGTACCTCAGTGGAGCCAACCAGCTCTTGACAGGAGGTCACAGTTCTATATGATGATGCAGTCACTAGGGCTCAGAGAGAGCCTGTCATATAGCAGGGCCTATGGGGAACTTTAAAGACATAGAAATGGTTTTTCAGCTGGGGTTCCAGAAGAAATGGTTACAGCAGGAGTAGTAATGCAACACAGGAAATAAATAGACCCATAGAAACAAATATTTTACATGCTTGTAGGTTTCATACTACTAAAAGACCACGATAATCAGACATCAGATTTTAAAAATAAGAAAGGTGAAAAAATATCCCTGAACAGTGCCACAGATACCTGGAGTGGAGCTGGAAGTGGTAGAATCTGCTGCGTAATGAACAATCAGTTTCAGCTCCCTCGTAAATCAGTAGGATTTACCTCGGCTAGAAGAACAGGATCGTACCCTAACATAAAAAGCACACACTACTAACTACAATCAGCATGACATAAGATGCTCGCCAAGTCTCCAAGCTTTCAGAGAGCTGAGAATTTGAAGGAAATAAACTAAAAATCAAAACAGAAAAGAGATGTAAGTACCCAAACAATATACCTGATCTGTCTCCCCCATTTCCCTCATGACATCTCACTCCTTCTTTACTTCAAGTAGTTCAAGTAACGGGATTTAAGATGCGGCTTTCCAGTCAAAATATACAGTCACCCCAAACCCAAGGATTAGGGCAAGAGTAGGAAACGTCTGTACAGAGCCCTTTCCTCCACCTGCTACTCCCAAAACCACAAAAGAAAAACTAAAGCAAAAGTCAAATGATTACATTGCATGTGCAAGTTTCCACTTACAAGGTGCAATTTTCATTATTTTTCTGCAGTTGGTACTTTAAAAATACTTATTGAAATTTACTGTATTTTCTCAGCTAATGAGTATTTGAACTGACTGTCACCACTTGTGCTAGCAAAGTAATGGAAATCAACTTTTTCACCTACAAATCCCATCCCTCCAGAAGATAAGGATTACTGATGTAAGTCAGATTGCCTACAATTGCAATGGAAGAGAAATATTTATGAAAGTGGTAAAGGGAACAGTCTGATGAATGATTAAAAGATTCCAGAGTATGCACAACACAGGAGCTGAGATTCTCACACATGGAAATGTGAGAGAAAAATGTTTTCCTGGGGATATCACCTCCAATCATCACATGGAAATGAACATAGAAAATGCACTTTTCTGTGGATGAATTTGATTTGGAGTAAGAAGAGAGTTTGAATGTAAATGGTGAAATGAGGAAAAAAATACTTATATAAGTTTCAGTAAATGCATATGAGCATATTCCCACTGGACACACTGTAAAGTATATAACATATCCTAGGCAACAGAACAACACACAAATAGGGAATGTGTCTTGCTTTATCAACTCAAATATTCACATGCAAGAAAAAAATACAGAAAAAGAATAATTTACGATAGCCTGGAAGCTGTTAATTTAAACTGCAAAGAAGAAAAATGTGTCTGAACAGCAATACTGGGTCTTCATCCAGGGAAGAAGACATGGGCAACATATTGATTTTCTCTTCGGAATCTTTAGAAGTCAAAGGTTTACAGGATTAATTAGCAATTGTGTTAATTAAAGAGTCAGGTCACTGCCACAATATCATCAGGCTTGGCATGCTGAATGACTTTTCAACCTGTTTTAAATTTATGACCTTCATGCTTTTGGTCCATGCTTCTCAAGCAGCTTTGATCTCAGAATTGGCCTCATATTTAATTTGCTTTCCTTCTTGCTCTGGAATAGTGAATTTCCACTTGCCCTTCTATTTAAATGTTATGGTGCTGCAGTGCAATAAGATCTTGGGACAGAAGATGTTATTTTCTGATTAATTCTTTTACTGTTGAGGTTTTAGCTGTAAATGTTTAACCCACACTGAGAATCTCAGAAGAATGCAGGAAGGAACTAAGGTGAAAGTGAAATAGAATTTTAGCCACATTTAGCCTGTATCTGGGACCAAACCAGTGCAGTTGCTCCAGCACCCGATGACCCCTCCTCAGGCAAGAACGGGGATCGGCAACAGGAGAGGAGACCCGTAGGCTGAAATGAAAATGGACTTAATGAACAGCCACACTAATGTTAATACTAGTGCTAGTATAAAATAAACACAGTTACACTCAGCCCAGGGAACATTCGGTGGTCACAACAAACAGGAAGGCAGTTTCTGGGAGCAGGATGGTAAGTGAGACCCTCCAGGGATGGGGAGAAGCAGGAGAAGAAAGAAGAGGCGGAACAGGAGGAGTCCTCATCCTCAGCAAATTTCCCCATTAATACCGAGCATGATGTTCATGGTCTGGGATACACCTGCAGCCAGCTCAGGGTAGCTCTCCTGGCTTTTGCCCCTCGCAGCTTCAGCTCCCGGCTGACTCCAAACTGCTAATGGCTGGCATACCATAGCTGGCCTAGGATTCTGTTCCAGTGGAAGCAGGACATATTTCCATGAGTCAGACTTTGAAAAGGTTTTATTTCACCCTGTTGACAATCCTTCATTGTGTTTCCTTATGATAAGCTGAGTTTGTGGGGACACAGTCCCACCCAGAGTCAGAGGAAATGGCAAATTCTAACGCTCCCTCCTCCCCCATCACAAAAAATATTTCTTTTCCTCAGAATCTATTTTTACACCAGATCAGAAACAAAAGTTGAAATGTAAGCACTAAACTTGCTATCAGACCAACCTGCCTTTAACATGGCTTCATAACAACATAAACACTCCATGAAAAATTGTTTGAATGCATTATGAACCTTGGAATGTGAGGCCATGCTTCCTGCAGATCGAGCAGATTTGAGATCTTATGGTATTAGCCTTAATTTCAGTGATATTTGACACTTAGAAAGATGCCTCAAGAATAAGTAAATTCCTATCACCTTCATGAGATTAAAGATCTCAGTAAAGGAGAGAAACCAAAACTAAGTCTGTCCTAAGGAGTGAGACAATCTCTGCTCACTTATCTCCATGTCAGATCCCGTATTTTGGTTTGTGGCTACCCAGGCACCACATGCATACCAGCACACATCCTGTAGCATCAGTCACAGCACATGCTGCCTCTCATGGTACAGACAATACTGAAATGGGAAGGAACATGGGGTACACGCTGAGGAGCAGGGAGATGTGGGATGGAACTGGAAGCATCATGAAGAGATGTTGCGTTGTTGCACTAAAGTAGGGACACAATGTCTTTACCAACTAGGCTTCATTAATTCCAAGGCTGATGAAAAAATTGGTTTGCTGTTGTTTTTAACCAACACATTGAAATTACTGCAAAACCCATGAATATGGAACAGTGCATTAATAGAGTAATCAAAATGTATTGCTACCAATGCAAAAATTTCATGTCATTAATCTTATTCATAGCACCCAGATATCCTGTCTGAAGAGAGCACGCAAAGTGTTTTTAAAGAAGTAGGCTTTTGTCCTATAACTCCGTCTCATAGCAGATAAAGAAAGTTTAAAGGATTTGGCTAATGTTGGAGAATCGACCTAATCCCACTATTTTTCCATTGCTAAGCACATACATAAATTGACGCACACGTTCTATGCATACACTCCTACAGCAGTAGCAACACAGGGAATTCAGGTCACTGGCGGTATTCCAGTAAGCCAGCTATGGGTTGTTTGATCTTTTGGACTTGTATTTTCAGGAAATCAATTCAAGTAGCAAACTGCCAGACACCTTTGCTAAAAGATAAAGTTTCAAACACTTTGACAGTAAACTCTTCCCCAGACTCATATCCATCTGTTGCTGTTAAAGCAGACTAAGAAGTGTCCTGGTAGATCATGAACCTGGAGATGTAAACTAAGAGTTAATTTTCTCCTTCCTCTACTATGCTTTGCACCATGGTGGAAATACATTGTAATGAACCATATCTGCAATCTAGAAGATAAAAATAACTGGAAGGAGAGTATAAGTCCCCAAGGTGATGTTCCTCCATCAGTGTTTTCGCATGGGCCAGAGCACAGGTCAGAGCACATCAAAACGACTTGATTGGGTGCAACTTTTCATTGCACACTGTGGAAATGTTATGTAAAATATCTGGCAGTGTTCCTCCTCCTACACACTTGACTGGCCACCTTAAATTACATATTGGACTTGGTAATTAATTGTTCTCTGTTACATTTCTAAGTACTGACTTAAAAATAATAACGTGTCACATAGTCCAAAGACTGGAGGACTCTAACAGTCATTGCAAATAAAAATACTAAGAAAGGTAGAACAGACAAATGGACAAGATGGACAGCTTGTCTTTAATTTTAGTATTATAGATATCTCTGATATTTATTCAATACTGCTTTATAACAAATCCACGTTTTGATTCCGATTTATGATGCTCTGCTCCCCAGCACTCTTACAGATGGCACATGCCTGTTCTGGATTTGACTTCAGAACAAAACCTTCAGAGCTTCTATTTCTCTGTATTTTATTTCTGAGTTGAAATTCCAGTTCTACATTAGGCCTTTTACTGCATATTTCTAAATATACGCATACCCGTGTGTCTGCTTTGTTTTATCACAGTGAGAAGACCTTTTGCCCTAAGGAAAATACTCACAATACTGCTCTCTATGCATAGGAGAAAGTATATTGAAATGCTGAAATTTTGCTTTATAAGACTCAGCTGCATGTAGAATATCAACCAGAGCTCTCCAAAATCAACAGAAGTACTGTGATGAATCAAGCACATGTCGGAGTGCTTCTAATGAATCTCCGCATATACAAAGGTCCTGCATGATACACATGGAAAACATCTGTCCTACTTCACTAAGAATTTCACTTTGATAACATTTCTATGACAAACATATGTGATATTTTTATAATGACTCATGAGCTGTAAGTTTTTAATGTGATTCACAGAAACAATGTATAGTGCTACAAAGACACCAAAACAATATAAACAATCAACAAATACAGAATTTGTTAGGTCTACCTTGTCCCATTATTTATGGATGCTTATTGAGGGGAAGAAAGGAGGAAAGCATGAGGCACAAACATCAGAACACATTTCTTCTGCTATTCAAAGGTAGAGTAAAGAAGAAAGCAAGCAGGCATGCTCAGGATAACCAATAAAAGTAGCTGCCATTTTATAAGGAAAAGTATGTTGGAAAAACCTGCTTTCTAACTGTCATGCAGAGAAGAGGAAACCATACAATCTCAGCTTTATCATGGAGTAAAGAAAATATGAACATTTTTGCTTCAGGAAGAAAAAGATCTTCAGTGTTTTTTTGCTATAATCACCAGCTTTTGTTGTCTCCACCACCACAACCCTGAAGTGCAAATAACTCTCAGAGTTTGCATGGTCAAAGCCTCGTTTGGTTTTATGACTACTATGTCTCACTGGAATAACAACATGACAAGACTTCCTGGCAAGTGAACTCTCAAATTAATGCTGAACTGAAGAAACACCTAAGTAACATATAAGTGAAACAGTTACTGGAAAAACCGACTTGGAGGGTATGTATTTCTTGAGCTTAAAAAAATATATCAGTTGGAGGAATTAGACCATCAGCCTGGCCTGATGCCAGGATAAATAATTCAAAATACTGCTCTACACTCATATTGCTACCGGTATAATTTCTGCATAATAAGTTACTTTTTAATTTAATTGATAGCGAAAAAAGATAAGTACCAGATAAATGAGAGTCATACTTACCTGTGGTGATTTCATTGCAACTCCTGTAAATGAGAGGATGAAGTCATGCTTTTTAAAAAACTGACATAGGATGGCCACAAGCAGAATTTAATGGTACACTTTTGTAGACAGCAATCCTGACCAACAGAGGAAGAAAATTCCATCTTTTTTTTGTTGTTGAGAAAAATGGGAAAATCTATTCTGCAAATGTTTTTGCATTTAGGAACTACTGATAATAGTTTCCATTTATAGGACAAAAAATGGGATTCTGTGTATGTCTATGCATCCATTAGTCATAATTTTTTAAGATAAATATTTTCATGTTTAAATCCTTTTCTATGATGCCAAAACAGCAACTGTAATTTATTTGCATTAAATTACTGTAAATTCTTGGCCAGATTCACCACTGCTGTAATGAAACATGGCATTCTTAAATGGTGCAATGAAAAGCACCTTAAGTGCAATGTGATTTGCACATTCCTTTGGTGTTCATTAAAATCTCACAAAAGCACACTGAAGTCCATAGTTTTTCACGTTTAATGTGTCACTGCCAAAATCTTAATCATGATTCCATGTTGACTAATTGTGAACAAAGAATTTTATTAAAACAATACAATAGAATCATAGAATGGTTTGGATTGGAAGGGACCTCAAAGATCAACTCATTCCAACTCCCTTGCCATGGGCAGGGACACCTCCCACTAGACCAGGTTACTTAAAGCCCCATCCAACCTGGTCTTAAACACCTCCAGGGATGGGGAATCTACACCCTCTCTGGGCAACCTGTTCCAGTGTCTCACCACCCCCACAGTACAGAATTTCTTCCTAATAACTAATTTAAATCTGCCCTCCTTCAGTTTGAAACCATTATGTCCTTTTCTACCCCTATACCCCCAATAAGAAGTCCCTCCCCAGCTTTCTTATAGACACCCTTTAAGTACTAAAAGGCAGGTTTCCCCTGCACCCTTCTCTTCTCCAGGCCGAACAACCCCAACTCTCTCAGCCTTTCCTCATAGAAGAGGGGTTCCAGCCCAAATAATCTTTAGGGCCTCTTCTGAACCCACTCCAAGAGGTCCATGTCTTTCCAACACCAGGTGCCCCAGAGTTGAATGCAGTACTCTAGATGAGGTCTCACAACAACATGGTGAATAACATAAAATAATACAACAGCATCAAAACATCGCATCAGAAAAGAAAAAGAACAGAATATAAGCCAGAATTGCAAAAGCAGGCATACAAAACATGCTTGTGTACATTCATACGTGCAAACTGTTAAATTGCTGGCACTGAAAAATAAAAATTACATTTAAAAATAGTACTCAGATCTATGGTTCATGGCATAAACCCAGGAAATATCTTAGATAATGATCCACAGCCAGGAATCTTTCTCCAACTTGGCCTATGAAAACTCATGGACAAGCTTCAGAAATCAATCTTTTAAAACACAGTATCCTAAAGCTACACACACAAACAAGTGAACTACTTTTTAGTCTGGTAAGCATGAAAGTTATTAATATAGTTACTGGAAACTCCTTGTGGTGTTTCCCTTCGTTAAGCTAATGCCAAGTATTTCATTCATCCTGAAAATGGGCGTAATTCACTCTAGTAAGCATTCCTTACTGAGAATTCTGACCCTCAAATCCTGTCAGTCAGTGTAATCAGTCCAAGTGGAGAAGACACATAACTGAAGAATAGGTAATAGTGGTAGTAACAGAAATGGCAAACCTACTGAAAAGTCACAGTTGTCAAGTATATCACTATACATAGTATGATACCATGCTCCTTATCACCTCGGGAAATATTCATAAAATACAACTTCTGTGCATCTAAACTAGCAAAATACTGCACTGCTATGTTACTTAGTACTTTGGAAAATAAGGAGACTGAGGAAAGACTGAAATCAAGCAGCACCACTACACATTAGCAGATTTTCAGACTAACCAAGTGTACAAATACAGGCTTGTGCATAGAGAAGTGCAGTAGAACACATACACTACAACGACTCGCATCCCTGACTTGCTCATGCGTCAGTCACTCGTAGGTATTTGATTCCAAATATTACACATCTGCCATATTCACAGGCAAGGCCAAGAGGCACAGTTCTGTGGAAGGAGACGGTTGCTCCTCTCTCCGGCAGAGCAGGTGACAGCAACAAACAGCTCTACAGAGAACACAAAAGGCTTCTCATTCTTCTCACACAGTTTTATCTGTAGACATTTTACTAGAGGATTGAGAACACTGAAATATTCTAGCTTTCACTATATGATTGTTTAATATGGTATTTGGGTAAAATGAGCCTAGAGCTCTCTTTACACGCCTGTGCAACTACTCAGCTGAATTTCATGCTGTGTCTGTAAGAGACTCAATCACATAATAGAGCTCAATTCCAGTTTACACCTGCTCTGCATATGGGATTTTTTTTTTAACCATGTACTTTTTTCTGAATAGCTGCAGCAAATCATCCACTACTTTGAAACTAGTTCTACCTGCACACGCACATACATAAACATTGTCTACTGCTGACTATCTACAAAACCCCAGGTGGTAGGTAGGGTGGATTAATCCCAAGTAGCATTTTCATCAACTGACAATACTTACTAAGTTTTCTTCATTACAAACACAGGGAGCTATTTAATATGTATAGTGACAACAATATTCTTTTGTAGATTTTTCTGTTTGGCTTTTTGAACTTATCTTTCTTAAGATGGCTTACTCGTAAGAAATTATCCTGATGGCCAATATTCCAGAGAGATTCAATAACTGTAGATGATGGGCTTTAGGTTTGGTTGGTTCCTTGGTTCTCCCTTCTCTGGGGATGCTTTTTACATATCTACGTGGGTGTCCGCTAGAGTAATGATGGCGAATCCTACTGGGATAGATGCTGTGTCTAAATGTTACGTTAACTGTGCTAAAATCAGACGGCTTGCAGCAATATCCAGCTTCTGTAGTTTACCTGCCTTCTCCTTTCTCAATACCTGCCTATGCCCCCAGGTTGCATGACATTTGTCATTCTGGAACTTTTTCTGCTTTATATTTTCCTAGCTATCCTTCCTCTGATCCACGTTAATTTTAGTGCTATGCATCTCATCCTTTCATGGTGTTTATAATGGAATTTCCTTCAAAAATATTTTTATTGGCTCATTTTCCTCTATGTTTGAGTTATCCAGATGGAATTTGCCAAGATTTTATCTTTTTTGGAAGTATTTTTGTTTAGGAGAAAAACAACTTCTTTTTTTGTCATCTTATTATTTTGAATTCTTCTTTAATTAAGAACTAATGCATGAAAATATTAAATACATTATATTAAAATGAAGATGTATTAACCAATAGTACTAATGTTCTCATGGTCTGAGGGTAGGGAGTGGGAAAAACTCTCTGATATAGAAAATTTAAACCTGGCACCAGGAGACATGTGCGCACTAATCAGCATTTAATTAAAAATGTCATTGGAGAGCTGCTGAATTACTTCCATCTTAAACAGTTAAGTCTAAATAGTGATTCAGACTTCTCTACATCATTCACTAGAAGAAGCGCTCAGTGTCTAGGTACAATAGACTCAAAGTTAATGTCAGCTGCAAAATAATGTTCATAGTATTCAGAGATACACAAGTTAAGCTATGTATCAGAAGACTACTAAAATGTTCACTTTCTGGAAGGCATTTAATCTAGAATTGAAATATAGTTATGTCGCTGGGCTGCCAAGGAGAAAGTGTACCTAATGAAAGGGCAAAGAGAAAAAAATGAGCACAGGAGTATATTAATAAAATAGCAATACAGGTGCTTAAACAGATGTGGGCTTCAGTGCCCAGACTATAAGTCTGATCAATCTTGGCTTCAATTTCCGAGTTAGTGCTTCTCACATAAATAATTTCAGAAGATACTAACTCCATATAGGACAGGAAAACATTTGGTCTCTAATAAGGAAACTTGAAGCAATCACTGCTAGAGACAGAGTAAAGAAGGAAGAGTATAGCCATAACGGCACGGTATGGTCACTCCGCATCGGCGGGGGCAGCGATGGAACTGGCTGGCTGTTTGAAAAACACAGAACATTCTACAGCAACTAGAAACTGGGCTTCAGCTTAGTCTTTCGTTTAACACATTTTCATATGCATATTTACATATCTATATGGACAAGGAAAACATTTCTCTGAGACCAGATCTCACCCTAAGGTTTTGAATTTTATCATGAAGTACAAGAACCAGCCTCCTTTTTTTTTCCCTATTTCTTCCTGAGACTGATGTTATCTCTGACCAGAAATCTACATTACAAAATGTATTAAGATTAATTTTGGGGGTATTGCCTATTGTTGGAAAGGGGTCACATATAATATGCTTTGTTTATGGCAATGAGTGATTTAAATTATTCAAATAACTTTCTGGGGTAGTTCATAGAGTAACAAGTTCAAACCACCATTCTTCCTGCATTCCAAAGCAATTTCTTCACAGAAAGTGATCACATATAAAACACCAGATGCACACTTAAGACCACTAAATTAACTTCTACCACTCAGGAGAACATCCTATATGTCTCTGTGCACAGTTTAATGAAAAACTTGTGATTGACACAGATAATCCACCAGAAAGAACAGAGTTTTTTTAGAAAAGCATTAGGAATTGACTGAACAATATGCCCCAAACCTAATGTCTCTGTCTCAGTTAACAGGACTACTCTCATCCAGAGCACTGTGGTCAGGTATGACTGAACCCACAATCTTAAAAGGGATACAACAAGAAAAAATGGTTTTGAGTGAAGTGCTGCCTAAAGGAGATCCATGAGATCCATGTATGAGAACAAACAGATAAGAATAGGACCGCTTTGCTCAGAGAACTTTAAAAAAAGAGGGAAAAGGAGGGAATTGCCAGAGTAATTTGAGAGCACAGTGACAAGCACCTCTGGGAACGTGCGGGTCACTGACTTTCTGTGGTGTCAGAAGGAGCTGAGGGCTTGCAGATACTCCTGGACTGTGGCATCGCTTGCCCATCATTTCACTGTGCTCTCAAGGTGAGCACAGAAAATGTTCTCCCTGTTGTTTTTTTCAAATGCTCTTTCTAGCTCACATTTCTCTTTCAGCTTGTTTATTGCTGCTTTTTATTTCATTGACTTCAGATTTTTTTTTTTGTTTTGACTTAGCTCCACAGTGCTAGCCATCTGCTCAGCTTCAACTTTACTGCCTATAACAGCCCAAAAAACTCGTCTCTAATAAAATAACCACATTCTTTGGAGTATGTGAATATAATAAATATATTAAACTGTTCAAAGGCAATTTATCTGCGAACAATAAGAAAAAAAGGAAGATTCCCCAATGAAAAATCTGGGCTCTCCCAAAAAGGTGGTTGCATTTCCAGTCCTTTCACTGGGCCACATTCTCAGCTAGTTTAGGCATGTCCGAACACATTTACTGATATTTGTATTAATTCTCAGTACAAAAAGCTATAATCCCCTTCACACAGAAATCAGGTCAGATGCAGACAGTTTTATGTATGCATATCCCGCAATCAGATGTACATTCAACAAACGCAACACCACACCTGCACACATTAACTTCTGTTACACTGGAAGTTAACACAATTTAGAAATCACAGGTTTTAACGAAATCCCAAAGTCCTTCTTTGCTTTCACAGTATAGAGGGAGAAACAGTTCTACATGCATGATTCTGTATCTGGTAATAATTCTCTACATGAAATTGCTATCACACCTAATTACAGGGACACTTGGAGTGTTGTGCTATGCACAGCAATGGCTAACTGCTGTGAGAAAATGCTATTGCTTTCACAACATGATTTAAGTTTCCTTACGAGATTTCCTCCTGAAACTTAGAACAGTCCCAACTGGAAGGGACATCCCTATGATGATCACGTAGTCCAGCTGCCTGACCACTTGAGGTTTAACCAAAAGTTAAAGCAGATTATTAAGGGATTGTCCAAATACCTCTTAAAACTGACAGGCTTGGGGCATCAACCAGCTCTCCAGGAAGTTTGTTCCAGTGTTTGACTCGCCCTCTGTTGTGCTGATTCAGCCATCATCATTTTATGCTGCCAAAAGTTGCCTGATCACACAGGCCAACACTGAGCTCAGCAACGCGCCCTCAGAAGTCTTCTTTCAGACAGTCCTGCCATAGGTTCCTGTGGGCCCAGCTCCTCTGCTGCCCACTGTGGTGCCAGCATGGCCTGCTGGACACAACAGACAGAGCTGGATCCTCAGTGGCCCTTCACATGGAAGAACACCACTAGAGAGCTCAGCAAGATGCAACCAGCCCCAGCAGAAGCCACACCCAACAGGAAGCTCCTCCAACTGATCAGCTCCTGGTTAATATAATCCTGGCCTCACCCACCACCCAAACCACGACCACCTGGGTGAGGGCAAAGCCACAAAGCCACAGGTTCTGCCTCTGAAACATGAAGCCAATAAGAAAAAACGTTCTGCTAGGTTGTGAGTCATTCACAGTCAACTCCAGCTCAGGGCCCATAACTCAGTCCCCAGCACTTCACCCTCTCAGCAAAGAAATATTTCCTAGTATTTCCATGAAAAAAATCCTGAATTTTGCAATAGCATTGACACATTTCTGGAACTGACTGCAACCATTTCATTAGTGTTTATGAGACGATTTTTCCTATTTTTGCCTTATTTCTCAGATCATATAGCTATGTAATACCTCCTGTACTTCTTTTTGGTCTCATATTCAACCTTCTAATAATGACAGACAAACAAGCCACTTTAAAAATAGAATGAGAAGAATCAATGGGCAATAGATAAAATACATTTAATTTGCACACTGTACTGCTGCAAATATGATAAGCTCTGTAAAAGGAAAAGATACTCTAAAATGAAATACAAAAGACAAATAAACATATAGCCTCCATTAGAACATGGTTTCCATGTCAATGCCTGCCTTCTGACAAATCAATACACAATATGAAATCCACTGTAAACAGACTTATGTTTTCCTGCCCTCATTAACTATATTGCATCACTGACTTCAATTTCGAAAAAAAAGGAAAAAAAAACCCCAACAAATCAACCAGATTTTTTTGTGCCTGTGTGAGAGAGAGACAGAGAGATTCATGCAGTTCTGGTTCCAGGTGGGATTCTGGTGCTTCACACTCCAGCATAAATTACCATTGACCTAACTCATATTTACTACTGAAAAGCTATTAAGTCTGTGGTGAAATTCCTCCTACAGGTGAAGACTAAAGCTCTAGTATGACTTTGGTCACGTCATAACTTTGCTTTCTGTATCCAGTTATTCCATCCTCAACATCACATAATTTTAATGAATTCTGCAGAATTTCTTCTCCCAGAGAGCATGTAAACACTGGGTAAAAATTTTGGATGAGCTATGGCTCTTTTCCATTCCCCCTCACCCTGCTCCCATCTTAATTTTAAAAAAACCAAACAAACAAACTTTAATAAACCCAATGAGAAAGATGAAACAAGTTTGAAGTTTCAGGAAGATTATTAGTGTTAGTTTTGTACTGACCCTGCTCCCACACTGGGAAGGTCTGGGTTACCATGAGAATCAGTTAGTCTCATCTTCTTCAGTACAAGAAAACAGTGTTGAGCTGAGCAGACAAACAATAAAAAAAGATGAGTGAGAAGTAATGAGTGAGCTGAGAACAGGCTGAAAGCAAACTAAAAGCCAGAAGCATCCCTGGTGTTATTTCAGGGAAGTTAATGGATTGGCAACAAGAATAAATTTGAGACTGGGAATCAATGTACAGACGGCTGAAAAGGTCCTACCTTAAACAAAAATTGGGTTGCCAGAACCAAACACTAGGAAGCTGTGCAACAGGTTTCCGTATGATTGAAAGCTGCCGTCTGTTGGTTTCCTGTTTTCATTTGACCCTTTGTAAGAGCCATTCAGGGCCTGTCATTGGCAATGTGAAAAGCAGCTCTAAGCACAGAGCTTTGACTATATGAGCAGATGGTGACCTTATCCCTGGATGTTAGTTCACCAGGCCACAAGCAGCAGGCTTTCACATTAAAATTTAATCGAGGTGACCATACAGATGTAGAACAAAGTGGTTTCAAACAGGCACAAAGCAAACATGGAATATGTCTAAACAAGGCAGGTTTGAATGGTTGAAAACAAAATAGCTTGTGACTTGTTCTTAATAGTTCTGTTCAATTGTCAGAACTAAAGAAATTCCCTCTGGCACTTTAATATATATAGCACTAGCAATATCACATTCTCACTTTATCGAAACATCAATTTTTTCTTATTCACTCTGGCATTCTTCAGATTATAGCATTAAGCTGTGCGTTGATACACCCTGCAAACCCTGAAGACTAGGAAATTTTCACTCTTTAGCTTTTCAGCATTAACCTTTTGACAAAACAATCAAAACAGATTTAAAGGAGAAAAATGTCTACCTGGCCATAAAGTCCACCAGCTGGAGCAGATACCAGGTGAGCTGACAAGTGTACTACACGCCTGAAGTGCTAGGGCCTGAGCAACAGGCCCTGAATTGAAGTTGACACATGGATGAATCTCACAACCAGACAGTATGACTGGAACCAGCAGAGAATTTATCTCTGCTGGGAAATTAGTTGATTAGCCGTGAGAATAGACCAAAACAGATAGAGGTGCCTCCTCCTCTTTGAGTTTCTTCCCAGGCTTGGCCGAACTTGGACGGAACCCAACAAGGAGGAAAAATAGCAGGTGTCCCGCTTTTGAAGTTACTTTTGAGGATTGCCTTGAATTGTTTATCCAACAGTATAAAAGCTGGTCCTGCTTGTAGCAAACTGGGAAAAAGCTGACCAGTGGGTGGTCGCACCACGCAGGGTTTTTCCCTGAGGCCCCCCCCAACTGCTCGCTGCAACCCGGATTTTCCGGCAACAGCGGGACAGGACGAGTGTATTGGACGGGACAAGGGGAATACTGGTAATGGATTTGATTCCTTATCCTTTTGGTGTCTGTCGTAGTTTAGCCAAGTACCTTTGTGGAATGTACCCTGTACTGCTGGCACACCTCTCGGGTATTTGCTGGGGTGGTTTGTGCACGGCTATGGTGATATTTGGGGTATGGTTAATCTCTCCCTCGATTGCTGAGGTGATCGCCTGGTTTCTTTTCCCTTCTATTATTGAGTTTGTAGTTAAGTTCATTTTTCCTTTTGTTATATCACCCGTGGTGAGTGGGTTTCTCTCTTCTATTGCCAGCAATGTAGTGTCATTTCTGCACCCCATGGGGATAGATGATAAAATCTATATCTGCTTATGCATCTGCCTCCTCGTGGTGGTGGCGTTTTCTGGGCTGGGTAATCCTCAAAACAACACCTTACGAGATCGGATCAGCGCAAGTGCAATCACTCTATAGCAGAATTCACCAAAATGCACAGCTCTTAGGGGGCTCAGTGCTACATTACACAGATGGCAACCCCTGTGAAATCTCCATCTTCCAGGAGACAAATTCATACCCTCCATCATATAGATCAGAACAGACACACATGTGCATGCACATATTTCCCACATATGAGTCCCCGCAAAGGAGCAGGTGGAACGCAGATCTGCCCGGCTCCTTGCCAGCCACAAAGTGGGGATTTCAGGCAAAAGCACTGAATTGTCAGTGATTAGCCATCAGCAAGTACCCTCACCTACTGATCATAAACAGGATTATAATGCAAAATAATCTTGAAAAATAATTAAGAGAAGCAATGAAAAAGAAAACAGACCATAGCTATACGTGACAAGTAGGACAAATCGACTGAGCAACAAAAAGAAAGGTTAGGAGGCATCTGTTTATAAAGGATATGGGGTTTGAGGTGAAATGTCATTCAACATATATTAAAAATGTCATACATTTGCAAGAAAGGGTAACCACAGTATTGAGTTGTCTAAAGACTAATACCACCTACAAGATAGGCAAAAGAATTATTCTGGGCTATTGAGAACGGCTACGATGGCAGCTGGAATGCAACATCAAATTTGCCCATGAGATATCAACAAACACACAATCTGGGGAGAATGGAGAGGAGAAAAAGAATGATCAAAATGCTTAATCTATAAGAAGAGATTTAAATGAATTGTTTCCAATCTTAGAAGGCCAATGGGAACATGGTAACAGGCTTTAAATCTGTGTAGGGAATGGATGGGACTATTCTAACAGCAAGCTAAGTGAATTCATGGGACAGATCACAAAGTGGACATTGTGATGGTCATTATGTGTAGGTCAAGCAAACATATTGAAAAGGACAATTGTTCCTGGTCTGGAACTCAGAGAATGTTCTGATGATCTCTCAATGTCCCTTCTGGCCCTATTTGACTAGGATACCCCAAGCTAGAGAGTTACTGAGTCAGTTTAAGTTAAATTAAAATCTCATGAATCCACTGCAGATTTACTGAAGACGAATTTTTTTTTTTTCCTCTCTCTCTAGTCTTTTATGCTTGGCTAACCCAGCTTTGGAACCAGTATAAGGACATGGTTAAAGACTTGGGCTTTTCATTTTTAATTCAATTAAAATGTGATACTTGCATAATCCCTACCATGGACACCGGTAAACATATACAGAGATTCTTTATATCAGTATGAAAACAAATCCTTATTCCATAGGAGAAGAGCTACTGAAATTTCTGGTAATAGGATACACATTCTG
The DNA here is from genome assembly GCA_013400335.1 of Eurystomus gularis. Classification (NCBI taxonomy): domain Eukaryota; kingdom Metazoa; phylum Chordata; class Aves; order Coraciiformes; family Coraciidae; genus Eurystomus; species Eurystomus gularis. Next base: position 29,213 of record VZZY01005027.1, read on the forward strand.
CTGCATCAGGAGCCTTGTGCTGTTCTGATGCAATAATCTGTGTGTAAACGATTCACAGTCTTTAGCAAGCATGAGAGGTCCAAAAATGTTCATGTGACCTTTGAATAGGAGGATGCTTTTATGCCTCCGTCCAGTACCACATAACATTGTCCTGAGTCTCCCAAACCATCATCTCTTGACTCAACCAGTCAAACAGATGTCTCTGTGTCACAGCTACCCCTATTTACAGTTTTCATGCATTCCTTCTAAGCACATTTTGAGATACCACTTGCATGGAGATTAATAAGGTAAGGGGAAAATGTGAGAATTGCATACAGCAAGAAAAATATCAGAAACTAGTCTCCAGACATGTGGATGTAAGCTGAATACTTCCAGGGACAAGTACTCCTATGTGTGGTGGCCACAGCTGAAAATTTGATCCACGACACTCTGAGCTAAAATGTAACAGTAGGTTTGTATTGGGGTTTCATGATTCAGTGAGATCTTAACATGGGAAAATCTTTCACGTCTGCTCTGGTAGGCAGCTGAAGGCTTTCATAAACAAACATATTACTTTTATTTCTTATGACTGAAATAAGTTAGATACAGAGAATTAATACCCTTAGACTGGGGAAATAGTTTTGAGGCTAGATATTCTAAAATAAAATATTTTTTTGAAATGTCCTTCCATTAACTGCTTTCCTCAAAGAATTCTAAGAAGGCATATTCACTAGCCTCAAATTAAACTGACCACGATACGATTTGCACCATACAACAAAGTGACAGTAGTGAAACCCTGAAATTACACCAAAGACAAAAAAAAAATAATCAATTTTAAGAATTTTAAGTTAAAAAGGTAGCCTGTAAATCTGCAAAGTCCCATAAACAAAGAGAAAAAGGATTATGGCAGGCAATGCTCTCACTGACTTAATTTACATGTGAAAGAGCTCAGATTCTAGTTAATTACACTGCAGACACAAGGCTGGATATCCAGGGTATGGATACTCCTTCGAAAACCCTAGCTTCTCTAGCTCTCTAGTTTCTTTAATGATTCTTCATCTCATCGGTGTTTGCAAAAAGACATCCAGAGAAAAATATACCAATAGAAGTGTGACAAGTATTTATATAAAAATTGCTTTGGTACGTGTGTTTTATTTATTCCAAGATTGTTTAGCTAAATATTCTGCTTATCTCTTCTTTCACTAGATGCTCTCCTGGTTCCCCCCAGCTTTCTACCTTTAATTCATCATTTACACAGAAAGGAATAAGGATTCAAGAAAACTACAGACATTTTGAAAAAAGAAATCTTTGGTTGTGCACTCCTTTCTTTGAAATTCTTTAAAGCTCCTTCTTCCATCTCTATTATCATTCAGGTTATGAAGAAAAGAATTAAGCTGCAATAGAGTTCATTTTCTCATACTCCACACCAGTAAGGTCCCCTCCTGTTGCACCCTCCAGAAAGGTTGTGTTTTCCAGTGAGAGCTCTCTGGAACCAGTCACTAGAGTGGTTTAAAATAATCTTCTTTCTCCTCCCCCATACCATATTACACTAGACATACATACACACACTTTTATGGGCCCCTAAAAAGCATATTGGGATATTAAATTTTACAAATCTAGATTTGTAGGAGTGTGTGTTTGTGTGTATTTTGTGTAAAAATCTGGAGAAAGGGAAAGAAGTTGCTCCTCTTCCTTTGCTTGACTATTAATTTCCTCCACAGCAAAAGCCCCATAAATACACCATGGTTCTGCTGCTGTGCTGGTCCAGCTTCCAAGCTTTACAAACACAACAAATGCCCAGGCACTGACACTGGACACTCCTTTTGGCTTGTTATATGAGCTACCTGTTTGCACTTGATGAAGTCTGTGAAAGCCCACCAAAAATCTCTGGTCTCTTTCCTTCCCCTAATGGACCTGAAAGACCTATCCCAGTCAACAGAAATATACCACTGGAAAAATGAAGGGATTGGCATTTTCTTCATCGCATTTGTCAAGAAATGACCACTAATACGGAACTTCCAGAGGACAACAATGTGCAGCTCTAAGGTCCTTTTTACCTTTCTGAAACACAGGGCAGGCTTCCAGAATTGTCTGGACAAGGTGATGAACCTACGCTGCCAGTTAGCACCATGGGCTGCAGCACTGACAAAAGTCTCCACAGAAATTCTGCAAATTTCTTTCAGACCGTAACATGCCTGCTAGGCCTTCATGAAACTTCTTACTTGTTGTTTTCCTTGTAAATAGCACAACAGGGACAGACAATGCAGTTAGCGCTTTCTCATACACCTCTACTGACCAGTTTTCCCAGTGCTTAACACTTGTTGGTTAATGTTTAAAAAGATTTGTCTGCATTTTTTGCCCTGTTTTGTTCCATATATGTTTCCTTCTTGCATTTCCTTTTTATGGGGTGTTGACTCAAAGTATAAAAGACAACATGAATTAAAATGAACAAATTTTACTTGTTCACAAGCGAAAAAAAGTAAAACCATTGGTCTGTATACACCTATATGCACTAGCTCTAGGTAAAACCACAACAAACCTCAGCTGAATTTAATAGCTCTGTAAAAAATAATGGAACCCAAATAATACTTACTACTATGTTTCCTAAAACTAGATATGCATCTGCTATTTATTCTTCCAGGCTTCCACTGTGACATGGAACTGATTTACTAAATTCATCCTATAAATCCATTTATTGACAGAGCAAGCTCACTTCAATAACAGCTAACCAGGGTCTTCCAGCCTTTTCAGACACACATGGATAAACTGAGATTCCTAAACAGATAATGGGGCATTCCTCACAGCACGCTGAGTGCTCCTTGATTTCAGCAGGGTTTTGCAGGTACTTAGTACATTTTGTATACAGCTCCACATAGGGACTTACTATCTTCCACATATCAAAACATGCAAATTTGCCTATTGCCCCTTCCAATTTAACAGCTTTTCCTACTCCAAAATCAACTGCAACACTGATTCAAATTTCTTAATACAAAGCATGGAGTTTGATATTTTTCATAGCTCTGTTCTAATTATACCTGCTGCGGGATGATAGGACACATGAATGTGTTTTCCCTCAACCCACATCTAAAGAGGAAGGACTTCTGGTACTGCAAATTATTTGAAGTGCTATTTAACCTTTTCTGGTACTGACATCATTTCCTTTGGGAGTGGAACAGAGTCTGTCATAGGTTATAGCTTTTGTTTAGCAAAGTAGATCTCATCTAGTCTGGCAAAGGTTCTTCTCTGGCAATTAATTCCATGTTTTATTCATCCCAGAATTCTTCAAAGCTGCAAATCAAAATGCCACTCTCTGCACTGCTAACCACATTATGAACTGCCAGTATTGCAAATAAAGGTGCTTTCTGCATAGCAATCAGATTGCCTCTTTTCAGAGAAAATGAATTTAGCTCTGTATTTATCTCACTAATTGCATTCACAGCATTACAGACAAAGTATCACCCGCCCCAGATTTACATTATGCAAAATCTAATCTCTGTAAGTTACTAAACTGAAAGTGAGCCATACCTTTCCTCCTGAGACCCAGACAAAACATTGTTTGAACTGTCAATCTGTATGAATTAGATTTATCACAAAAAAAGTTTAGATACTAGAAACGATAAGAGAATAATGGCCTCAGAGCATGTGTATGCTGTAAATCCACTGCTTAGGAGAAAACAGGACAGCTGACCAAGCACATGTTGCTGAATTTATGTCCCTCCAATAATTATAAAAGTGGAGAGGCAGTGTCTTTCTTGAGTTCAGTTCAGTAAAATTCAAGAAATAATGTAACATTCAAATGGAAAGCGGCGAGTGCTCTTACAGCCATCCCTCCCAGATGCCTCCAGGGCTCCATTAAGTTTATGGGTAAGGTTAGTCAGTTTTCATTGTCCCGCTGCAAGCTTGAAAAATGAAAATCTTCCATAAAGAGGTATATAAATGTGTGTCCCAGCTAGCGGGAAAACTACATTACACAGAGTCACAATTCAGGGGCCAGAATCTGCTGTTCTTATTTAGGCACAACTCCCACTGACGTCAATTGGTTCTTTGCTTGAAGCTGTTCTGAGTAAAAACTGAGACTGAACCCCAGGTTGAAATGCTGAAGCTTAGAAAAAGTCTATAGGGGATGTTACTGTAGCTAAGTATTGCCAAGGGGTTTGAAGTACTGCTTTGTACTGTAATTAGCGTTCCACCTCCGACTCTGTTAGTTCTATCAGTGGGTAGAGCACTCTTTGCAAACTTCCACAGCAGGACAGGTTGAGAGAGTGCATTAGAAACAGTGTTTTCATGCTATGAATTCTTTTCCAATTTTAATTCTTTGTAAGATCCCTGTCCACAGGCATGACTCATAAGGCTGGTGCACTATTATTCCACAGACTTTCTTTCAAAGTGGCAGTGATTTAGACTTTAGAGATTAAACTATGTCACACCAGAAGCAATGCATATTGTTTGTGAAGTCTAACTGCAGCTTTTTCAGAAGGATGTTACATTGACATGTCTGTCAGGACACATCACAATACAAACATCAAAGACTGTAAGAATGCAGGGTCCTAAGGAGGATCTAGTGCTTTGGATATCCACATATATGCAAGAGAAGGTAGTAAAAGTTATCTGTGTTTGGACCGAAAAGGAGAATATTAAAAATAAGATCACAAAGCTGAAAGAATGTAAGCACGGCAGCAAAGGTCAGGCCACAGGCCTAGGTATCCAGACACCCTACCTCTGGCTGTGGCCTGCAGCAAAAGCTGAGTGAAGCTTACAGGGACACCTTCTCAAAATACCAGTTAACTGTATTTGGACTTCCTAAGTGAGAACCTGTATCTTGGCATTTAATAGCTTTCAGGGGATTTCTCTTTCATCAATTTCTCCACTCATTTTTAAACCCACAGTTACTTTGCTGCCAAGTGTCTTCTAGCAAGGAGGATAGATTAAGCTGCATATGTGAATGAGATTTTCCTCTATATAAAAGCACAAACTTCTTTCACAAAGGTTTAAAAATATGGCTTCCATTATTTATGGCCATTGTAAACTTAGAGTAAGGTTACCACTATTTTCTGTGGCACTCAATAAAATGGAGACCATCACAAACACTAAGGAATTTACTTTGAAACATCAGAGGTAGATAAACATCTTAATTTTAGATTATAGCATAAAGAGACTATTTGCCTCAACTTGTCAAGTGCCATTGGTAGTGTGTGGCAAATTTAAGAGCAGAATCTAGGTCCTCAGCTTCCCTATCTGTTTCCTGAAGTAGAGGATAAGGAAAAAAAGCACAAGATGTATAGGAAAAGATCACTACTGAAGAGCTATTAAAAGCTTAAGAATAAATTCAGATCTGACCTGAGCTAATGAAGCTGAAAGGAGCTGTACCCGTTCTTATTTTTTCAGTTTCTGTACTTGTTCTGCTCTCCACGCTACTGGCCTTGCAGATGAAATATATGGGTGTTGTTCTGTGCTCTTATTTTCCTGTACTTTCCTCTGTACTGACTTCTTTCATAATATGCTTCTCTTTTTGAGTAATCCTTATTGTTTTGCTTCATCACTGGCTAAAAGGAGTTCTGGAATATTTCTGCTTGTGGAATATTTTGCCTATAGGATAAGCCTACTGGTTGGAACACTGCAGATGATTCTCTGCGGAACAGAAACAAGTCCATGCCTTCTGAAATGCAATAAGCATCTTTAATAATCCCTTGCAAACTAAGAAAGAGACACTAAAAACATCATTCACCTCACCTGGGAACAAAATTACCAACTTTGGATAATGACTCTGATATGCTAACTCATGGAAGTATTTTACAGTCATTTGATTCTGTCTTGCGCTCTGTGATCTTGCAGGGCAATATGACATTAGATTTTCTCTATCATACAGCATTATCATGCAGAAATAGACACACTCACAAGAGGGTAGAACTGCTTGTCTAGCAATACTGAAGAGAAATTACATAAAAGGTTTTAGACCAAGGACAATATTGTCTCAAATGGACCAAGAATATATAATTCATACAGTTAAACCAGGAAAAAAGAAAAAAAAAGTAGTTGGTGAATTTCCTTCCCCTCAAATGTAACATCTCTTTTTTGGCGATATACAGGCACCTGTTAGTTGTGAAGCACTAGGGTATGTTAATAAGAATTTCCTCTTTCTCACCCATAGATATATATTTTACATGCGTGTATTTATTGAGATTTCAAAGTAGAACTCTGGGAGGCATTCTTACTTTAAAGACATGTTCAACAAACCACAAAGAGAGAAAGATACAACCACCTTTGTTATATCCAAGTGATTTCTGCTCTGAATAGTTGGTCACATCATCAGTCAGACCTCAGCTGGGCAATCCTGACAATCTGTGCATCAGATTGCGTGTTGACTGGCAGAGCTAACACCCAGCACTGCATGGAATGTGCTTCCATGACTCCTACTTAGAGTTTAAATGGTGTAGAAACTATGAAAGGGCAGGAATGAAGTTTTGCCAGAGAATCTAAATGTAGAAAGGGGAGCTAATGCTCTGTATCATTTCAAGGCCAGTGGCAGCTGGCAGCGTTTTGGAATTTTCTGAGGAACGGCACATTAAATTGACATTACTAGAAACTGGCCCTGATGAAACTAAATGGCTTATGAAAGGATTAATAAAAAATTGTCCTAATGATTAAGAGTTCACCATTTGCTTTCAGAGATAAAATGTCTGAGTTCAATATGACATTAAGAGATGTAATGACTTTTTCATGAATACTTTACCATGTTAGTTTACTAACTTGATAATAAAAATTTAACATCTTTTTTTAAAGCCTTTAAAAAGTTCTTATTCAGCTGTTGTAACGGGGATCAAGGTTGCAAGCAATTGTATAAAACTATTCTAGAAAATTCTTCTAAAAAATGAATGATAGACTGTATCATGTAAATGTGATTCAGTCTAGCTTTGGAAAAATTGTGAACATTCTCTGTTGCTTGCAAGCATAAAGCTATAAGCAATTATTTAACTTCACACGTGCACACTCTGAAAAGCTTTCGTTTATCACACAAGATAAGGCAACAGTTCTGAATGTTCCCAAATATTGAGAAAACAACAAAAGCTGTTTATCAAACTTCAAAGTTCAAACAAAGACTAATTTTCATCTTAGATGACCAATTATAACTGTGTAGCCAAACCGTGTAGCTGAAAGATAAAACTTGAAGTAAACTACACAGGAATGAGGCACAAACAAACCTACGATCCGTTAGAAAAGCAGAAAGAAGGCTGCCTTTGTCAGGAAGATGGTGCAGGGAACGAGTTCATACGGGTCTGACTCAGCGACAATTGCTTCGAATCCCTTTGAGATCTGCGGTGTTCATATTCTCACTGCCTGACTGGCTGCTCTTGTCACCTACTGAAGTGCCCGTGCTGTGACTCAAAATAGGAGCGTTCAGGTCATTTCCATCAATTATTTTTTTGCTGAAGAACAAGATAACAGCACTTTGGAATACAGTCCTAGTTTCTCATGAATTTTTTAATTTAAGTATCATGTTTGCTAGTGATATCAACCCTGTGATCTGGAATTCTGGTCAATGCTGCTGGGCATTCAGCTTCCTTGCGAGACTGTATAAAATAGCCTGTAGAACTCATCACAAACTTCAGCAAGGCTTCAAAAGACTATAAAATATGAAGTTCATTATCACTATTGAAAACCTTTTGTTAGGTTTCAGCGTGTTTGAATGAAGTTTCTATGAGTAAACACAGCTTCTGCTCTGGATAATCGTAATTTGAAAGGATTCAAATTACAAAGGCTGGCTATAACAAACTAATCACCAGCTGAAGGAAGACTCTCTGCTCCTTTCCTTAAACATGTTCACATGTCTCTTACGGATGTAACACATGCACATGAACCAGGTTAAGACTATTCAAAAAGCACAAAATGCAAGAAAAAAAAAAAAATTTACGTTGATACATTTTCTTTCTATTGCTCTACTTTTATTTATTTTATTTATTAGCCTGATAGGCAAGTCCCTTTATTTGTTAATTATACTCATTTATCCTGAGCAATGTAAATCTGATTTTCTAGTAATGTGAAGAGGAGATATATACACTATAGGTCTGTAAAAGAACCTCAGTTTACTACTGCTTTCAAACAAGCAAGTCTGTAACTTAGCAGGGATCCCTGTTTCACCTGCTCAAACGATTCTCTTCTCCAAGAGGCCCATGTTCTCTATATTGATCTGATGCTGGGCTAAGAGGGGTGGCTGGAGAATGTCAAACTTCTGCCTCTTTTAAAGAATATCTTCCACCATTCCCTCTTCCTCTGAGCCCAGCTTCAGACGATGTTCCTTCCTTTGGGCAGGGTTTCTATCAACCGTACCACTGGCAAACAAAGACAGCTTTACAGTAAAGCATTTACAATAACTATATACTGTCTCATCTGGCCAGATTTGGAAAACGAGGAGCTAATCTTTAGCAGATATTACTAGCAATGCCAGCGAAAGTTGAAGAGTCGCAAACATGTCTACTAGAGGATAAAAGGGATATAGGCTCTCCACCTCTTCGTGTTAGTCATTGAGATGTATGTTTTGACCAAGGTACCAAAGGCCTGCTCAGTGACCATCCTTTGCCTGCAAAAGGAGAAATTTAATACTGCAGCAAATGCCTGACTCAAAATGTTGTTTTCACATATTACAGATAACACACTGCTGAATCAAGAGAGCTACAGTTTCTATTATTCTTCAACTATTTCATACAGAAGTATACAGGATAAAGATACACGCTCCCTTTTCACTTGTTTTAGTATTTTTTGCTTCTTCGTATGTTTATATCCCCACATACAGACACATGACTGTCCCCTTCAACTGTCAGATGCAGACCAGAGCTCCCTCAAATGCATCTGTACAATGTCAAATGCCTCATCAGTGTTCAACAAGTAATAAATAAGGTTTAATAATAATTAAAAACGTATTCCTCCCATAACTTCCTTGTGAATCTTGCTTATAATTTTCTCTCATGAAAAAGAGAGAATCATAGAATGTTTTAGGGTGGAAGGGGCCTCTAGAGGTCATCTGGTCCAACCTCCGTGCACAGTAGGGACACCTCTACCTAGGTCAGGTTGCTCAGAGCCCCATCAAGCCTGACCTTGAATGACTCCAGGGATGGGGCCTCCACCACCTCTCTGGGCAGCCCATTCCAGAAGATACAACATGTAAATTAAGAGGTGAATTTTGGTGGGAGAGTTTGTTATTCTCTATCCAGAGAAGTAAACTTGGTAAAACAAAATAACTTTATAGGTTTACGTAACAGTTTTACTAGGGCAAATTACACCTGTAATATAGCGGGTCCAGCAGAAGTAAACAATAGGTATTACGCTGTTATTAAAATAAAAAGCTCTGAACAATTTCTTCAGTATTCAAGAACACTTTTAAATTCATTTTAAATTTGGACATGGACTCTGCTGGGATAATGACAGTGATTAAAGAATCAATATAGCATAAGCTAGCCTGAGGGAATCAGGGCCTGCACAGATACATTATGTTCCGCGCTCACTCTGTAATGGTGTGTATCAGCATAACAAATCTCATGACAACCCAGAGAGGAAAAACAGATGTGGAGAGAAACACACAGATCACTACCATCCCAACCCTCAGACCTGCTGCTGCTGTATGTTTTCTCTTCCCTGTCACTCATTCAGCAAAATTCTATTTTCTCTGTGCCTCTCCTACCAAGATTCCAGTTCCATTTCATGGTACAATACATGGTACCAGAAGCTTATATCACAGTCTTTTTGGCAGAGTCTTCTATCCTCAAAGACTAGAAAGAAAAAGATAAGGTTGAACTTTTCGTAATACACCTTGAGATTGATCCTTCTGCTCTGCAAAAATAACGTTCTTCTGCAACCAGTTAATGTTAGTTCCGCAGCTCAGATGGAAAACATCTATTCCATACTCGCGGGTTTTCCAGACATAACCCTGCTGGTGGTATAGGATGGGATAAGTCCTACACAGATTTCCTTTTTAATCTTAGGAGCACACATACGTACACACACGAACATGGGCACAATTTCAGGAGACATTAATCCTACCACAAAGCCAAGCAGTAGGACAGGCAATCTTAATTCTGCATCTTCGAGTTTCTGCATTATGAGAGAGTCTCGAATCACAACTTAATACAATACTTATTCCACATGATCCTTTCAATTCAACGAGCAGCAGAGCCAAGGTATTAAAACCACACAGATCATTAATGAACTGATGTATCTTGATGCATGCTGGATTTTCTTTACCTATGTGCACTGCAGCCTTAAGAATACTTCTGAAGGTATTCTTCATGAACTGAAAAACACAAGTACTTCCAGCTAACTTAATCCAGACCGTGTTACTAGATAATATTAACTACATGATATGCAACAGATCAAAAGAAAAAAAATCCCTAAACAAAGTCTGCAACATGCCATATGTTTCTCTAGTACAGCAGTAGAAATTATCACTGAGGAATCCACTATTTTCATATTTCTGTCCAGTTTCTACTGTGCTTTTGACTCCTGAAAACATTGATAAAGTCTCACACTCTTTATCAGCCTTTCATTGCTTGGGAAAGCTGGAGGATTCAAAGGCATTACATGCTGGTTGTTAGGGAAGAAGTCTTACCGAGAAATTTTTGCTGAAAAAGGGACAAAGAGTCAGAACTGCTATTTCACAGCTCACCTACCTTTTCCTTTAGGATCTGAAAAAATATTATTAATTTTATCTAGTAAGAGTGCCACTTGGGTCACCTGGCAAAGAAAAGAGGGTATATTAAATCTCTCATTTGGAGATAAACACTGCTCGTGTCAAAGCAATCCCTGACCTTGCCTGTGACACGCCTCAAAAAGCAGAGAGAAAACTAAACTGAACTAATTTAGTGTTGAGGTTTTTTTAACCTTTTAAACTTTACGTAAATTACATCACTGTAAAACCACTATCTCTTAAATTTACATCTCTTCTCTAAAATCCTGTCACACAAGAGGAAGGATTGATACGCACCAGAAATTTCAGATCGATACAGTGTTTGTTTATCACTGATGGGCAGAGCTTTCCTCTCTCAAATGTCTAATGACCGAGGTTAATTTTCTAATCAGACAATGCATTTTCTCTGTAACTATGTTTCACTGAAGACAATCATTTGGATGATATAAGACACAACAAATCAGTCATTTTTGCCATGCCATTTTCAATGTTAATGTAGTGACTTTGAATCCACTGAGTGCCTTGCACAGATGATCCCTATCTGGTTTTGTGCAAGTTTTGCATTCTTGCAGTTATAACGCAAAACCAGATGGTTCAATAAATCAGCGCCTGGCAGGTGGATCTTGCTCACAAAATTGGAGGGAATGCCAGCATTCTTGACAGCATGGATGTTCTACCATCTCTCCACCTCTTGGCTTGAAATTTATCAGAGGTGAGAGCGATCAGAATTACACTTGAAGTCTGCATGCAAGTGCTTTTGGCATTGCGCCACAGCTACAGGAGAAACAGCCAGGCTGAAGGCTTGAGTTACGATCTTGCTCTTTCCCTTCCCGCCTTCCTTTGCCAGCGTTTTCTTAATGTCCTTTCAAAAACCTGGCATCATAACAGTATGTTAAAAAGTGGAAAGGATGATGTTCATATTCCTTTGGATGTGCTTCTTTGGTTGATCCCATCCACAGTGAGCAAGCAGCCAGTAAAGTTGCCCTTGGGGTTCTCAAGCAGAGAAACAGCCTCACATCACCCGATTCTCTTTTCTTGCTTTCTCTATTAATCTTAACAAATTAAGGTGTGATTTGTCTTTACTTTTGGTTTCCTAGGGATTTGGATTATGAGAAATCAAAAGTAGGGAAGGTTTATTTGCTGATTCACCTCAAAATGAGCCCTTGCACTTCAGCACCAGGAAGCATCATGCATTGAAAGCTAAATATATATGATCTGAAAGTTCTGTTCCACATTTGAAAAATGTAGTCACTGAAAGATCATTCTCTAGAATATAGAGCTAGAAGATACATCAAGACGTGACTAGTTGATCACCATACCTCAACCCAGGACCAATTATCTGTATTGAACTGGGATCCGCTTGTTTTCTTTCATTGCTTCATTCATGAACAAGAGCTAAGACAGGCTCCAGCAGGGCAAAAGCCAGAGTCTAAACTGAGTACCACTCTCTTCCACCTCTGGGCCAGCACTGGATGTGTTGGCCTTCACCATAACCTAAGAAAGTTTACTGGTTCCTCTGCTTTCTGGCATTGAAGGTTTGGTCTGCCCTTCATGCCCCTGTAGTCTCTCCTGCGTTGGCAAGAGTTGGAAGTGAGAAGTCAGCTTAGCTGTCTTCATAACAGCTGAGAAACATCTAGGTCCCAAAAGTCTTGGTATGTTGTTTTGGTTTGGTGTCATTTTTTTTGCCACCTGTCCAGGGAGGTGGTGGAGTCATCATCCCTGGAGGTGTTCATAAAATGGGTAGATATGATGCTTTGAGACATGGTCTCGGGGTTAAGGGATATGTTCGAAGAAGGTCGGATTAGATGATCCTAGAGGTCTTTTCCAGCCTGAATAATTCTATGATTCTATGTTTGCACTTCTCCAGCTGTAAAAATGGAACTTGGAAACAGAATGAAGCTGCAAACCCTATTATTTCAACAAATTATCCTCAACAAGGTTTTTGACAAGAAACTCAACTTTTCCATGGCCTAGTCTATGCACAGATGCTCTTATTTGGTATTGATGCCAGCCATCAACAACAGTAACCTTTATGACAACTGTTACCCTTTACTGCAAGCTCAGCAGAACCTCCCCTATATCATTCCTTTACTGCCTAAAGTGCTCAGGTTCCCAAACCAGATAAAGAAACATTTGTATGGAAGCTACACTGTAAGGAATCGAACAGAGACATCATGATGTATTCATTACCTGGTCACAAATATAATGATTTTTTTCTTCTTCTTCTTTTTCCTTCAGCCTGCCTCATGAAGCAACCACAGTGTCTAAAAGCTGCTTCTCTTAAAGCTGACATTAGAAATGATTCTATGAATCTATGATTTTCAAACTTACTTAGTAAACGAGACAAGATCAGAATTCTGAATGTCTTAGATTTTTCCATCCTTCAGAAGCATTCACAACTGGTTGAAATCAGGCACCTTGTTCAGTTACACGAGTCAGGAAAGGTGGTCTTTCTGGGATCACAATAAAATAAGGCTTATTAGAATTCATAGGACAAATTTCCAAACCCTCTGGGGATCTTCTGAAATAAACTGAGTACAATCTAAAATTCCAGTGTAGTTTCTTTCTCACAGATACTTCTCCTCAATGAAGAGCCCATTTCCTCAAAGAGAGATTGTATGTAAAAGTCTGTTAAACAACTCCACGGAAACAGGTCTAAAAGGCTTTCATCCAATTAGCCCACTCTCCTTCAGAGGATTTATTTTTTGCTGGCAAATATGGTCCACCCTAATTACTTTCCTCACTTTCTTACACACACAGGAGAAGAACACAGAGCAAATTGTGCAATTAGATATGCTGGGGTTTTATCTGTAATCAACTATGTACAGCATGACTAAAACATTTGTTCATAATTTTCTGCAAACAGACTTTGGCATTTATGAAGCTGTTTGCTATGCATAACTTTATTCGTAAGTATATTACAGCCTAGTAGGGTTTGAAAAACTATAGTTTTTAAATTGATTTTGTCTATTTGGTACTTTGTGAAGCAGCTTGTGAGTTACATGATCAGTCGTTGTTTCCTCCAAGCTGTAAATAAATCATTAGACTCTTTTTCTTAACTGCCTACATATATGCCTTTCTCAGGAACTGGGATCAGCCCAGTGTGCATGAGGGCACAATGAAAAATAAAAAAAAACTGTCCGAGTGCAAACTGAGTGCATTTGAACATTACCCATGAACACAGCTTTACAGTATTCACTTAGCATTGCCCTTTAGCTTTTTCTTTTTTTGCAATGAGAGGCAGTACAACATAGGAGACACCAGTTCTGCTCTCTTCTAGAAATTATACCCTCCTCCTCCCAACTTAGACTTTATACCCATCTCAGATACTGTGACCCAAGCTGTCTCACTATAGCTCTAAAAGCAGAATGACAGTAAGAAGCGTAAATGCCTCTGCCTGCAGTAATTTGAAATGGAGTCTGTGCTTGAACACTTGCTTGTGTAGAATTTTCAAGCCAGGCTTCCAAAACCAGACTTGCCAGCCAACACTGGGCATTTTGTTTCCACTGAGAGGTGTGTATACACTAACACATCGGGATGTTCCATCTAAAAATTATGCTTTTGGCTGGAGTTGTCCCTTCAGTATAAACATATTAGCTCCCTAATGTTTATGTACCTGCTTGACAACTCTCTAGGTATGAGGATGGAATTCTGCCAACCAAAATTTTCTGTTTCATCCTTAATGTAAATGGTTGCTTTGAAGTGTTCCAGGTTTATTGAATGAACAAATAACTTGTTTATGTAAAATATTCACGGAAAATTTCCACAACCCTTCAGTATATAATTGCAGTTTGCCTTCAGATTCATACAGTATATCAACAGGGCTGTTTTAATATGTACAGAGGCTCTCTTATATGGTCCAACCTTAGAACAATGCTTATTCTTAAAGATAAAACTGAGTAGGAAAAGCTGAGGAAAACAAAGCAAGCTGGATAAGCCAAAATGTTCAAACCTAGATACCTAAGGTTACACACTTAAAGTAATACCAGCATACCAGTTACATAAATATAATTTTGAGAACTGACTAGACTTTCAGAGGCATCATAAGTGGCATTCCTGACAAAGACAGTACAGGTAAATCACTATATCTTGCAGTACATTATATTATTTCTTAATAAGAATGCAATATGATTGAAGGAAATATCAACTCTGTAAGAATCAGTTTTACTTGTCTCTCCCTTGGGGCTGCCTCTTTCAGGACTGCTCCTCAACTGCAGGTTGAAGAAATGCTCCAGCTGCCACTTGTACCTGCCTGCTCTCTAGTCCTCACATTATTTGCCACTTTAGCAACTAACCTGCGCAGCACACAACTGGTGGTTCCAGGAAGCACAACCCAACTGGACTGTGTATACCATAGGTGCATCCATATGAGTGGGGTGGGAAGGGTATGTAGCATACCTACTCAAGCTGGAAAAAATGTGCCGTTAAATATGTCTCTGGTCTAGGCTTTAATACACCAGCAATGGCTTTAATCTAAGGAGTACATTGTTCCCACTGATACTCATACCCTCCTTTTAGATTTGGTAATTCTGCTTTTTAATGTACCATGTTTATTTTTTACTAATTGACAGGTTCCATTTACCCTCTGCTGATTAAGATCATCTCCTCTGATGGGCAAACCACAAAAGTATATACATTCAGCGTATGCTTCTGAACATTGTTATGGCTTCTTTAACTTCTACAGAGTTTCTTCATCTGGAAGAACATACACTGAAATCAAAGAAGTAAAACCTATTCTGTTTTTAAAAACTCTTTGCAGTAATTTTAGATTAGTAAGGTGAAACTGTATTCTTAACATGTGCATGCCTAAAAACTTTTTACAATTCAAATATTACTAGACTGTATGAAACATTTACTGAGAGAAGTCAGCTGCCACTGAGGTCTGAAGTCCAGAGGTACTTGTATAAGCCTCACTTTCTAAGAGCATCACCAGTTAACCAACTTCTGTTCCTATGCATCCCGTGAAAAAGGACTGGAAAATATATTTCAATTCTGCCAGTAAAGCCAGGTTCCAGCAAGACCTGGAGTCTCTCCAAAATCTGGGAAAGAAGCCAATGGGGAGTCCCCAAAATAGGTTCCTCTCAAGCAAAAAAAGACATTGGCAAGTGCATCTATCTCCCAACAGAGCAACACTTGTAAAACCCTACCACATAGGAATATTGTCTTTGAGGACACTTCTTTTGGGATATACACAGACAGTGGTTAGCTTCTTCCCTAACAGAAGGTCTTTTCTAGCACTTGGGATATCAGCCACAGGATAAGATTGTTCTACTGTTCTACAGATATTGGTTTTTAGACCACTTTAATTTAAAAACTCCCACTCACATTCTCATACAGCTTGTAACTACAATTACAGATGACTAGTATGCTCTATTAACAACAGTAAATACATTTATCTTAATTACTAACAATAGTGTCATGCTCATCCATGTTACATGAAGAATAATCTCAACCATTTTAGAATCAAGAATCTGAGCTAGATTAGGCTCCTGTTCTCTACTGCTCCTATAAGAGAGAGTGGAGGAACTATCTCTTTCTGCTGACTATATTGGAATCCAAGGGAGACTAGTCTCTTAAGTCCATCCTCACTAAATTAACTGGCTAAGAATTCTCCTTGCTATGTTCTGTTCTGCCACCTTCATGCATCAATAGTATGAGTTAGACCTGCAGTCATGTATTACCCTTCCGTCTGTTTGCTTAGTACCTAGGCACCTCATTATTCAGCCAATGATGGATACAATGACAGGTGCTGCCATTAGGATGCCATTCATTTCCACATTTCAGACAGGTCTGAGAAAAGTGCTGGATAATGTTATGACCAAATGATAACTGCATAGTCATGGGGAATTATGATGAGGAAAAACAGCATTTATGGTTCAGGGCTTCCTTACAGACTCCTTCATCTAAATTAGTAGCTCAGCACAAACTGAGGGGAGAACAGTAACTGATTATCTTTTTAGTTTATTTGTCTTTCACTAAAATGTCAGGAACTGGGCAAAGCTAGA
Organism: Eurystomus gularis; assembly: GCA_013400335.1. Taxonomy (NCBI): domain Eukaryota; kingdom Metazoa; phylum Chordata; class Aves; order Coraciiformes; family Coraciidae; genus Eurystomus; species Eurystomus gularis. The sequence goes on from VZZY01005027.1 coordinate 45,872, forward strand.
GACAGAATGTTGCTCCAGATGGATGTGTGATCCCGTGTGCTACACAAAATTAAAAAATCCCCGAATCATGTGTGTTACAACATCACTAAATAATGGTAAGTGGTTTGAATGTGTATGTGTGAACAGCTGACTTATTTCATCACTGATTGGAAAACAGTTATTTAAGAAATTATTTTCACACTGAATTGCTAAAGCTTCTCCCCTTTTCTCCAGTGAGCTAATATTTTTTTCACTCTTACTAGCTGGGATGCACCCAGAGTCTCCCTAGTCCCAGAAGAGGAATGACTGCTCTGCAAACCTGTTGCTGTAGGTCTCTTGCTGCTCACTTCAATTCTCTTCTTCATAACTGAATCACAGCCTATCTGAAGTGGTTCAGGCTTCCAAGGACCGTCCTTTCTTTCTGAGAATTGCCCAGACAGATATTCGAGTCCCTAACATACATCAATGACAAAAAGTTTCAGCAAATGCTGGCATCTTTTACTAACTAGATGATGTGTCAAAGTGAGGATTAAATATGTGCTCAGCACTGTGAACGGCTGCCCAGCCAATGTCAAACCAAGCAAGCTCCGCTTCAGCTGGCAAAGATGCTACACACGAAGTCCAGCTTACAAAGGTCTTTCTAGTCTTTGTTGCTCCATAACATAAATCAAAAGGAATTTGAAATCTCTTTCTCAAACTGGTAATAAAGGCCTCATTTCAGTTCAGCATTCTGTGCAAGAGTCAAGCATGGTAGACAGCAAGAAGAAAGGAGATGGAATCTCCCTGCCCCATAACCTCTTATACTTGGGTCACTTTAATTGATTCTTACTCTATTGCTTCATTACTGGATTCTCTCAAATGGCCTTATTTTGCTTGCTTATCTGAAAGTTAGGCAGTAAGTTCCCATTCCTCAGAAAGATTTAATTTCTCCCTTGCCACGTGTTGTGTTGAATTCCTCTCCCTCTTCATAGCTGCACTTCAGTTTAAGACGGTGAACTCAGCTGCCTGGTTTTTTGATACAGGCAAACTCCCCCCTCTCCCTCAACCATGAAATATTCTCACTGACCTTAACTAGCTCTGACTGGGCTATAAACAAATTATTCAAATAATTTGAAAAACCAGTATCATTAAATAAATCTTTTCCATTCATCAATCTAAACTGACCTGTTTGGACATGACTAAACCATGATGTCTTTACATGAGGGAAGTGTTGTTTTGTTCTTCTTCTGTGCAATTTCTTCCTCAAAATGTTTGCTCTTAAATAGGTTAATTGTTTCCCCCTGCTCACACTGAGTCTGTCAGGAAGGTAAATGCACAGATAACCTTAACACACACTTTCCCAGGAAAGCGAGTAATTTATCATCACAAGAATTATAGCACATCTAGCAGAATTAATAGCTTGCCAACCAAGTGACCTACATACGGCAAGGTAAGGCTACAATCAGCACAAGAAATCTTATATACACAAAAGAAGCATGACTCCATCTGGTTCGAGTTGCCATCTTGCTTTTATCTCCTTTTGCTGAAAGTTTCGACTACTTCTTTGACTGAGCATCTCTGTTAGATGCTAACAAGAGAGCAATTGTATGCAGCAACACAGCATTCGCACCCTGTTATGATTACGTGCGGGTGGGAAGGCCTGGGAAACCACTAAGAGTGTATAAACAGCAATAAATTAGTTCCACCTTCCTTAAGTGTCAAGTGTAAAAGGAATAGTGCAAATACGCACCAACCTATTCTGGAAAAAAATAGTAAAGACCTAGGGGTGTTTTTGCACATCCATCATGCCAATAACCACGATTTTTGTCATGTATAAACCATCACACAACTGTAGGCTTCTTAATCTCCGCAAGGCACTGTAACTCTTCAAACAGCGTGTACCTCTAATGTGCTGGTTTGGGCCTCTCCTCCTGCTGACAATCCCTCTCCATGGTGGTTATCACCAGGTGGCACCATTGCACAGTCTGCCAAGCACTTTTCCTGGTGTTCAAGCAAAGGTCCATTCTTTGGAAGACATGCTGATAATAGAATTGCTGACTATATTTTTGTTAAAGTTTTGTTGTGTCAAAGGCAGGATAATTTGCTCTCTGCTTTCCTCTCTGATGGAAATCAATCCTTTCAGGCAAAATTACTCCCTGGCAGTGGGATTCTGTAGAAGAAGAGGGCACCTGTCTGCTCTTTGTGACCACTCTTCCAGGGCTCATGTAGGTAACAAGTTACATTTAGAACACATCCACATTGTCATAGATTTCCTCTCCACTAGGAAGTTAATCCCATATATGTTTACTACTATCCAACAAAGGAAAACCACTGTTCCGAGTGAAGGGTAAGGCTTCGGTTAGTCTGAAATTTCAAGGAGACTGAAGTACAACTTGGATGTAACCTGCACAACTGCACCTATATTGCAAAACACACAAGTAAACAGAGGACACACACGAGACCCACATTGAGGCACTAAGTTCATTTCTCTTAGTTCAAAATGTGGAGAGTGAGAACTCACACTAGGTTTGCGCATCTATCATTCTTCAGTGGTCACTGTAGGTTGCTCAAAACCACATTCTGTTCTGTGCCCCTCCAGTGGTAAGGCAAGGAAGCACTAACAGTTTTGAAGTCAGATGAACTATGTCTTGGTGTGCTGTTGAATGCACATATCTAAAACACATTCTGTTCTGTGATTCTGTGATCTCAAATGACGTTAACATAGCAATGCCACTCTAAGTTGGGCAGTGGGCATTAACAACCACTGCACAATTGCCTTTTTCACAGGAGAAAGGGAAGAACTTGTGAAACACAAGTCCATATTCCCTGGAAATGCAGAGCAGGGGCTGAATTAATAAGCCTTGTTGAGCCCTCATGTTCAGGAAGCACAAGGCACACAGCCCTCCCCACTAACAAGTGAGCATTTCCCACCATTCTGCCACAGAATGGAGCTGCTAGAATGTTTCTCTGTTTTTCAGGAGTGTTGCCTGTGCTGTTCCTGCTGGCTCCTATTGACTTTTTAACTTTCCAAACAGCAAGTGGGATCAATGCTACCCATGGGAAAGGACTGAGGCATTTTTTTTACATATTGTTTGCATGGATAATTGGAGCACTCATATTGTCACACGTTTGGTCAGATAAAACTCCAAGGTTTTGTGTAAGAACATGCACATATCAGTCTTGTGTACTGTGACCCTTAGATTCCCCTGAACGTAACACTGCTTAAAAGGGCACCACCTTCAGTGGTCTATACACCAAGCAATCACTATTCAACACCTATCAAACACTTTGACACTTAGTGGTATGGAAAGGGGACCAAAACTGTTTTCGAAACAGCAAAGCCTACAGCTAAAGCCTGTGATTTTGTCCTGCTGCCTTCCCTGCTTCTCCATCCATCGTCTTGGAATGTCTCCTGCCTATCCATCAGTGAACAGAGCAAGAACTACAGAAATCTAACACTGAGTACTAGTCTATTTTCCTGGCACTTTCTGATTACAGTAAGAAATTCAGTAAGCAGGCCAACTGTTAATCAAGCTACTCATCTTTGTGAATCAGAAATAAGAAAGATCACAGAGGTAACCTATAAACTTACATACTCATTTATTGAAACTTCGACTGGCTAGTACTTGTTTTCAAGACTTCCAAAGCAAATCGGAGGTTTTGCAGGACATGCACTTAGATTCCATTCACTCAAAACCTACACTGAACTGAGGGTCCTACTGGTCTATCGCATGAACTGTAAGATGTTCTACTAGTCAACTTTTGAACCCAGTGCATTAAAATGTGAAGGCTACATCCATCCTCACTAGGAGGAGTTACCCATCAGGGACTCATTTGGTCCATATGTAATAACTTGCTGTGACGTTTCAGTATCTGATTTTGTCAATTGTTTCTGAATACAAACTATGTCACATACATGGCAGCTGATGGTCAGAATACATAAAAAGACTACTTATGCCACTGTTTCTTTGCTTTTCTTGCTTCAAATTTGTTTTGATACACTACATTGGTTTTACACTTTGTTTTCAAGCGTAATTTAGAGTTCATACTGCCTGTTGAGATGCAATACAACTAGCATATATCGAGCGTATCCTGCAACAGTACACTATCACACAGATTTAAACATCACTAAAACCAATGACTATTTCTAGCCTGTTATTCCTAATGTGAGCAATATTTGGTATTCATGGAACACTAAATGAACAGATTCTCCCTTCACCCATAAAAGAGGCATGATACAGGCAGCCTGAGGTTTAAACATTCCCTGACCCTTACCAGTGTGCCTCATGTCTGACCCAGAGGTGGTTAGTTCAGCCTTTAAATTCCATTCAGCCCTTGACCTCTATGCTGAGACTGTCATCGCAGGTGCCAATTAGTGGCAAAGCATTTCGCTGGGCGATTGTGTGACTGACCTGAGCACGAAGGGCTCTGTATCCCATTACCTCTTCCTGCTCAGACCAGCTCCCTCCTTCCACTCGCTCCTTACTAATCCTGCTCTGATGTGCTACAGAGATTTAATTATCTTAACTGGCCTGTATTTGTGCAGTAAAGTGACAGGTCTTCACCACACCATTGACCAGTCTGTAAGTAAAGCAGTCTTTGGTCTCTTGCTCTCCTGTCACATACTGCTGTGAGGAGTCTGTCTTCTTGATCCCTATTTACCCTGTAAGTATCAGAAGGTTGCTATTAGATTGTTACTAAGCCTCTTCTAGGCTAAACAAACCAGATTCTCTCAATATCTTTTCTTAGCACATGAGTTCTTGCCCCCAGTCATTTTCATACATCTTCACTGGACTTGCTCCAGTTTATGAACCTTTTTTTTTTTAAACACTGGGAGGCCCAGAACTGGATGCAATACTCTAAATGTGGTGTGACGAGTGCCAAGCGCTGCAGTGTAACACAGTAACAGGATTTTCAGCTTGCCATGGGTACCCAAAATGTTCCATCATTAACATTCTGCAAAGAAGGTTACAACGAATCTGTTTTGTTTGTGTATGTACGAAGTCACCAAAAACAAGGCCTAAAGCAACTAATTTTGTACCCTAAATAATTAATGAAGAATATTTTAAAAGAAACTGGGATATTGTTTCCCTTTAGGTCTATCTGCTAACACTGCAGTATGTCTGGGAAGTGATTAAGATGGGTAGATGGATATCTCTTGCTGAGGGATCAGCATATTTAAGTGTACTTTATAGTGTGTATATATATATAAACACATACTCAATCTATACGTGTATATATACATAAAATATTTGTTCCCATGTATTTCAAGTGCATCTGGAGGACTTCTAGACTTGCTAGGGATGTCAGGGGTAAACAGCACAATTAGCACAAGATGCAGCAGTAATGGATTTCTACTGTGCCATGGCTTTCAGCAATTATTTCCAACAGACATGCATCACCTCCATAATTTCTTTGGTGTACTCTGTGTCAAATATATTCCCTACTTTTCTTTCCCTGCATAGTAATGCAGCTACTCAGTGGCCCTCATTAGCAAGTAGTCTTCAAACAAAAGGGTATATGACTAAAACATGGGCAACTTTCAGGAAGAAAATTGGAATGCTGATGTGACTTTGTTGTCATCTTCAAAAATCAAATTCACGGACTCATGCTGCCAGAGCTACATTTTTGTCTGACATCAAAAGCAGTTGTCCAAAATCGATCTAAATCAGTGTTTTAGCTTTAGCTGATCTTTACAATGACTACAAAACACCAGGTGCACACCTACTCTCCAGGATGCAGCTGGGAACCAGACTCTTTCAGAGACCAATGTCCTAGTTATATTTTAGTTCAGGTAATTAGATTCATCTACTGAATTCTACCTGCAAGATCATTTAAACACACACGAATCGTCCTCATTTTCTCTCCAAACTGTTGCACAGACTGTTAGAAGATTAAAATCTTGTATTTGAGATGGCTAAGTGCCATCGGAAGTGTTGATAAAGTGAGCCCTAGTTATGATTTACAGAACCCAAAGCTTATCTTTGAATAGTTGACTTTTATTTGCATTCATCACAAAGTGACACTGGAAACACCCCAGGAACACCCTCTCATTTATAACCAGGCAGAAGGACGGCAAGCTGCATCCTTCTGTAGCAATTACTGATAACAGTCTAGCTGTTGGAAGGGAAATACCGTGTATCGTTCCAAGAAGGTATTTAAGGAACTTTCAGGGTAAGACCTAACATACAACAGTATATTACACCTGTATTTGTTACTAAGTGAGGCAGCACAGCTACTAATGCTGAACTTAGTAACTATGCTCCAGATAGAGATCTTGTAGCTAATGTAGAGTTGCCAGCATCACAACTACTACAAATGAGAACAAAGCACATGCATTCCAGGAGCCTGCAGCACTGCGTGCTGACCATCCATGTTGTATGTAATTGCTCATAGGATCTATTTTATGGCTTTAAAAACATATTTCCTAACCTCTTTAATTTGTGGTGGATTTCATTTCTAGTTATTTCTATTTAGTTTCTATTTATTACTATGTCATTTCTAGAAAGACTACAGTCTGTGATAAAGCTATATTCACAACACCCAGCAACATATGCTTCCGTATGATAAATCATCTTCTGCATTTCCCTACGAGCATATTTGCCTCAGTAATCATAGATACAGTTGAATGTTCAGAGGATGGGAAATCAGGGAACTCCCTTTTCTGATAAGGGTTCAACTCTAGCCTAGGTTATTCTTGCACAAATGCCATTAACAGTGAATAGCTTTTGTCTGGCCTCTTGTCTTGGCAATTGGCAATATTGCTGCCTGGCCCACAGCCCATCTGTTTTTATATTGTATCAGGCTCAGGAAAGCTACAGCAAATTGGATGGGCTTGAGGGCTGCAGCCTTCCAGCTTGTAACGAGACTATTGGGTCTTAACGGAATGAGGATTACAGCTCTGTATGTGCAATAATCACTGTTACTAATCCAAGCTTTCTGCAAAAACATGAAATCTATGACTAAAATATGATCACATTTCAGGGCTATCCAACTGATATTTTCAAGCTGTAATCCATGAATTCAAGAGTAATAGAATTTTTTAATGGCATCTATGGTTCTTACATGATCACATAATTCCAGCAGCTACCTATGTAAGGAAAAAACTACCGCAAAATTAGTAATATCCTAATAATTCACAACACTGTACATCTAAATGTCAACTACATCCTCAATGTTACATTCTTGCATTTCATCAGGCGACTTGCAAACTAACATCTACCCAACTGTGACAGCTTTTCTAATGCTGTAACAGTTTAATAACAGCTATAATGGTATCGCAGTAATTCCCTTATATTGTCATTTCAAGGACTAGAACTCCTCTCTGGCTAGAGTATACTCATTGGAAGAAAAGCACGTTTAGGCAACAGTGACATTAGAGAGCTAAACTGAACTGGACTAATATCTACATCCCCCAACACTTGAAAGCATTGCCTTAACCATCTGACTGAAGGACTTCCTGGAGCAATCCTAGGCACACGCGGAATGAATAGACAAGGGTGCCAAGGAGTACAAGGATTCCCCCTTAGCTGCTCGCAGCCACAACACATGAAAGGGTTTTGATGGCCTGTGAACTGCAGGTCTGCTTTTATCACATGTGAAAGTCAAAGGAGTTTGTCCTGCAAAGACAGTAATTCCCATATGAGAGGCTGAACTGAAAGCTAGAGCTGCTGAATTCCTGATCCGGGAGAATCACTTTTATTAGCAAGAGCTTTCTTGTATGCTTTCACCTGTCCAGAACACTGCTGCTTATGCAGAATGAGCTTCTGCATCCATAACCTGCGTGCTGTCACACACAAGAACCAGAGTTTAGCACCCACACAGTCATTGGGCACTCAGCCAATTCACGTATAATAACCTCTTCCCTCACTAGTTCATTTAAGTTACTCAACGAATCTCCCCCGGTTTAACAAGAATACCATGTGAACGGGATGGGGAGCACTGGAGAAACAAGAAGACACTGTGAAATACCACTAGAATTCAGTAAAAAGATGTAAGTAACAGCAGAGATTGAATAAGGAACTGCTAAATCATGCTGCGGTGGGAATCAGCTTGTAGCTGTAGCGCAACTGCACCGCCGCGCCACTGGAAACAATCGAACTCCGGGTCAAACTCCATAACAGGATGGACACTTTGAGTCTAAAGTAGTATGCAATAGGAGTAAGAAATGTTTTCATGGTAGCACGAGTCAGAATAAGATAAGACTTGAGTTCAGCATTGCTGTGCTAAGACCCTAGTGCAATTTGAAGACCTGCTAGTCTATTATATCTTCCAACTAAAAAAAAACCCCAACCCAAATTATTTGTTGGCCGTTACTTATTTCTGTCTGCAGTCTTACTAGAGTTACAGATGTTGAAAGTGACATTTACAGAGCAATATAAATAGTCATGGTTTGTTTCAAAACCCTGCCTTCGGGTATTGAATTCAAAAGAATTTTCTTTTCTGTATTTCATTGTTAAGACATTTTCTATAAAAATCAACATTTTGTGGGTATATATCATTTTAAAGATTTGTAACAATATTCCTGAAAGAGGAATAACCCCAAAGAGCCTACAGAGAGTTTGCAGTAGACTGTATGAAGTAGAGGAATAATCATATTTAGAGCTTGTACATATCCCAAAATCATTCCTTGGAACTTGAAAGAAGAGAATTATTTCAATGAATGGTGCTTAGTCTAAAACGTCTCCCTCACCCCATGAACCTGCTGTAGCGAGTGCAGTTGAATGCCAACGTGTGGCTGCATCACTCTGAATTCTGCTTTATGGACAGTGTCCAGGTTTGTGACATCTTGGATATAAGACTATCAGGCCAAAGCCCAAGCTTTCCATTTCTTCAGTGTTGCCAGGTGGAAATTATCCCAGCAGAGAGAGCCCAAAGAATGCTTTATGCATCATTAAGCTCTGAAACAGGGATTTAAAATAGCTTTAGGTCCATGTGTGGGTCCCCTGCTGTGGTGAATTACATTTCCATGTATAGTTTCTCTTCAGTTCATTTCATTATCAGCAAAGCAATGTGTTAGTGAAGAGAATAATGTGTGAAGTTTAAAAATAAAACATGAAGTCTATTTTAATGACAAGTTTTACTACAATTCCAAAGATTCCACTACTGCCAGGTTCAGGGTTTTTAATTGAGGTACCTTTATAAAAACAGTCAGACTATGCCTTTGTGTACGGACCTGGCTTTTGGATCTCAAACCAGCTCAGTGATTATGTAGTGCAGGCCCGTATTTTACGCATTTCTGTGTGTACATACACACACACGCATTATCTGTATGTGCTGACCAACAGTGGTCATATGTCTCTGGCAAGGAACTAGTAAAAACATTCTGGATGTTCCTGCTTTATGCAACCTGCTGACAACAGAATCCTCATGACAGTCTGTCTATCTTGGGCCACGCTTACCACTGACAAGTAATGAACACTGAATTTGATTTCACTTCATCTATGGGGGAAACTAGCAGAAATAAAACAAGTCATTACAGCCTAAGCTTGAATTATGTTATAAAAATAGAGCACAGCTACTTGTTTCATGTTTCAATTCTAACTACAGCAATCTTGAGATCTGAAAAAAATGGAAGAATCCCTAAACGATAAGAAATTAGTATTATTGAAAAGTGAAAGTATGTGTGCAGTATCCACCAGAATATTTTTCTATAACTATTAACGGAAATATTTTTTAATCAAAAGGTCTCCTGCACAGTCCTTAAAGACAACTGGTTATAAGAAAATAGCAAAGAGCAAGAGACAAAGTTAATAACAGCTTGGGTCCTAAATTACTTTAATGCCATGAAAGCATTTCTTGTCATTAGTAGACACTAGTCAGAATCACGTGCTTCCTCTGATCTCAGTGATTAGAGTGAAAGTCTCACATTTCATACTCAGCTGAGTGTTGTTTGCAGACATTAAAAAGTCACACTAGCTCATACAGTGAACAAGTGAGAGAAGCTTTGAGAATAGCTCTGGCTGATTTCTCATACTGCAGGGGAAATTCTTTGCAGAACTATCACAAGAGAAAGTGGAATAATTACTGCATAGAAAGTATTCCCATCAGGTAACCCTACATTGTTTGTCTCTCAGACAAGTGCACTGACATGCCTTCAGAAATTTGGTTAATAAACTAAATGAAAAGACTTGCAGTATTAAAGATCACCTTCTATTCTTAACTCAGGCAAACTTTATCCGAGTACAGAGATTTCTACTTTACAGACTTTAAAACAGATTCTGGTGCAGATAGGGCACATTAACACAACACAGATTTCATTACACATCCTCTACCTAACTTTAAGTACTATGAGCACCTCAGCTGCTACATGCGTTGTACCAACTGTTGCACAGTCTGCAAAAGTCACCTGAGATGCTGGGTAAATTCTTAGTACTCCTTGTGCATAAGGACTACTCCTACCTAGCCCCTAAAACTGGAGTCAGTAACCCCCCGAGTGCTCCAGTTACGCTTTGGTTACTGCATAGACGTACTCATTTACTTTACTTACACTGAGGAGTATTCTACTCTGCATGAAGTCTCAAGTAACAGAATGAGACCATTTGTGGAGTAAAATGAGGCATGATTAGTGGCTCTTAATTACAGAAAAGTAAGAACTAGTGTAATCAAAACAGAAATTGTGCTTTAAAATTACATTTGGATCTGGAGGATCAATGAACAGCATGTCAAAGCCTATAGGTTTTTTGAAATCACAAAGAAGGTCCTTACACAAAATGTCTGAAAGGACAATGATAGAGATAATGGGAAAAGTGGGAGGGAACTACATATGTGTCTGAAGTGCAAAAAGTAAAATCTGTTGAGGAAGGAAAAGTAAAGCAGGAAGTTTTGAATTAGACAAACAAAGCAATCCTCCTCCTCCATTCCTCTCAAATAATTTTTCAAAAAGTAAATTTTAAACTTCATAGGTTGAAAGGCAAACTTCTACTAACTGTGGATTAAGCAATCCCTAGAATAATACGGACACAGATAACTTCTTGTGCTTCAGTGTTCTCTATAAAAAGCTGGGTCTGCTCATCTTCATAAATAGTATGAAAACTTGCTACCTACACAAGGTCTCCGCCAAACATCATTAATTATTTTCTTAGTTTAAAGCTTCTTCATTATTGTTAAATTAAATTACATTGAGATTCTGAAGATTTTTTTTTTCATTTCTCTTCTAGAAGTACACTTAATGAGTAACATTTTTCTGTTTTTACTGTGCAAACATCAGAACAAAAGATATCAACATAGTATACTTAATAGACTGTATCTCTGGGAACAAACTGTTAATTAGAGTACCAGCTGCATCCAGCTCCATCCTCTGAGTGTAATGAGCAAATCAGTTAGGCATTTAAAAATCCATTTAAACTTGATTTAAATGTTTGGATGGAGAGGAGTGAAGTGTGACTTCAGAAATGTTAATTTTGTTAAACAACTGGCTAAAGCTTGAAAAGAATCATAGACCATTGTGCAACAACAAACAGATCTCATCATACTACATTAGCGGGAGATACAGCCAAGTTCAAGTGAACAGTAGGAGGCAAGAGAAGTTAACCATGACAAGCCAAGTTTGACCATAAGCCAGTTTGGGTCTATGTATTAATTTTCAAAAGAGCTCCTCTCCTTATATCAGCAGAAATAATGTATACGGCTTTTGTTTTCTCTTGTTTAAACTCAAGACCTGGTCCCATTTTTGTCTTGGAACTGAGATGCCACAGATTGTTAGAACCAATAAAGTGTGATCTGTGTTTTCTTTGGGTCTTTGTAGCCATGAAAATAAAGACAAGCTGAGGGTGTCCGCAGAAGTAAAGGCCTCTCTGTAGGTCAGTTGTTTAAAATACATGTGTAACATTTGTTTCCTGGGAAGAGTGAACACACCAAATGAAAATAAACCAATCAGCAGTTGGTGAATTTCAAAGGCTTAATTGTTTAGGTGACTGAACTGGTTAAAGGAATTTTCTTCTCGTTTAAACTTCAGCTGATTCTGTCCCTTCTCCCCTATTTTGTGATAATTTGTTCTGTATGAAATAACAAAACCCTTATTAGCTTGCTAAATGCTGTACCTCAGCATGCCCTAGGCCCCCCAAAAGTCATCTTTTGATAGCAGACAGTGGCAAACTCATTAGTTAATGGTCAGAGGAACAACTAAAAGGATCAGCTATTGTACTAAGAAACCTGTCATTAACAGCAGTGATGTCCACTCCTATGATTGCAGCAGTAATGAACCATAGCCAGTGGATTTACAATCCCAGTGATCTACTAGATAGCTAAGTACTATTGGGTAAGTGGAATATGGAACTCCACAAGGTTTCCCTTAGCATCGTGTATGTAATGACCTATTTTCCTCTCTGAAGGTAAGGTAAGATCTCTTCTTCCTTTAATAATGAAGATACAGCTAGATTTTTATTATTATTATTTTAGAATTAGAACACTGTACTCTCACACAGCCTATAGCTGAGATTTCCCACTGAAAAACACAACTGAAAGTGGGGAGTTCCCAACCACTGCAAGAGCTGCACTTGAAATTGAGACTATTGTCAACAATTCTTTCAAGTTTCTCCTCATTAATTGAGCAGCTTCTAATGGATTATTAAATAATCACCTGGTATCCTGCACAGTGGTATTAAAAATAATCTGGAGTGGAGGACTGCACGAACCTTAACACCACAGATTATATCATCACAGTCTCCCAAAGGTTTTGCGCCATTTTTAATAGCTATTTAGACCTAAAAGTCTTCTTGACAAGTTGCAAAATCTGAGTCCATTAGACGGGTCTTATAAATTCCAAATATTGATTCATTCTGAACTGTAAAGGAAAATGAAGTTAGATGTCTTGAATCAGATTTGCAATAACTTACGAACGGGTTATAAAGAAAGAGATGGTTCCGAACCAGGAAAAAATATCATACAAGATTAAATATTTTTGGAGATCGACATACAAGGAATATGCCTAGTTTTCTACTTATCTGACTTCTCTGAGTTAGTATTAACATAAACCAGTGTATTCTTACCCTCTAATCTTAGCAATAGAAACGTAACTGTCAGCAGCTTTTTTTGTCTCTATCAGTTCAGCATATTTTCCCCCCTCTGTCAGCAAACAGCAGCACAGTAAACAGAGACACAACAGCCTAACTTAGCTGTGAATATATAACAAAGCAAATCACCCGTATCAATTTAAGTTAAATTGTTATGGTTGGCAAAAAAACCCATAACTGCTAGATTTGACTTGACCAACTGATCTCCCATAGCAGCATGGAAACCACGTGCCTCAGTCCCTGGAGTTGCAGACCTGACAGCATGACATCCTGTCAGGTATGCAAGTAATGATCTTTTTCTTGGGAACAGTAACGGATTGAACCGCACTAAGCGGGGCCTCAGCTTTGCAGCAGGTGCTGGCACCTCGGAAATCACTGTTCTCAGTAACATCCCATTTCAGCTGTACCTAACTTAAGAAAAAAGGAAACTAAAAAGGAACCCATTATCGCTCTCTGGCCTGACTGTGGAGGAAGCATTAATATGAGCTCATGTTTGGCACGTAATAAAGCAGCCTAAGGCTTCTGTGACCTTTTGCTATCTGTAGAACCTGGGTAACCACACTAACTCAAAGAGCTGTCCTGTGGGAGATACGATGGAATTGCCAACCACACCATCTCCTTTGGAAGAACTTCGAAAAGTTGCCCCATTGCCGTTTTCAGATCATCTGACTCAGGACCATTTTTAGAACTGTTGATCTCGCCCACAAAGAGAAGCTTCCCTCATGTTCAGAAAGAGTATACAAGTCCTGATTCAGAAGCACATACGACCTTTCTGGCATATCTTATTAAGTACATTTTGTTATTAATTCGGCTGCTAGGCAGACGCTTAAAGCATCCTAGCTAAAGATAGATTTATAAAGCCTTCTGCAGATATGAGAGAACAAATCCTAATTGCACTAGAGACCAACTAAATATGAACGGGCTCTGAAAATATGACGTATAGACATAATTAAAAGAGGCCAAGTTTATTAATTAAAGCACCATGACTGCGGAGCTGACGGTTAGAGCTAACTCAAAGCTGGACAGCTTACATTACAGACAGAGGAAACTTGCATCTGGTTGTGTGTGTGTGTGCAGACATACACCATGTACATACACAGCTACGCTGGGCAGAGGGCACCCAAGATCTTGGTGCTGCAAAGCTGGGAGTTTTAGCATTTAATGTCCATTTCTGATTTCCTTGTATCCTATGTGTCCAACATTACAAATATGATGACAAAATTTAGCTTCCATAGACATGGTTTTTAGGTTCTATACATTTAAATTTCCAAAGCATTTCTGGAGTTTTCTTACATTCCTCCCCATTTCCCCTCTCTCTCTTCAATTAACACTGCACCTTTCTTTGTAAAATGCCCGACTCTGTTTGCTCTGCTTTTCTCTCCACCCAGTCTTTCCCAAAAACACTGAAGGCAAGAGCAGAACTTTCCAGTCCATGGTGTTTGGAATGGTTCATAATTAGGCAAAATGTGTTCACCGACACCTCTAGCAATTGCTCATTATGAAGAAGCTGAGAAAACAAATGAAGGAAAAAGAATTAGGGAGGTCACTAAGTATGGAGCCATCTGAGACTTAGAGGCATAATGAATAGCCTTCTGGAGCAGAACTCTGGCCACACAGACTGCCGCCTTTGGTGAACTCTTGGGACAGTTTATTTATTTCATTCCTCTTGACCAAAACCAGGTAAACTAATGGCTTTCAAAAGGTGGAAATGTTTTACATGTGTCAGTTAAAATGACTCTTTAAACATTAAAAGAGTAGCCTGGGCAGACTGTCAAGATGTGTGCACAGAAGGGATTCACCCCTTGCAAACTTTCCCGACATGATTTTACTTAAGGACATATGCTTTCATGTGGATTGTGGGGTTTCTTTTTTTACGGGCAGAGCCAAGGCTTGGAGTGCAGAAAAGTTTTAAATCCTGTTGTTAGGGAACCCTTTTGAGAGAGCCAGACATGGCTTTCATTGGCTTTGCTTTTCCAGGAGGAAAGAACAGTGAGTCTAAGTGAAGGAGAATACAGTGGAAAACCAGAATGCAGCTCCCTCCTAGAGCTACAGCAAACCTCATGATAAAAGTTTACATAGATATAATAAAAGTTTACTTACAGACAATAAACAAAATCTTGCCTCGGAGCCAAGTTACAACTAAAGCAATGCAAAAGGAAATGATTGCAAGAAACACATTCCAGCATGTTTCAACTAATATCAGCATTTTACAAAGGAGGTGGTGGGGGGTGTAAAGAGCAGAAGTATCTTCAAATTGTATCTTTCCAAACCAAAAGATTTTATTCATGTCTTGTGTTCCATCAGGGCTCAGCCCTCCAAAATGCTGAGCAACCACAGCTCTCAGAAAGGTACAGGACACTTGATGGCTTTCAGGACCTTGCAGAACAAACATGTACTGTTGTATTGCATTTATGAACACAAACACTAGCTTTTCAAATCAATGAACCAACACAGCAGATTTTTGAGTGAGGTGTATGACGTGCAGGCTTTGGAAACTGAATCTGACCCAAAGTCAATTGAATGATTCCTATCAGTTTCCCTGGGGCTGGGATCAGGCATTTGTGTGTTTTTGAAAGAGGCCAGATTGACAGCCCTGGAGACCATAAGTTCTGTTTATTCACATAACAAGCACAGTACAGGCAGAAGCATGTGATCTTAACCCACACTCGCTGCCCTGACAGGGGGCCTCAATCGTTTATTGGAAGAACAGCTTTTTCAGGTGAAAAGGGAATTTACTCAGGGTAGCCCTTTTACCCCTTGGCCTCTCTGCTGAAGCTGCCAATTACAGTCAAATGTTGGCAGCTTATTTCTCCTTCCCCAAACTATTGTCACCTCCAGTGGTGCAGATTTAATTGAAACACTTTTGCTGCAAGTTGAAAAGAGGATTTGTAACTTACACCAGCCACAGCTATAGCTAACCAGGCCAACTAGCTTTGCAGACTTATTTATTCTGTTATCTTACAAAATTAACTAGAAGTGCCGACAACCTTGAGAAAGCCCTGACCTTGAAGAGAAGGTAGCATGTGCTCCTTAAGTTTGAATTTATTTCTATATACAGCACAGCAGTGAGAATAGTCATCACTGACATCTGCAGTTGGGGGAGATTGATTCTTGCGCAAAGGGCCAGCACAAGCACCAACAAATTCCTCAGCACGGGGTTTCCGACAGCCATGTTTGTTAGCTACTCATTGAAAAGTTTCAGCCATATTAAAAATCTTCTTAAGGGAAATACATGAAATAAAACATTTCAAATATGCCATCATAAAAACAATCTCTGCTAATCTGCTATATTTTTTCCATCTAGAAATTATTTCACTTTCTGATGCATATACATCTCCCATTCTGTGAAGTTCAGGCAAGACTTCTGTTATGGAAAAAATCACAATAAACCAGGCTTTACTGAAAGTTAACAGTTAGATAGATGTAACTCCAAAAATCTACAGACATTTGACATGGAGTGGGAACATTCTGCATTCATTTTTGTAAGAAGAGCAAAACATCACCATATGGAATTCTCCAAAAGGAATAGCATTGTTTAATTCTACAGCATCTCCCAAAAGGGCACTAAAGCTCAAGTAATTTTCTTTCAGTTCTTTCATCATTGAAGTGCTTCAAATACTACAATTCCTGCTGAAGAACAAGTCTCTCCCATTTCCTCCTTTATCTACCCTGAACCTTCAGCATGCTTCCACCTGCCCTGTCCCACACGGCTGCAAACCACCAGCTCAAAGGTGAAGAATGCAGGTCTTGTCTATGTAACCCACAACGGAGCTGACAGAGCTCACACGAGGCGTGTGAGAGTCATGTTCCCCAGCTCTGCAAGGGGCTTCTGGGCAACTGACAGGAAAATCAGCCCCACACAAGGGTGTAAGTGGTTCCAAGGGAGGGTCTCTGGTAATTTTCAGGATGTCAACTAGCTCTCTAAACACTTACCTCATGCTATCCAGCCTTTTACCACCTAGCTCTGACACAATGCACACACACACAGAGAAAGCTTTGCAGCTCAAGAAACACTACAGCACACACAGATGAAGTCAGTCTAAATAGTTTTCCCTCACTCCAACTCCATACTGGGGCTAAATCATTCTGTCCTTTACCAAAGCTACAGAAAAGAAAAATGCCCATTTGGAAAGAAAGAGGGGTGCAAAAACGTTCCAGTCTATCCTCTCCTCGGTCTGCAGCCATGTCAGGCTCCTGAAAACAAGGGCCAGGAGAATTTCACACAACAGCAGGGTCTGGTTCAGCTCAGGATCCCTCCAGAAGCTTCTCCTGATGTCACTGCTTTACTGTTAGCAGCATTGTCACTTTCCCTTCCCTTTCCATCCTGGCACACAGCAGAGGATGCAAAAGAGAACTCAACTATGTCTAAGGTAGTCTTGACACCCGAGCATAATACTGTTTGAAAGCTGTCAGATTACACTACCACATACTGTAGAGATTGCCTTGCATTTCTTCATTCCTAAAAGTTTTGATACCGCATAAGTCCCACTTGCCCCTTCAGGTCTTACTACACATGAACATGAGCAGTGCACAAAATCCTAACAGCCTTCATTATGTTTACCCTCAATGCCTCTGAATGGCAGGACGGTGCCTCCGTCTCCATTTACAGCAAGAGAAGCATAGCCCAGAGATTTATGCTCAGCCCAGACAAAACTGCTTATGTGTCTGACTCCTGCTGAAATAAGGGGCATGTGAATCAGGGGCACTGAACATCTAGGTCTGAGGTTATTTGCATTAACTCTCATGGGAGGTCTGCAGCAGACTAATAACTTCCATTCTCTTCCATCCCTTGCTTCAGCCCCCATTTGCCTGCTCATTGCTTTAACAACTCTTTTATGACCTGGGCCAGAGTCATGTGTTTGGATCTGAAAGCAAATGGTACCATATTAAAAACAATAATAATTATATTAAAATAATATATATACACATATATTTGTTGCCTCTCAATTCTTTACATTGTCCACATCTGCTTTTTTTGCCTTTCTCTAGAAGAGAAAGATGAGCTCTGCCCTCTGAACATCTTTATGAAAAATACATAATATTAATATAGCCTTTTTTTTATTATTTACTTTTTAAATGTGGAAGGAATTTCCAAGCTGGCAAAAAGTAGGTCTGCAAATACTTGCTGAAACCCAAACTTAGTTTTCTTTGCTTGTCTGCACCACTGTGAAATTGGAATTATTATGCCACAAGAGCACCCAACAGAAATCCAAATAGATTCCCACTTTCCTCTCAGGATACTCACATTTTCCAGTATCCCTGACTAATTTAAGGATTAACAGATCTTTGGGATCACGGCCCAGTATAAGGAGGGGGCCCAACATCTAAGCCAGACACAGCAGGCAGCTGCGAGTCAGAGTCCAGAGCAGAAGGGAGAGTCTAGCTGGCATTTCTCAGAGCTGATAGCTGCTAGCTGGCCAGAGGCCTAATGTTAAGAGAATGATAATTAGGACCCGAGGGGTTACGGAAGGAGACCTACAGCACCATCCCAGAGTCTGCACCGCTTTGACTTGAGGGAAAGGCAGAGGCTGAATATCATCCCACTTGAGGGATCCTAGCTGGCTAGCTTGTTACAGGAGAAGAGCCAACGAAACAAAGCCAAACCTGACACCTTTGTGCGCACAATGCCAAGTCATGTACAGCTTGTAAAAGACCGACCGCGGTACGCTGTGACATCCAGGTGACTGTTACATGCCTGTCACCAGGCCGAGAAACCCATACCTTTCTGCAGTCTCATGTACAAGCACACAGACCAGGTGTAATTTCTTCAAAATTAACAACATTGTATTCTCACAAAAAGCAAGAGCATCAGAATAAGGCTCAGTACTTGTGAGGATGAATGGGCGCGCTCCAAGATGACAGACCTTCAACACAAGCACATTATCAGTACCAGCTAAGGAAAGAAGAAATAATCCTACTTGCAGTTCATGTCCAGTTTGGTAACTGCTGGCTGAGGAAAGGATGTCTTCCTGATTTAGATAGGAGGAAAAGACTGGTCAGGCCCCTCAGCATGTGGTGAATGTATGCAGAGACTTGCCACTGAACTGCATTTGGCATAATTACAGAATTCAGTGGTTTTGATAGAATTGTCTGATCTCTGTTTCCTGTTCCTAGAGCTCTGTGATAAAACCACTGAGCTACAGCATAGATGCATACAACATGGCTGGCAGTAAACTACATCATGGGACAGAAAGCATGACATAGAAGTGACCTTCTGGCTCAATGAAATCCCAATTAGCTCAGTCAGCAGATAGAATTTAGGCAAATGCAAGCACATATCAAAACATTGCAATGACACGGTTGCCTTGGTGCAATAGTGAATTCTAAGTATTTCTGCATCATCTCAGCAAGCAGCTCTGGTAATACTCTGTCACTATCCTTCTGGTTTTCGGCAACTGATTTTTTAACTGCTTCACATCTATAACTTGTGTTGTTGCAGCTACAGTGAGTCCCAGTGCCTATACTCTAAAACCAGCAGATGAAATCACCAAGGTTGAAATGTATCTTTTATACCAGAAAACACATTTGGATTGTACTTCAACCCAAGGTCACTGGACTAAACAATATTCTTTACAAATGTTAGTCAGCATGATCAAATGACAAAAGAAATTTAAAAACCTTTGATGAGAGAGTAAATCATGCAGGATTCTGGATTTGGTCTGACCCTTGGTTTCAAATCCATGTTTTTCTCTCTCTCCTCAGTACTACTCGCACTGGAATCAGTGCCAAATATGGTAGAAGATGCCAACGGGATTTTAATTATCTGAAATCTCTGTCATTTTTTCAATGCAAAGACAGAATGCCTGAGCTTAACCCAGCAAAAAAAAAAAAAAAAAAAGATTCAGGATACCTGTTCTAAAGGGAACCACCAGCATAGGCTGTACTGCTTTCTTTCCTGGCACTGGCACTGTCCTTCAGTACAAGATAGGACAGTAAACTCTAAACACTTAGTCTGCAGATCATCAGAATGGTGCTGGCTCAGGATTCTTTTGTCATTATCTCCTTGCTCTATGCAAGCCTGAGAAACTTCTGTCACAGCAATTCCCAACTTGTGGTGTACAGGGAGCTGCCTTGCTCTTCTCCTCATTTCCACAGAAGCCCTTGGAAAGAAAGAATATGCACTAGCTTAGCTCTCGCAACATAATAAGATGAGGAGATCAGCCAGCTGGAAGCTTCCTCTAGAGATTAAGCAAGAAATGAAAGTAAATCCAATAAGCGCGAACTTGAAGCCTGAAGCTGTCAGCCATAAATAAGAAGCAACAGCCTTCAAGTGGAGAAAAACTAGGCAGCCAACTGGCCAATCATCAGGGCAAAGAACAGAGAGAATAAAATGAAATAAATGGAAGACAAACAATTTATTTTCTCACTTCAAAGGTCTGACCATACAGAAACAGAACTATGACCCTCCACAATTGCTGCAGGCATGTTCACAATGAAAGAGAAGGTGGTGTCCACATGGCTTTTAAGAATGCCTCCCATGAAAAAATCACCAAAGTGAGCTTTAGAACAAGGGTTGGAGAAAAAAGGAAAGTAAAGATAAAGGGATTATGGGAATGATATAAAATACAACATGGATTTAGCAACAGTAGATCATGCCAGACTAATCCAGTATCTTTTTCCTGTGGTAACTGATGGTCTAATGAAATACAGAAAAGTACAGCAGAAAAAGACAGCAGACTTAATCTAGCAAAACTTCAATGAATCTTTTGATAGAATGCCATATCAGAAATAGCAAAGATGGAGATTAATTAGATTGGTGAGGAGCTGCCTAAAAAGCTTGATTTGTGTTCACAAAACCTCCACATTTGGACTGGACATTTCATATTTTCATTGACATTCATAGCAGAAGAGTGAGGAATGAAACAACAGAATTTGCTGATGACCAAAAAACTGGAAATCTGGAGTATCATGCAGGAAGAGCTGGTATCCTGTGACTGGAATGACGGAACTGGGTTGTATTATATCCTGAATATGTTACTGATTAAATCTGCCAGGGGTTTTCATACAAACAACTTACAAGTGGTAGATCATAGAATCATAGAAATGTTTAGGTTGGAAAAGACCTTTAAGATCATTGAGTCCAACATGTACTAAGCTGGTGACATATACTTGTTATGGACTGAAGCATCTCGTATTGTAAAACATCAAATACTCAACAGGATAGTGCACACGTATGACATGTTTTCAAGCAGACAGGAAAAAAAAAATCCCTAAAATTCAGAGTCTCCAAATCTACCAACTTCACTCTCCATGCATGCAAAGCTGGCACATATTTTAAGTTCTTTAGCTATCAAACCCAGAAAAATAGTTAAACATCTGCCACACTGAGTTGCCCCACGCAAGCCCCACAAGGTTTTCCCTATTTCGGCTGTAGAGAGTGACTCTAGCTTTGCTCAGAGCACATGACTTGTGGATGAAACACTGGGCATGAGCCAGCAACGTGTGCTTGTAGCCCAAGAAGCCAACCATATCCTGGGCTGCAGCAAAAAAAGGTGGCCAGCATCTACATGAATGAAAAATTATTAGGATAGATTTTCTTTTTCAGCTTCCCTGGCAGCTTAGTGCAGACCCTATAAATAAAAAAACATCAAAAACTTTAGTTTCAATCTTGTAACCCAGCAAATAAAATGTTTGCAGAAAGCCAGGTTACATGATAGCATGAAAGCACAAACCTGATTTTACAGCACAGACTATATAGAACAAGGTTTTGCATTTTCTTCCACACTAGAGAAAGCAGCCATTCTGAAGCTCTACGCTGCAGAGATGGACTTGTGTTCATTCACCCCTGAAGTATGGAGAACTGCCTTGAAAATGAAGCTAGCATGAGTTGAAACCAGCATGTGAAACATCTAAGTTTAGGCAACAGATCCAACAAGGTTTCAACCCTTCAGGTACAACTGGGAAATCTAAAACACCATGAAGTTAGCGTGCAACAGCATGAAAAGACTTTTGAATTATGGGGGAGGAGAAGGGAGAAGGGAGGTGACAGCAAATGCAGACAGAGAGATAACTCTAAGCACTGTATGTAATGAAGCCATAGGTAGGTCTTATTTTCTTTTAGAGGTTTCTTTGAGGTTCACTTTTTTCATGTCTGTGGAGACATCACAGAAACTGGCAGAAGAAATCACACCACCCACACAGGATTTCCATTTTTCACAGGGGCAGAAATGCCAAGATATCTTTCACAATTTTAATATCAACTCCAGTAAGATTTTCTTTAGTCTAGCAATGAGATTAAAAATAACTGTTCCACTATTAAATTCCAGTTTGATTTTCAACATAAAAACCTACCGTTTTATATCGAAGATACTGCGGTGAAGAACTGATAAACAATGATTTCCTATCACCAACAAAGAAGTAAAGATGAAAAAATGTTCTATAAAACTGCTCTTCAAAATACCATACTTAAAGAAGGTAAAAAGAAAAACAATCTCCATATGGCCTTACTCTCCACTGCAGATCTGAGTTTAGCCCAGACTATGTTTACTACATTGCATCTGTCATCCCTCTGCCTGAGCTTCCATGTGCCTCACAGGAAGCCCAAGAAATCACACAGAAAAGTAAGTTCAGCTACAGGTCGCTGGTTCACAGAGATGACTGGAATCTGTAATATTAAAAGTTGTGGGAGAAACTACAGTGAAAATGCAACCCCAAATTTACGGGAAAAGCTGATGATCTTTGACAAAAGCCAAGAGTGTACGTAGAAGATGGGTCCTCTGGTCAGTTAGAAAAAACAATTTCCTGGCTGTTGATGTCAAATTTCTGAGGAACAAGCCTTGTTAATTCTGGTTTCAGACACCTTTTATGAATATTTTCTCTGCTGAGTATTCCTTAAAGACAAGACTTAACATATACAGTGTTAAGGTCTTGATTCTGTAAATACTTATGCACAAGGACAGTTTTATGTAATACAAATGGCAGCCTCCTGTAACACGCGATATTCACTTGCATATGGTTACTCATTTAGCTGTTTAATGTAACTAAACTAAAACTACAATGAAACCCGGAGGAATTACATGTATTTAAACAACTTCAGCACATTACCCTTTTTTTTTTTCCTTCAAAAAATTATTCATTCACATCACATTCTGTGAAGAATTCTTTGAAATAAAGGTTTTGTTGAACTCATGCCTGCTTCTGGAATCTTCCCCCACCATCTGCTCTGTTTTCTGCTATTCATTTTCACTATGGGACTGGTCATCCAAGTCACTGTTATTTTTGCTGTTTAGTTGAATGATTAGGCTTTTAAAACAAGGAAAAATAGCTATTTCAAGATGACTGCATACTGTTTTTGAATGGAAGGCATTGACATGCATGCTTGGAAGGCACACTCAACCTAAAAACTGAGAATAAAAAAAAATTATTAAAAGCATTTTTTCCCCCAGAAAATTAATTTGAAGACATCACAGCATTGTTTCTCTCTTTATAATTTGATTTTTTTAAAATGCAGTTCCCCAAAATACTAACAGAACAAAGCTCTGTCCCTTAGATGAGGGTCTTTGAAACTAGCTCTAGTTTAAGGAACATTTCTTTAAATAATAATTTGAACGCACACATATGAACTGAATAAACTTATTTGGCTTAGCATGAGTATCTGTGTATGCTCACAGTTTGTTCTTTTATTTCACATGATTTATTTTATAAACTGCATCACTTTATAAGGATATATTCTGCTGTCACTTGTAAACAAATCGTGCTCTCCAGAGAACGAGCAGAAGAGGGAAAAGGCTTCTCCCTTTCCCAGTCACTAGGAGCCTCCAAACACTCACACTGAACTCTGTCTTATGTGTCATGGGACCAAACTGCAGTTGCTCTGAGAAACGTAGTGGTGGACTGTAAAGATTCATGAAAACAGACAAGTGCAAAGGAATAAAAAGAAAATAGAAAAATATTTTCTAATTAATATCTATGGAAACCTAGTCAGTGATCCTCCAAACAAGGAACAGAAGGCATGTCATATGGTTCCATTGCGTCTCCTGAATGTTCCCAACTAATAACACATGCTCACTGAATACATTGAAATAACTGGTATGTTTGAGACAATGAATGAAGCAGTTGTAGTGATTTACCTGCTCATCATTACTTTAAATGTTAATACAAATTAGAATATTTTAAGCCATTATTGAATTCCTAATGGAACTACAAATGTCCACCACAGTATTCGGGAATCTTTGCTGAAGGATCACACAAAGAATCCTTTGCTGAAAAGACAAGGGGGGAAAACAGTCTCTAGAGAATTCTGTCTGGGTTTCTTCAAATATTCTCAATCTCTGGAAGACAAAGGAAGGGGAATCTTCTCCCTGATGCTAGTGTGAATTTAGCTTGTGTCTTTGTGTCTCCATGGAGACAATGTAAACACATCTGTTTTCTTTTTGCACTTGTGATGGAAGCATTCTACACAGAATTCATCACTGCAGGGAGCAAAAGCATTATCTCAGGGCAGAAACAGGGAGAATTCTTTACCACAGCGACCAAAGCAGACCTGGTTTAATTCATTTCCTTCAATGATCAGTGCCAGGAGAAAAAAGACAGTGAGTGTGAAGTCACAGCTTAAAGCTCAGCGTTTATATCTCTTGATACTTGAATGTAATGTTTAGTAAAATAATAGATATTAATCTCATCTTGTGAGAAAAAAATGAAGCAGGGTATTCAAGGCCATTAGGTGAAACACAACAGTCTAGAATTCTGAAATGTCAATATAATCTAATAATGTTGTCATGGCTGTTATACATTGTTGCCTCTTTGTTTAACCACTAAAAATTAATAATCCCAAGACCTGACAATAGAGTTTCATTGTAGAAACTATCTCATATAAACATTATTTTAAAATTTATTTTGTTTCCCCCAATGTTCATTCATTGCCAGCTAATGAAAGAGGAAAACACATTGCACTGCAACTATGTCAAAGTTCATTTGTTCAGTTTTATTGCTTATTGTGTAGAACTGTCAAGGGCCTTTAAAATCAGAAACTATTAAATATATGATTTCGTTGCTTTCCATATTCTAAGTTTCTTAATATTTTACCCCTATAAAGCATAGGCATTAACTTGTTTGGTTTTGTTGTTCTTTTTAAAGCAAACTACCAGTACTTTACTAGTGCATGACAAAAAAGGTTTGGTACTTGCTATTTCCAATATATCTTTAAAACAGCATTTGTTTCTTTACTGTTGTGAGGACTTTGTGTGGCAAAGAGGAATCACTTCTATTTAAGAGAAGGTACTTTAGAGAATTAAATTTTTATTTCTAGGCTTGCAGTCACAGCCAAAAACTGGTTAGTGCCTCATGGGACTGGTTAGCGCATCATTTCATACTGAAGGCTAAAGATGCCACAAAGCAGGAATGATGAATAAAATGCTGGAATACTAGGAAAGCATATTGAAGGTTGTGTGGTTGTGGTAAATGTGGTGTATTTTCTAAAATAAATGGTTTCATTTAATTAAAAACACTATAATTCTGGTAGGATATCTTCATTTCATATTGTCTCCTTTTGCGGCCAGTGGTGTTTCAGAGTGGTGCACTCTGATATAGTCACATACTAACAAGGAACATGGGACATTCTTATGACTGGTAAAAACCAGCTTAACGTGCTTCAGGTGCTCCATGAAGACGTGGCTATTGAAACAATTAATGCTGGTTTAAACGTTTGCTTTCCTTTGCCAGTTCTAGAGTTGAAATGTGTTTAATGAGATGAACATTCAACAAACTGTATAGTCATCTCCCTAAAAATACATGTTTGATTCTGACATGTCACCTTAAAGGACTGAAATTCCTCTGACAGAGAAGAAAAGAGGTAATTGTGGACAAGAGCTCAAACTTAGGTTTTGTCCCTTTCAATCTCAATACTTCCAATTGTCCAGAAACTCACATGAGATTGGGGCCTGGGCACAACAAACATCTGCCTGACCTTCATACACGAGTACTGAACAGATATAGCTCTGGGGAAGGATAACGCCTTCCTGGCCAAGTAACTACCAACATCATTAGGATGAATTAAAGCAATTACAAGAAAGAAAAAAAAGCATAAGCATAAACTTTCTTTAAGATAATAATAAAGACAGTGGGATTTATAGCTGCCTGCAGAACACCAAGTAAGTTTAGAACACGTGACTCAGAACCATTTTGGTGACAGGCACAAATGAAGAGAAGGCATGAAGCAGCAATGTGAAGTGCAGTACTCCTGGATTTACAATGAAGCATCCTGTTATATACTTCTGCTTCTAGCATAAATCCTTCTCTACCGCTGCCCTACCCATAAACCAGACTCACCTAAGCCTTATGGTCTTTCATAAGTCACAGATAGACACACACACCCGCTGGCTTCCTACTCTGAAAGTAAAATTATTCATATCATGTCAATTTATGTTTCTAATGAACACCACCTTGCATTTCAGTTTTATGTAAAACCTACTGCAATTAACACAAATGTGTCTTTGGCATTAATGGACTTTGAATCAGTCTTCAAACTCTAAGCCCAGCATGCAAGTGACGTGGGAGCACAATAAATACCTTACATCCAGGAGCAAGCAACAAGAAAATCAGATGTCTAGAATTAGACAGCACGGAGGCTAATGAGAATCCCTTCTGTTCAGGTGAGGAAGAAGTACCAGGTTTGTTTTTCACTAGTCTTCTGATATTCAGGCAGGTTTCTAAAAATCAGCTGTTGCTTCCATTTGCTTTCTATTTCCATAAGAGAATGATATTAAATCATATTACAAAGATGTGGAAACAAGCTTCTGTGAGCAGCAGAAGCCTCAGTAGTATCCAGTTTCTGTCTAATTAGCTCAGAGAAAAAACTGAAAGGTGAGATTTTGCTAGGGCAACCTTGATATATAAAAGACTGTTCCTTTCTAGGACAATAAAAACCACTTTGAATACTTCTTGTTTTTCTTTCAGTGTTGGGCACGACCATTTAAATGTTTCACATTTATTAGCTTTGCAGCTGCCATTTTTATTCTAGTTAAACATCTTAACATTCAGTATTTATTTTAGAAAGGTGTCAGCTCCCTTGCAAAAGGAACCCCCCCAGGCAGGAAGAGATGTTAGCATTCATGTTGCAATTTAAGCTGTTTTAATTGCTAACTAGATATGCATGATGTCCCATAAGCTTCCAGAGATGTGTCACAGACAAGATGCACACCAAGTCATGTTCTCTCAAAGGACAGGTCTGACGATTAAAGCCAAAGCTGTTAGTCACTTCACAGCTTGTTTGGATTTGCTGTGATTTTTTGTGCCTTTCAGAATACTTAGCTAAGGAATTTCATGACATGGCAATACTTAAAGTGAAAAGGGCACAGTAATTAGTACAAAGCATGAAAGGAGTTTGATTTTCTTAATGTCAATTTTTTGACTGCATAATGCATAATAAAAGGACCTTTAAGTTTTTGTTTGACAGGAATACAAAATTATCCTTGGAGATAATGTGAAAACTTTCCCTTAAGCTTTTGCCAAATAAGATAGAAGTTAAAATTCCTGAGCTACTTTTCAATAAAACAAACATTTCTTATTGTCACATATAAGGCCGTGGATTGTCATCCCAGGGTAGAAGTTATCAGTCAGTATTTACTAGTGATATTCTTCTTCAGCTGTGGCTGACCAGCCAGGGTCCGGCAGAGCCCAGCTCCGGGCACACACCCAGCTGGCACTCCCGGATCACAGCAGCTCTTCTCTCTTTCCCAACTTTGTTGGCAAAGCATCAGCACACATCCCAGGGAT
Source organism: Eurystomus gularis (assembly GCA_013400335.1). Classification (NCBI taxonomy): domain Eukaryota; kingdom Metazoa; phylum Chordata; class Aves; order Coraciiformes; family Coraciidae; genus Eurystomus; species Eurystomus gularis. The sequence goes on from VZZY01005027.1 coordinate 73,555, forward strand.
GAATTAATCCACTATATAAACATATACCATGGAATCTTCCCTTGGGAAAAAAGAGTCCAGGTTCACAGAGAACTGTCACTCTAATTGGAAGTTTCATTGACGCAGGAAGTGGTATTTAGTCACAATTTAAGACATTGATCATATTCCGTAGCTTTTCCAGAAGAACATTCACTAGAAATGGCTTCTAAATATCAATATAGAATGTATATTTTCTTGATATATTTACAGCATTTCAATATGTCAATATTTTTGTATTTCATTCTTTCAAAAGGTCAACATAGTATTAGTTTGGAGGCAAATATAGAATTAAATAGGAGATAAAAGAACAAAGAAAGGTTTTGAGCAGTCTAGTTTCTTCCTTTTTCTCTCCTCATTTCCCAGTTTTCAAATGGAAAGAAACAATTTGTTCACGATTTACAGATTTTTAAAACACAAAAAAGACTTCACTCCCCTTCTTCCTACTCGGCCAAAGTATCAATACCTTTTCATCTGTAAATAAGAAGACTGATGTAGAAAGTAGAATGAATACAGTAGGTCCAGAAAAAAAAACCCTCAGACTTCTTAACCGTTCTATCCCAAATCCATTAAACCAAGTGACACTGCAGAATGGAAAGTTCCAATTTGGCATCTTGCAAATAGGTATGACATTGGTAACCATCTGAAGAGTCTGTCTGTGTAAGAACTGACTGCTATTCTGAATTACTTTTCTAATCACAGTGAAAAACAATGAAACACATGTGGAGTGTGAAATCCATGATTTCCTAACAGACATTTGTCACAATAGCTATTCTCTCACACAGAAACAAAGAATAGCAACACATTTTTCATCTCCCTCCTTCAAATGTGAGCACTTTAAAACAATGGGACGAGCACATATTTGGGAAGTTATTTTTCTCCTGACTCACCACAGAAGACAGGCAGCAGAACACAAGAAAACTTTTAGACAGAGATAAAATTAACCAAGTGTTAATGCTGGGTGTCCAAAGCCACAGAACAAAAGAATATTCTGAAACACCATCAGGGAAAGAACCTCAATGTCAGGGCCCTGAGCACATCCTGCCACTCCTGGAGGTTTGGCTGCCTGGGCTGAGGGCCAGCAGAGCTGATGCAGCCGAGGGCTGCCTGCGGCCCTGGGGATGCAAGCCATAAATTCCGTGCTTAGAGCTGGAGGTTCGACAGTACACAGGACTTTTCAACTTACAAAGCGCGTTTCTGTGAAGCACAATCAGATGTTCTGGATTGGAGAGCTATACCAGAGAGTGTAGAAGAAAAGTCATTTTCTGGACCTCCCTGAGATTCAACTGTGAAAAGCAGTAAGTTTTAGACACCACAACTGGCAGTGTCCCACCCCACCATGGTTGGCTTCTATCAGATCTACGCCAAAGCATTTCTCTCTATTTCAAAATACCTTGTCCTTGCAATAAAGGGTGTGCATCAAATCCTAAGGACATTAAAGTCAACTGATACACCAAAGTCTTTCTAAATGTTACCTGTATGGTAAGTGGATATGTATTCGAGATTTTCATATAACAAATAGCCACCTTATTTAAGATGATTCCTGTCATCTTGTAATGTTGATAGAAATGTATCTTATCTCCTGTTACTTACAGTGATACTTAAAATGGCCCATCACCTCCTCAGAGAGGGCTAGCCTCTGCCCAGCAAAAGCCCATATTATAATTAAACAACATACAAGAATCTTTTGCTGAGCAAGAATACTGTTTTGAAAGAGAGACTTCCCTTTTCTTCCAAACAGGTCCTGCACAATATCAGCATCCAGTTAGTAATAAAATGTGGAAAATATTTCTGATCCACGTGGAATAGAAGTTAGTTGTGCGCTGAGCGCTGTGTGTACTGCAGACCTGACTGCACAGCTGCATCTCCCCAGCTGCCGTCTGTGTGGAACCCTCCCAATGTGCCTTTGCAGCAAACTGATTCAGTACCCATCTGGCAGTCAGCACTATATTGTCGCCAACTCCTTCTCTCAGACAGTTTTTTCTTTGAATTCAAAGCCATCACTGTAGTATCATTAATTTTAAGAACATGGATTTCCAAACCTCTGGAGAAAAGGTTCAAGTAATTTTTTTCTGTAACAGGCCTCTGCTGAGCTTCACTCATGGATCAGTCAGGTATGGCTTCACTGCTCAAAACAGAAGCCAGGGCAAGGAAACCATATGTTCCATTAATGTAAATCAGCACAGGGATTTAGGTTACTGTAGATCTGGTCAGTACAGTTCTTGCTTACACTAAATCTAAGTTCTGATGAATAATGGCACCCAGAGTCTAAGCAACCAAATGCAACATACAATTACTCTGAACAAATAACCAGTTTTGGCCTTTCGTGTACATATTTAATCCAGATATCTAGTTGCATACATAAATATCTTTTACATCGATTTTAGCTTATTGTCTAACAAAAAAAATCATCCATCATATAATTAACTAAGCATTTCAGAAATAGGAGAATGATGCATAGCTCTTATACAGCGGTTATCTGAATCTCAGGCTTTCAGAAATCGTGATCTAATGCCTTCCAGGGAAAAAGTACAAGAGGACTCTAAACCAGCATTTGAGAACTTCTAACCAGTTATAGATTTTTTTCTTGAAGTTTAAAGCTTTTTTAAACCCCATCCAGCAGTTCCAACATCTAAAACATTTTTTAGGGAGGCTCAAGATTCTGTGTAAATAACTGTTTCCAACAGCTAAGACTGCAAGTAAAACTCCATGTGTACCAAGAGCAAGCCGGGAAGGAGACGTGTAATCCCATCAAAAGGAGAGTGACCACCAGGAAGTGTCAGCTAGAGCAAGCAACAGGGATATCAATATGTAGTTACTGTTACCAACTCTGCAAGTCATCATTTACTCCTTACATCCCTCCCTGCTTATATCATTCACAAACAAAATCAGAAAAATAACAACACTTCTAGTTCCTCATAAAAGAATTTAATGGAACTACTGGCTGCTGTAAAGTCCTGCAGAATTTATTTCTGAAAGAAACTTTATAAAAAGCAGAGTATCATTACTCATGTGAGAGCACACATATAAAATAAATTACTGCTGCATCTTTTTTAGGTCATTTTGGTAGCCATGAATTCTCATTATAATATTTGGTGTTCTGCATATCTTTTAAGGAGCCCTTCCTCCTCAGTATGCATCAAGACATGATGTAAATTTTTAGGCAAGCTACTTTTTCAGATTCTCACAAACCACCGTTTGTTTTGAGGTGGTTTATTTTTTTTTTTAGATGGGGAGGACAGAGGAGAGCATAATGCATTTTGCAGTGACCTACCTTTCATCTCCCCTGCCATCTTCCTGTGCAACAACATTGTTTTTGCAGCTGTTAACCTCCCCCATCCCTCTTTTTAAATGAGTCTTGAATTTCTTACCGGAACTTAGGAAGTCCTAAGGAATTTGAAGTACACCAAAGCTATAGTATCAAGTCGGATTCAGTCAGATACTGTTCGTATAATTTTTGATCTTTTGTCTCAAGTGTACATACAAACCAGGTAAGTGCAAATGCAACTAGTTAACTGATGAAGTATGAATCCAATTAATATGTTCAACTAGAATTAACTGCTCATGCAAGTTAGGTAACAGGCAGTTTATAAAGGAGTCCCCATTTCACTTCCTTCAGAGTCTGCAGTCAACATTCCACAATAGTCCTGCTTTTTAAGAAATAGTTTTTATCACAGTCACAGAAGCAGTAGGGAGAAATTATGATCAGGCTAAACAGGTATCTCAGAATTCAGGTCTCAACCTTGAGTGGATGATGTCAGAACTGCTAAGCTCTGGCAGAAGTGCAAGTATGGAAAATAAACTAAGGAAACAGATGGGTCTATTCGCTGACAGAGCAACCTTTCCAAAGGGAGACCAGCTGCAACACACGTAATGCAAGCCATGATCCTGCCTCTGTGCTCCATGCCGTGGAGATAATCTAACTGGAGGTGTGAAACAAAAGAAGGATACTGACTCTGACATACCACACAGATCCTTCTCTACCCAAATTAACATTGATCAAAACATGCTACCAGTCAGCAGAGACTGCACTGTGCTAAGGAAAAATTACTTTCACCCCAGTAAGCTGATGCACTGTGAACAGGACTGAGAAATTATGACCTTGTTCTAAGTGACAGCAGTGGCTTGGGGGATCAGATGAGAACAGGGCTCCTGAAAAAGCCACACACTCCAATACGTGAATTCAGTTCTCAAAGATGTTCTATGACAGGCTGATTAAGGATTCACAATGGATTAATCCCTTGCCTCCAATTGAGAATAGTGTAGGAAATGCTTTTCTGTCCTGTAGAAATCTGGGATTTCACTTTTTTTAACTTCAAAAACAGAAAAAAAAGCACACAAACAGATAAAAAAAGAGCCCAAAGCTGAAGGCTGCCAGCTGGCAGCTCTTGAACCATAGACAGTTTACAAGACATTCATGTATTAACACATTGCAGTGCTAAGTCAAGTGATAGCAGCGAGGCCCCCCCAACACAGAAATTGCCAGGAAATTCAAATCATTAGTCAAGTAAGCCAAGTAAACTACTGAAACCAGCATCAGTGGGATCAACCATTACCTCAAAACCAGTAGTAACACTAAAACAAAGAATTAGAAACCTTTAAGATCTTCCTGTAAAGTCTTCTTCTGTTTCCAAATTCTGTGGCTCTAATTTATGCATAAGTTTTGGTAGGTGGTCCCCAAGTCAGAAGTCACCTACTGTACTGAAGTTCATCAGTTTAATTCAGTATATGGAACAGCAATATTCAAATACAGTAGAGCAAGAAACTGAGGGTAAGCCTCACATCTTGGAGAACAGGTAGGGAAAACCTTGCCATCGGGCTTAAGGCTTATTGTGATGTAATCAAAACCAAATTGGACTTATAAACAAAGTACTTCGTCTAGTTTAGAGATTAAATAAGTAGCTGAGAACTGCAACAAGAAAGAAACTCTTCATCTATAAAATGTGAAGGCTAAAAATAAAGCAAGAACTCCCTTGGTTTGAATTTTGTTGCACCCCTTGAAATTGGAATCCATAGCTTTCCTTAGGGCTCTGTTTGAAAGGCCTCACGTTGCTTGCGTTTCCTGTATTTGGGTATCGAGCCCTGTAGTGCCCCTGTGATTCATTCACATTGCACACTCATGTATTATTAACCTCTTCACATTTGATATGAAGAGAAAAAGATAACAGCCAGCACCTTGGCTGGTTTCCTAATACCAGGATATACAGACCCAGAGCGAACGCACAGGCCTGTGGGTTTGAAACTAGAAACTGCAACCACAGAAACTGACCCCGCTGTGTGTTTTCATCTGCACCACACACCTTGGATGATCCTCACCTCTTCAGAAACACTTGAAAGAATGTACTGATCCAGTGCTCACCTCAGGTAAATGACAATTTAAAAAGAGGTAGAAGGAATATGGCATTAGGGCAGAAGGAGCGGTGATCTGAGGAAAATCAGGACACAAAGGGCTGCTAAGGGAAGCTGGCTTTTGGGGAGCACAGGCAGGAGGGTATGAAGGAAAAGTGAGCCGTAAAAGAAACTGCCCACACATACTCATCACACATACTCTGCTACTGAACTTGGTAGTTCTTTTTCCTCTCTCCTTATTTTGTGAAAACATCATATTTTTCATATACATTACACAGGAAATAATACATTTGGCTACTCTAGATAAATGTCTGATCATTCTGTTGAAGGGCAGCCCATCTGTGAAAGGAACTATAATATTAAATAAATCAAGAATAGCATAAATAGTGTAGAAAAGATGTTTTACTGATTCCAGTGAAGAGTATTTTTACTGTCTGCCCCAAGAGTTCCTGGCTAACGCAGAAATTTTGCTGAGATGGATGATCTTCTGTAATCTTAGAATTACTACTGATGAGACAACATTCTGCCTTAACAAGCACATGAAAAGCAAGCCCTTGTCATTCAAAGATGTACCTGTGCATGGTTCACAGACTGAAGCAATACAAACCCACCTAGGATGAAGCCTTGCTTCACTCTGAAGCACTGCTGTATTAAGAGACAAATGCCAAAGGGTCGGCATGTCCTTGATGGAAATCATGGAAGGAAGACATATAACCTGCTGAGAAGTGTTCCTCTGTCAAACACTGGAAATATTTTAAGTGAGATCCTTTGCATGGTGTTGTTCTAAACTCAATTAAAAAACCCCACGTTGTCTATATGATTTTGAATAATAAGAATAGAGGATAGTTATAAAATTCACCTATGGCACCTACTTCAGAGCCACTGCAAACGTTTCAGAGGACAAGCTGAGAATTCAAAGTTATCTTGACAGGTTGGAGAGAATCTAAACTCAACAAACTTAAATTCATAAAGGTTAAGTGTAAAATGGTATACACTTAGGAAAGACAAATGAAATTCACAAAAGCAAAATGGAGACTATGTGGCAAGGCAGCAGTTCAGCAGAAAAACATCTAGAGCTTATTTGAGCATCATGTTACTGATTCGCCATAAGAAAGGCAAATCTCATTTTGGGAGGTGTTGTTACAGGAGTCATAGGTAAGACACAGAGGTAGTCTATTCCACTCTGAGAAATGAGGAGAGCATTTTCAGTTTGGGAAACCAGATAACAAAAGAGTAGAAGAATTGGAGAGATTCTGGAAGACGAGTGCCAGCAAGGGACATGGACACAACTGGCAAAGAACAGAATGTCTGGTAACACAGAGAGTCAACAGTAAAAAGTAAAAGGTGCCCCTGCAAAATGTATTTCACAATAAGAAAGGAATTGTATTTAAGGACAGATAATCAGCAGATCTTTATCCAGACTGGCACAGCAGAAATTAGCTATGTATATAAAAGGTTACTAACTTTGACTCAATGCAAAAAGCAACTGAAATTCAGGACAAGGCAGCCAATGTTGTCCCTCATGAAAGCATACAAATAAAGCTGTCCTTAAAGAAGGAACAAGCCCTGAACTTTGCCAAGCCTGTTTAGTACATACTGCAATATTTCCAGAGGGGAGGCAATTTAACAGAAGAGAATGTGGCACTCCTAAAGAGGTAATAATAAAATACCAAACAACAGAACTGTTCATATTTGTGGTGATTCCAAGGTTACCATTATCTAACCTTGTTTGATATGTTCTTTCCTTTTTGTAATTTAGAGAATGGCTTTGTCCCCATTGCTGTGGTTAACATTTCTTCCATCTCAGTGAAATCAGCCTCTAACTTGTTCTCGTGTTGGCTTTTAAACAGGAAAAGTAAACAAGCAAATGAAGGCGCTGGGGGTTTTGGGCAGAGCGCTGCAGTTCCCACTGCAGGGAGAGGGGCTGCTGCAGTGGAGAATGTTAATGCAAGAGCTACGGTCCCTGTACGACCTGGTTAAGTCTGTGCCTAATTAAGAAGGAATCACACAGATACAGGAGGATCCCTCTAATCCTTTTAACTAAATAAACACAGAATGCCAGGCTTAGCTCCATATACTTACTGTTATGCCAGCAGGCTTCTTAAACAAAGATAACATTTAAAATTGTGCAAGCTCTGTGTAAGTATTCTGGCCAGTTATATTATCATCAGTTGGTCAGTTTAACCTTTTTTTGGATCCGAGACAAACCAGTCTATTTCCACAGGCAAACCAGTTACATTAACTGGTGTTAAGCATTAAGTTTTCTTTTCATTTCATTCCAGTCCTGCTTTGATCATTTCAGGAGAATAGCATCCATTGATCTGATAAGAGAAACAGAACCCAATAACTCACTGAAGGTTTTCAGTCTGTACTGGTAACCAGCACTGAAACCAAAGCTCTTTCTGGTTTGCACAGGGACCTGGGCAGAGGGAATTGTATATGCTGATGTGCATTTTTAGATAGCAGAAAAATGGATTATTGCAGTTCCACTGGAAGTGCATTATTAATCTTCCTGTAAATTTACAATACTCAAACAATGACCTAAGGAAGACTGGAGATATTTATGAGCATATAACTCCAGAGAAAAATGGGTTCTATTTCATTGCTAGACCCAGAATACACTCCTCTGCAATGACTCGGCACCAGAAAGAAGTTCCTGTATCTTCCTTTCTCCCCTCTGATACATCTACCCGCTTCCAGATTGTGTCTTATCATTTGAATTTTAATTTTCCAATGTGTTCTAGAGCATTTGTGACACTGAATGATGACACAGCAAAAATTTTCTGAGGATCACATATAAGAGGCAAATGCTTATTTGCTCCAAATGAGCACATCACCAACAATAAATTATCCTGCTACTCCATGTACTATAAGGGGAGAAGGATTATTAAGCATCACTCAAAACCTCTGTTTAAGACCCTCTTCCCCTCCACCTACCCACTTCTCATTCTGTCTACTGGGAAAGTAACCTACTAAAAGCTGAAGGGATTCTCTCAGGATGGACTTCACTCTTTCGATTTTCTCCTCAGCAACAATGAAGATTTGAATTACCTTCAGAAGTACAAACATTATTCCTGCGATTCTCCAGGAGCAGCACACACAACATCCCCTGAAAGCTGCACTCCCAGAAGTCAAAATTTAATTCATAGCACAATGCCTACTTCAGGACAAAATGCCAGACTCCTGAAAGCTTTAGCATTCTCTCTGCTCTGCTGCTGAAGGATTGCTATTCCTAGAAGAACTCAGCTCTGTAAGATAAGTGTTAATGCATTATTTCTGTAGGTCTCCAGGGTCTGAAGTTTGAATTTAATGTGAACTGAATAAAATCATTTGCTTTTTTATCAGCATGGTCCATGAACCATGGTTTGAGGCCAATATGTGACTCTAAGGAAAATTAGTTTAGCTTCAACTCCTTAATCCCCGGATAAGATCATAAAATCACCGCACATCACTCAGCACTGTTTAGCAAAAAATGCCTGCCTCTGTAGTAATAATAAAAGAACTGCATTACAGTCACTGGCTCCACAGAGACGATGGCTCCTGCAGGTTCAGGTGAAGTACATCGTTGTGTATGAAGAGGACGGAGTGCAGCCAATAGAGCACAATAACCTCCATCTCATGTTGATGTTTGATTTCTGGAAATCTACTGAGAAATCTACTTTCAAAAGAGAATTATCCTCTTGCACACTCTTTCTCTCAAGCACGCATATACACATACTTCCATGCATAATAATTCTCATAACTCATGCTCTGCTGTAGGTAAAATTACAGAATAAACGTGGGAGTAGCTTCTGAGTTAGACTGTTGTAATAACAATTAAGTTACAATTTATTCAGTTTATTCACATTCGAATATAGAAACTGAAATGTAGAGACAGTTGCTGAAACAGTGTTTTTCATAAGATTCATACAATTACATGTGCTATAGAAGGAAAAGTCTCAAATAGGTAACAGCCAAGGTATACTAGTTCGTATGAATTCACTGTTATTTCAAATATTGGTGCCACCTCTCTTGATCAGATGCAACTAACTTCACTAAATAGAAAATTTAGCTGCAAGAGCTAGGGGCGAGCAACTAAGAGCGAAGCAATAGTAAGAATTTCACTAAAATAGAACAGTATACCTAAATTTCAACTCTGTGGTATGCACAGATGCTGAACACTCAAACACTTGATGTACCTCTGTCCTGACATAGAGCAGAAACAAACCACTACAACCAATTACAACTAGCCCTCCCATTTCATAGGTAAAACCTAACCATGGAACACTTCTGACAATTTGATGGAATAATCTTGCATGACAAATATCCCTGAGAGAAAATATTCTGAACACATTATTTCTTACAATTTCTTCTCAGAAGCTTGTAAGCTCCCTTAAGATTCCTCACAGTGGAGGATGAATTTAGTAGAACATTCTCAGTTTCTTTCTCTGAAGCAAGCTCAAATATTTTTTATTCCATCATGTAAGCTTTTAAAGAACCTTTTCCTTGAGCTCAATAGACTATGAACCAAATTGTCAGTTAATAGAGTGATATGAGCTTAAAGAACAGCAACAAAAACTGCTGAAGGAACCAGGGTGCATAGGGCATGTGGACAACTGTATTAGATCTCTCAGGTGATGGGAGTAAAATACTCTCTAACACCAATTTTTCACAGATGGAGGAAAAACCCCTGTTAACACAAAATATACTGACTTATGTAGATATACCGAACTGTCAGCAAACAAGCACAGATAGGAAACAGTGATGCATGGACCTAAACAGGAGCAGAGCCTCGAAAAACCAGGAATTTTTTCTACATTCATTTGGAAATTATAGGTAACCTCTCTAATGTGTAGTCCGGCTCAGATAAAATATTCATAATACCCACCAGCACTTACACAAGAGGCTATACTAACCCTGCTAAAATAGTTTATTCTCGGTTGGGTTTTGGGAAGGGGAAGAGATGTTGGAAATTTTTTTTTTTTTGGTTTTTTACATAGCAACAACTAACTTGGTTCTGGTTGAAACTTCAGCCCTACTGAAATTGTGTCAGGGATATATTTGGATCCCAAACACATAAAAATCTTAAGTGACAAGATACAACTTCACAGCACCCAGCTCAGGTATATCAGCAGAATGCACACTCAGGGGAATAAGGAGTATTTTCTTTCAAATGCAAATCTACATGTAGCAGGAAAAGTTCTGTCATCTGATTAGAGACTTCTCCTGCCATTCAGTGCATCTCTCCAGCAGTAAATAGGTAGTCTTCCTGTGTTGCCTTTTGGGACAGTTTGGGTTTATATTCATAAGGATAAGCAGAGAATGGATGTTTATTGACTATTGAGACTGGAAATAGCAGCAAAGCTACCATTAATTCCCTGCTGTTTTAAATAGCACTCAGACAAGAAAGGGCAAAGGACTCAGCACGACAGATTTTTCATCTGTGGACAGGGCTGATCTGTGGAGCACAGCGATACCCTGCAGTGCTAAATCTGTACTGGCACACAGGCAGGGCACGGCCGGGGAAAAGGACCCAAAGAAATGGGAATGAGAAACATTGACAAAAATTGCCAAGGCAGAAGCTTGGACTGTTATTGTAATACCAGAAAAAAACAACTCCAAAACTGTCACGATGGCAAAGATAGAACAAAAAATATTGTAATTGCACACAAGAAACGTGACCCTCTGCTCTGGTTTTTCAAGGACTGAAATCAGTACCTGCCCAGAAGTGGATGTTTAAACTCCTACACAACAGGTATTCAAGGAGGCAGTTATGTACCTAAGAAATGCAGAAGCCTAGAGTTTTTCATTGTAGCTGATAAGGTGGGTTTCAAGGATAATATCTGGGTCGCAAGTACACAGAGCCAAGTTCTTTGAAATTCAGATGTAACATGCTTGACATGAAGACATGTAGTTTAGTGACAGCCCAGGGCAAATATAAAAGAGAATCCCTCAGCACAGAAGACAAGGAAAAACATAGGGAACACTTAAGAACAACTATAAAATGCTTTCCCCAGGAAAAGCATTTAACACATTATAATTGTAGATTTACAAGAAAAGTTTAAGTTATTAGTAGGAATGATAATGTGGAGAAGTCATCAGAGAGTTATGAAGAAAGCAGAATGATCCATGTGATCTTTTCTGCTTCTGCCATTCACGATTTGAAGCAACATGAAATAACTGAAAGTTCTCTCTCTTGATTAGGGTTAGAGGCTTCTCTAATTACAGAACCATACAATCATAGAACCATTTAGCTTGAAAAAGCTAATGATCATTGAGTCCAACCGTTATGAATGATTATGAATTATGAATGATTGTGACTCAGATGAGACATCACAAACAATGATCAAAGCTAAGATATTCAATATAAATGGCCTCTATGGGTGCCCTATTTGATTTGCATATTTTCACATTTAAAAAATAGCAATTATGCTCAGCTCTGCTGGGATTCATTCATAAGCCTTCAAGTTTAAGGCGGCTGCCCTCTAAAGCCATTGATGTATTCCTGCCTATGAAAAACAAACACTTTGCTGAAAACAAATACACTCACACTAAAGCTTCCAGAGCCACTTAGGAATCAGAAACTGTGGATTGAATCTAATCAATAAGTGGATGCACCTTAAACTCGTCTTTAACTGAGTTGCAATGGACCCTCACACACCTTGCCAACCTCTGTCTAAATATCTCCTTCAAAAACATACATGGGACTATGAGCTGGCAGACAAGACTGACCTGAACTGAATGTCATTTTTCTGGTGTGCAGAGCCAGCTCTTTCCTTTTTTCCCATGTTACCTATCCTTTTGCTGCCTGATAAGCTAATTAAATTTCTCACAGTTGCTAAGTAAAACATGTAATTAACATTCCAGTACACCAAATTACTGCCAGCCCACTCCACTGGTTTGAGAGCTAGGAATACTCAACTAATAAATGATGCTTCTGATACTGACTTTGTACCATACCTACAATTAAGTTGCTATTTAGCTATTTCACAGTGGTGGTATAAAAGCTGGGTTATAATTAGGAAGACATGAGCTAGAGCTTTGATGGGAAGTATGTGGGAAAGACAATTTACCCTTGTCTTGGCCATTGTCTGCCTTTGATAAATGAAGAAAAGCAAAAGAAATCCATTGAAGTCAGGGACCTGAAATATCTTTGATTCTTTTTTCTTAATGATGGGTCAACATGTTAAAATTGGAGTGTGTTTCGTATAGACAAAACAGTTTCATTTTCATATAAAGAATACCAGTGTGAGGTTAAGCAATTAAATTAGTAATAATTTTATTTTACAGCAATGCATGCTAATGAATCTATGGTAACCAGCCTACCTGAGCACACATAACTACCCTGAGATTAACGAAGGGGTGCTAAAGAATGCTGTTTCTGAGCTGTTTTCCAACATCACCTTGCAATGCCTCCTGCTCATTGTTTCAAACAGGATGAGAGTGAGAGTAGGAAAACTCTTACCTTGTGTTATAACAAATCATGTCAATACAGATTTTGTGACTTAAGGATGACAGACTTAAATCTGACAAGCTAACAAATTAAAGAAAGATGTTAATTAGACATTCACTAAGAAGCTGCAAGCCAGCAACCTGGCTGAAATGTGTTTTGCTCATTACAACAAGTATTTTCTTTCTTACATAGCCTTTTTGTTCAAATCTTGGTTTGAGTCCTCTGAGAACTGAGATATAATGCTGTTGTGACACACGCTTTTAAACGCAATGATTTTGACTTTTTAGTAGTTGCATTATCTGCCCATATCTAGTTGTCTGAAATCAAAAGGTATAAAAAGCAATTTGACCAGCTATGAGCTCTGTTCTTTTCTCAGCTACATTGATCTCTGAGACTGAGTTGTGCTTTTAGTGTATTAAAAAATAGAATTTTCCTCTTTTTTTTCATGATTCTAACATTTTTCTTATTATATTATCTGAGTTAACTTAACAAATGAGGAACATATTGTGCTCTCCTCGTACTGCCATTTTTGACCTCTCAGTATCTTCACAGATTAACCTTTGCTATTAATTCACAGCTGGAGGGTCCTAAATGAGTACGACAACTCAAGTTTTACATTTTGGTTCAAAGACATATTTTGTACTAATGGCCATTGAAATCTAAAGCTTATCCATTGGTCCACTGGTAAGGCTTGTAATACTCCAGAGGAAAGGAACCGAGGAACAGAAAACCAAATCTGATCTTGAAGCTCACCTCCAAACTTTTGAACTCCCTGGAACTGAGTTTTCTGATAAAATTCATTACCACATGATTTATTAGACAAGCATTAAGGATACAATGCATTGCACTGCTCTACAGAGCACAGAATGCTTCTAGATTTTACTTAACTGAGAGATAAAATATCTTCACTCAGACTTGAGATGCCACAATTTTACCTCATAGCAGACAGCACAATAGGACACACCTTAAGCTGCCAAGATTAAGACAGCTACTCCAATGAGTACTAGTACACCAAGAGATACTTACTACCAACCTCTGCTGCAATAGACTCCTTACAAGATTTTTGTACAGCTACTGAGGCTTGCCACGATAGATAATATTAACCCCACAGAAACTCTCATAAGATAATGCAGCTTTTTACAAGATAACAAAACAGTAACTTACCAGAGTTATGATTTCAGAATATTACTCTCTATTTCTCAAGACTTAAAGACTTTCCATTCACAGGAAGATAGCTCCTGGAAATTACTCCAAGTTAAGAAATGGCAACTCACTTGCCTCCTGCCACTGCTGCTAGTTTTCTCATTGCAATTGCAACTGGCATTTGTATTTTGGATGACAATGCCAAAAAATCTAAGTGTTAGGAGGAAAAAGAACCATACTTACACAATGCACATTAAAAACTAGTAGCAGGGAGGCTGACGTCAGTAACACCTTGTTTCATTTGAGTCTTGCTGAAAGTTTCTGGAATGCTTTCCCAGCTGGCATTGTGGAGTACTTAAATCACCTGAGGACTTTAAGTGCAAAACAGATCAATCAGGCCAATCAGGTGCTGCTCTCCTCCTTAATATGCATTAAAGATGAATCTATCCTAAAGCTTGACAGGAGACCTGACAATTCTTGCATTAGTAAATACATGTCTTGTAGAAATAGAAATAACTATTAGTTTAACAATTACTAACAATTCCCACTCTCACATAAGGGAAAATGATTTAATTATTCATGTTGACAGATCAGGGTGTAATCAAAACCAATTTGCTGCCCTGACGGGGGAGGAAGCAAAAGGTCCTTATTGAGAACATATCATTAAAAAGAAGGAATCAATATTCTTTTAATTGCACATGCTTTCTTTAAATGACTAGAAGCATTTGCTTAAAAAACAATGTAGTGCTGACTACTAACATCATACTGTAGCCAGTACAATTCATACTAATGGTAGGACAAGTTGATCTTATTTCAATCAGCTAAGATCCAACCTACCAAGTAATTATATTTTACAAAGTATTTCAAGAGTACTTTAAAACACTGGGGAGTTCAGAAAAATGGCATATACCCTATCAGTTCCTGTCTTTGGACATACTAGAGCTTGTAAATTGGACAATGAAAACTAGCAATTAAATGCTATTGAGGCCAGTGAAAGCTACTGAATTTACGAGTTCCTTCTATTCTAATGGCACTTTGAGGCCGTCCAACTGCTTCCCAAAGGAAACCATCCTTTGAGGGTAAACAAAGCATGCTCAACCTCACCTAAATATCTGATAAATAACACTAATTGCTTTCAACTTCAGAAGGTAAAATTAGAAAGTTACCTGCAATTCTTACAAAAACACAAATCAGCCATATATGCAAGTAGCTACAAAACTGGAAAAATCAGAAGTTAAAGCAAAAGCTTCTTTTTACAAGATTCAGCAAGAAAATAACAGGAAGGTTAGAGTTCTCGTAACTTTCTAGCTACATGGTGTTCAAGCACAAGCTGAGTCACCAGTAGAATGGTCCTTATTGAATTACAGATAAGTTCAGCTCCTGAATGTACAAAATTGGAATTTCTGAAGGAAACAAAGCAATACATACAAAAACTACTAGAGTAACCAACTGAAATCCCACAAGAAAGGGACCACCATTTTCAGAAGTATGAAGGTCTTCTGATAGAGGAATAGAAAAATAGAATTGAAAAGGAAGATTAAGTTGCATTTTATATTTAGAGGATTTATTTGGTATTTACTGTGTTTTTTTTCAGATAACAAAAAACCTGATTTTAATGCAACTTGCCCTATCTGTTACAAATGAGAAAAGCTTAAGTCTTTGTTTAATGATGATGTCGGTTTAGGACTGTATGAAGTTTTTAGGATGGAAACTAGAAGTACAGAAGGGTTATACCCTAAAGTAGCACTGATTTGAAATAGAAAATTAATCATTCTAAACCAGGCACTAGGAATCCTTAAATACAGATTTATAGGCAATTTAAAAATAATTCCATCAGTAGAATTGAAGCAATTTAGCTGTATTAATATGAATAAACAGATTTGTTTTACAAGTACTAATGTTACCCTACAAGCTCTCTTCTTAGGAAATGAATCGGAAGGGGCAACTGAGGAGGTATGCTGTAGAAATAATGACACAGTCTGGGGGAATGGGAGTTCTAAAAGAACCTGAAAGAATAAGAGCCAATGTAGAGAGTTTGAGACTAGCACGAACACAACCAGTATACGCCAATGAACAAGATTCTCAAGCAGGTGCCCAGGATGTATTTACTTCCAAAACTATAACAATTTTCAGTTTAAATAAGAAACTAAATCCTGTAGCTGATTTTGATTAGCCCAATTTGCAGAACCCTAACTGAAGGTTCTGCTAGTGGTTGTATCACTTTGGAGTTTATGTTTCAAATTTCTTCAACTGGTATTTAGAATCAATTTGGATACTGTAAATACAGCAGAGTGACCTCCTTTAGGCTTTAATTTTTTATTATTTTATACCAGCTTATCAAGACCAAGTCAGAGGCATTACCAACCTGGGTTATAAACAAAACCTAAAATCATCTTGAGATGAATAAAGGATCAAGCCTTCAAATGAAAGAACTGGATTTGACGGGACATTTCTGAGGTACAGGAGTGTCAGTGTGGAGTTATACAGATGTAAAGGGAAAGATATTAATCATATCAGAGAGGGAATGAAGGAGGATCCTGATGTAATTTTTCCTATTATTTGGGGAATTTAAAGAAGAAAAAAATGAACATTTAGGACATGCATTAAATAGTCCACTTGTTTAATGAAATCCAAAACAAGATTAAGCATAATAATTACTCAATAATGAGCAGGCAAAACATAAGCATGTAGAAATAGAAATAATTTGTTTATTGTATGGTGAATACATGACAAATACTGTCTAAGCCTGAATAAAGACACATAGTATACTTGTTTGTACTGCTCCAACTGTTTCTCTAATGGGCAGAAACCAAAAGATAAATATTTTCTAACATGTCTTAAACTTTCCTAAATAACAGCTAAATCACTAGGAATTATAACAACTTATCCAATCCAAAATTTTGTTTTCTTAACTGAATTTGTTCTAGGGTAGCATTCTGAATTTCTTTCGCTCACTGTTTTCCTATCATTGTTTGATCCAGGCATAGATATTTTTACACAGACACTTACCACACATTTTGCCAGTTTTCTGTACGCTGACATCTACAAGGAATGTGTGAAAGTGCTTCTACAAAAACAACTTCAAATTAACAAAGCACTGTCCAGAAATGGCTAGCCTTAGGAGCCCAATTGTTGGTACAATGCCTTTGGCACACCAGTGTTACATGTTCCTGGGAGGTAGTCACCAGAGAAACCAATCAGAAAAGCCTTGGCCATCGGGTTCTGCTGTATGTCCAGTGAAGCTTGCTAAGTGGAACAAGACTAAGAGAGACAATGATACACAGTGCAAGGAAGTGGTATTGAATAGTTACTAGAGCTTTACAGTTTTACCATGCTTGGCCTAGCAGTCCAGGCACAATTCCAAATTCCTATTTGATTCCCACTATACCTTGGTAACATCAAATTTTCCTTTTTTTTTTTTTTTTTTGAAGTTAGATAGCTGTTATGAATTAATGTGGTTCTGAGAATGTAGATTAATAGACTACATTTAAGGTACACATTCTATTACTGAACTTTAAAAATAACAGGTTCTCATCTGATAGGGATTGATTAGCTCAAAGAAAAGCATGTATTAATCCACAAAAGTTACAAAAGACTTGAACTAGCAGTAGCTACATGGCTGGAGGGAGGTACAAAACATGGGTAACAGATAAAGGAATTGTGGTAGTTAACGTAACTTTTATAATACAACAAAATATGATTTTTTAAAAAGACTTATTTTAGTAGATTTGAACTGGTAAGTTTATTCCAGTTATCTTAGGCAGGAGGTAAGGATAATTATTTACAGTATTTCTCTCAAGAGCTGAGTTTCTTGACTGTAAAGGACTTTTGTAAAGTTAAGACAGACTTTGAGTTAGGCAGAAGCTTATTTAACTACAGCTGTGATAGTAAATACCTGGAAAAGGTGATTAACTTGTAAAATGGATATTGCCTTGTTTCATCAATTGGAGTACCGGGTAAGAAATACCATGAAAAGACATGGAATATGTTTGGTTTATTTTTATTATATATAAAATGAAGTGTGTTTTGACTGGATTGACTAGGTAAAGGAGTATGTTGTAAAGAAATAATTATTTTAATGGTAGAATGCTGGTGTAAGATTAAGCGAATAATGAATTTAGCATGATTTAATGTTACTGTGGCATGTATGTTAATGAAATTCTGGTAGCCAACAGATTTACCCTGAGTTTACTGTGAGATTATGTGTGGCATACATATAATTAATGAATATGTAAATTAGCACAAAGAGAAAATGGACTCTAAAGAATGACTTTATGGCTGTTCCCTGTGGTCATACTGCAATGCCTGCTGTATACCCTGTTTAAAGCAAACTGTAGTGGGAGTGGGAAAGCTTCTGTCTTTTGATCCTTTCAGTAAAGATAACCCCTACCTATCAGGATCTTGCAAAAACTCCACTTCCCTGTAATAATTTATTCAATACCCTTCTGAGGGACAAACCATCTAACATTATTCACAGCCACAGGAAATCCAAAAGTTACAAGTGAGGATAACAAGCATAGCGAGTATAATGTTTCCGTATATTCTACGTTCAGTGCTGTTTGCTAGAAGGTAGTTAATATCCCGCCTTAGAGTTCAGATGGCTTCTTCGCTCCGCACCAGCATGGTGTGGGTGTACAGACAACTCAGTCTTATGCTTTGCCTGAGCTAGAATATCTTTGCAGGATCTGGAACCTGTGGAAACTTGACAAGTCAGTGCAGAGATAAAAACCAAAGGTTTCAAGGTGGTCCCACACATCCTGTAGCAGCCACGCTATCCAGACTTTTCCATATCTGAGGGGAAACCCGTTCTAGCACTCAGCAGGTAAGAAGTTAACTGTGTACAGATCTCAGTGCCAAACCCAAATATATTCCTTTACAGACTGATCCAAAGGCTCCTGAAGCTGAGTTGATCTCTTCTTATGTTGCGTTAGTAGCACCCAATGTTTCTTAACTACCACTGAATGGGCTGATGGACAAAAGGTAGGTAACACATTAAAAATTACCTCCAACTTGGATGCTGTGAAATTAACTTGATAACTGCAATGTACTGGCTACAAGTTTGATGGCTTAGGCCCCTACTGTTCCAGAACAACATGCTAAGAGCAAATTACCAGCTGCAGCACAGTGACAAATGTCTGCTCATTAGCAAAGGTTACTATTTTGCCGGAGAAGACAACCACTTAAAAAGAAGCATTCTTTATGCTGGAGGACTGAGAACCACAGCAACATTATGCTTTTTTAGATCTCCAAATTAGTACACATTTTTGTCATGTCAGCTTCTACATCTGCTTAAATGTTGCAAACATTTATGAATATTAATTACCATTTGTTCCAGAAGAGCTGTAAATCAGTTAATTAAGGAACCTGTCATCATGTTTATATTGTCTAAAGGAAAATCCAAACTACAACAGAATATAAAATTAAGCTAGAATTTTGTCTACAACCATAATTTATAATTAGATAAATTGGTGCACTCAAAGCCTTCACATAACATGAAGTGATCTAATTTTTCTTCTGCTGGTCATATTTTGCTCTAATAAATAAATACAAGAGCTGAAAGATGCACTGTGATGACATTCCATTAACAGGCAAAGCACAGATCAAGTGGGCCAGTTTTGGACTCTCAGCTCAAAGAGACCAGCACTTCCAGGAGGTGCTGAATTCAACAACCTGAGAATTACAGAGAATGAACCCCTAAAATCAGCAATAAAAATAAATTACCCACAAATAAATGATATATGGACAAATAATAAAGGCTTAACTGGCAAATATTTAACATTGAAACTTTCCTTCCTATACCCCTTCTCCCAATATTTATTAAGCTAATTAATGCGAATTGCTTTTTCTCCATAGTCAGTTAATTTGGTCTCTAAACAATGCAGCCTCTCCAGTGATTCACATCACTCATTCTCTGGATCATTCATATACTCCATCCAGGAATACTTAGGACTTAAATTCTCTGTCACAGCTGGGGGAGCATACAGCACATATTAATTGGCAGCACAAGTTAACAACAGGTCCTTTGAAATATTTGCCTGACTTTGACCCTTCTGTAAATATCTTGTATTAAAAAGATGATCTGCAGAAAGGCTCAGTTGTAGCTAAATGTTGTTTTCATTAATATTCTAAGATCCACAAATTTTACCTGTGAACCAGACCCCCTTTAGATTTTAAGACTTCTCACTGAAGAAAGCATATAATTTAAGTCTGTTAATCAATGGGTGCAAAAAAAATTAGCAGTGCCTTAAGTAAGTAGCAGTCTTAGGCTGCTAACACTGACTCAGTAAAGTTATTTCATTGCACAGGAGAAAATGACTTGTATGAGGGACAAATCCATAACTAACACTGAAATGCAAGCCTCTGTAATGTGGAGAGTGGTGAAAGAGACACAGACAGCCACCAAGAAGAAATATATTTCACTACACAATCTTCCCAATATAGGTAACTTTTTTACTTTAAATCACCTTTGATGGATACTCGTTCACTCCTTTTCTATTTATTCTCAAATACTTGTATTCATTAAATTTCAATGTTATCAGAAAAGCCTGAAAACACTTCCAGATGACAGATGCAGATGACAGCTAACACTCAAATGCCTAAAATTTTACACATTGCTTCATCAGAACTATCTGCATGTAAATTTTACATCATTTTTCCACCTTCATGTAAATGAAATAATGTAAGCATGTAAGTTAAAATAATTATTAATTCCCTCTGTCACACATTTTACCCGTTTTATGACTATTGTGACTTATGTGCAACACAAAACAATGTATAGGGTGTTTCCCCATGAGTTAAAGCCCAGTTGAAGTTGATGGCTGCCTTCCCTTTTTGGGGGGCCATGAAGTCTCAGCTCAGTGGTCATCAATCCCCAGGAAATGCCTGGTTCCTGAAATCATTATTGCTTAATTGAAAGGATAGCAACCAACACAGTACAAAAGATATAGCCTTCTACTGGGAATGTATGAAGTACAGGCTCACATTGAGGAACTCTTTTCTTCCCTACCCTCAGATCAGGAGAACAACCTGGGAGGGGAAATAAATCTGAGGGTACAAAGAGCTTCAGCAACAAACCAGCAGGTCATAAATAAAATCCCCCCACAAACGCCAAGCGGTTTTGCTTTTCTTTTCCCTCTTTCTTTTTTTTTTTTAATCATTATTCACCCTGACATGAATCCTAATTAAAATTTTACACAGTGTGTCTTTTAATTAGCCGTGGCTGGAGTGGTGAAAGCTATCAATATTTAGCAGGATAATTGTACAAAATGACTTTTCAAAAATGAACAGCAGGCATGAATCCACTCAGCAGCAGGGGGTTATTCAGACACACACTGTGCAAGATGGGGTGCCTCAGATAATGTGAGAGAGATAATAATGCACACAGGGAGTGACACATGCTGCCATATTTTGTGCTTCATTGGCTTTCTGCAAACAGCATTTGGCTCTCGTTGCACTCAGGACATCAGGGTTCACACAAGCTTCAAGCTGGTGATTTTTATCTTTATGTTGTTGATATATTTTATCTTAAACAGAAGGATGTGTTTAATAACAACACAAACAAAAGACTGAGACACAGCTCCATGTATGACCTAGTCTGATTCTACTTTGCAGAGGCTCACAACGGACAACATTGAGAACAGAGGCTTGCTTTCTGTCTTTCTTCCTCTTTTTTTATCAAAAAGGAAAGAAAAAAGCTTTGCCCATCCTGGCAGAATACGAAGCAGTAAATTAATTTCTGTTTTGCAAATGCATGGTGTAAAGGTAGTCAGCTTTATTTTAAAACAGATTTGTAACAGTTCTCTTCTCACATAATCTTTCTCTTCTTTCTTTCCCAAAAGAACCAGGACAGGCAAATTGCAATGCGATGTGCTTGCTGTGGGACAGCAAAAGAAGCAGGAAGCACTAACAGATGTTTCCCACATGCACCAAGGAAATGCTCAGTAACACCACGTAAAATGGGGTTCCAAGGCAGTTATGCTCAGTGCAAGCAGTATGCGGGACAAATCCTTGAGGAACTATGTATTCAAGAGTAAGAAGACAAATCCCAACACACAAATTCCCTACACAGAGGGCCGGATATAAAGCCCAAATGGGAGTAGCAGTGTGCACATCCAGGTGAAACATGCAAGAACCAGCTGTTCAGTTTTAGAAGATGAGAATGAGCCTGTTTCTACAAGTTGTGTGCAGCAAGTCTCTTGCTTTACTATCAGCGCAAAGAGGATTCTCTCAGCTCCACGTTCCCTCATCTCCTGCAATCAGGCAGGTAGGGAAGAACACCAGTTTATGTCCAAGGCTCTTAATAATTCTAGAATTAAATGCAACCCACAGTGCCACAGACCCCTAAAACGTTATGTCACTCCAGTACACTCTGGCCTTCTCTTTTTTTTTTTTCTTTTCTTCTTTCATAGCATGAGATGAATAGAAATAGCCTGGGCCCACAATGCAGTATTTCAGCAGAAACACTAACTATATCTTAGAGATGGCACATAATGCAGCATCAACTGCATCCACATCTTTCCCATAACTCGTCACAGCCAAATCAGCTATAAAACTCAGAGACCAAGACATCCAGCCGCATTGTGTATCATCTCAATGCACTGCCTACCAGCAATGGAACAATTATAAAGCTGCTAATGGAATTAGATTGACAGAAACATGACAGGTTTACAAAGCGAGACCAGTAGGAAAGCCTTTTTTTCACAAGGTAACAGAAGTGTAAAGCACCAGGGTTTACAGCACAGCAGCCATTCGCAGGGCTCTGCCACTGATGAATCACCCTTCACAGCCTCTGATCTAAAGCCCTGTGAAGCTACAGAAGTCCCTTCACTGAGCTAGTGACTATTGGAATGGGCTTCCAAACTAACTTTGTGTGTAAGCCTGGGAATCCAAAACCCCGTTCTCAATGCTGCAAGAGATTTGTTGAGTGACCAGCCAGTTCATTTCACCCTTCTGTGTCTTAGTTTCAATTTAAACTGAGAATCACAGCAGCTTTCACAACCTCCATTGAGTACAGCTGTAAATCTCTCAAATTCCTGGGAGGTGGTACACTGGTGCTAAGTATTTTTAACACTAACCACATTACCACAGACAAAGTTGGCGCTTAGTGGTTACGCAGGAAAGAGGAGAGACATAAAATATCCAGAAGTAGAAACAACACATCTAAGTATCTTAAAGTTTAAAAAAAATAAATAAAATTAAAGTAAAACCCAAGACAACTGATTTACCCAACTAACTACTGTTATAGAACCAAAACAGTTCTATGTAAATACGAGAATTTACCCTTCTCTAAACATTAATCAGATCATAATGAGAATTTGTTTTGTTAAAAATAAAGAAAAGGGCCAAAATATGACTTCAGAAATTTCAATCAAGTATGTTATGTGGCATAGCATTTCAAGGAAAGCTCTTTCTTTTATCTTTACAAAAACTGAATTGATTCTTATTCTTTAAACAAGGTGTGACATTTGGGTGTTTATTATTAACTGGTGCTATTAATTTCAGAAAAACAGAACCTCTTAAAGGAAGATTGAATATTCCATTCTATTTTCAAGATAATCTAACCTGAGCCTGCAAAATCTGCAGAAAGGAATGAAAATAATCCACTTTAACTTTTACTGACTGTTCCAATACACACAGCTAATTGTGTACTGTGTAATTGAGCAGATAACGAACAAAATGTCTCTCCAGTCGATAGGGAGCTATGGTAGGATGGAAAAGTATCAAGCTGGACAAAAAAGAGAAGCAACTTAGTTTTAACCCATTTCATATTTTTAAAATACTCATCCATTTTATGTTGTACGCGGGGAGGGAAATGGTTGTGGAAGCAAAAGAAACAGGCTTGCTGAAGAGTATGATGGATACACTGAATTTACGAAAAGCAGCTTGACATATGATAAATAGCGGAAGAGTGTTGGGTGGGGTAATTGCATTTAAATGACAACATCAACTATTTTGGCTTTCAGGCAACAGTATAACATTAGTTTATATGCAGCAGCTCCTAATGTAACACACAATGGAATGACTAACTGACAGGGGAGTAGTAAGACAGCCAAAGTGTACAGGAAGAGTGGGTGGTACCACAGCTACAACAAAAGAACTAGTTTCATGGCTATATAGAGTATCAACATTAAGGAATGACCAAGGTTAGCATCAGCAGCAGGCTGATGTTTGCCAAGTGTTTTAAAGATGGGAAGCTCTGGCTGAGAACTGGAATAGGGGTAGGGGCAGAAACTTGCTCCTTCAGTTAACATAAATCACCAAAGGAATGAAGTTCTCTGTCAGAATCTATTACATACCTCAGGGGGGACTGCCTGGTCTTCAACACTGGTTGCACACTCTTGTCCCCCTGGAGCTCCTACAAACCATCACCCTGACTCTTCCAATTCCCACACAAATAAATTAGAAAAATAATTACATGCAATAATCTATCCAGAGCCAGCAGCATCTGGATTGGGTGAGTAACCCCAGGGATCTTGTTACACATTCACATCATTCACAATACATTAATCTTGCTGTCAGTAAAAGTAATTGCTTAAGAATTAACTTGGGTATTTATAAAGGCACCTTACTCTTCATACATATGAACGCTCTGTCATTTAGCGAGCCTTACAAAAGATACAGGAACTGAAGGGACATTTGGATTAAACAAGAAAATAGTGTAGGACTCTAAGGGAATGAATCTGCTATAAGTATAAAAGAGATCTGAATATCAACTACTACGATAATTTATAAACTGAGAGGTTGTCTCTCCACAATGTTAATAGGTAATAAACACCAATATCCCTTTGATGTTTTGGAAAAAATATTAAATAATAAGGCCTAGATTTCAGACGAATTATGTAGCCCAGGTAATCCACGCCTGGAACAGAAGGTTTAACAGGCAAAATTACCTCAACAGCAGAATAGTTGAGTCTATTTTTCTGAGAAAGATAATGTGTGACTACAACACTTTTATAAAAAAGTCATTTATTTGGGTATAACAGCTGTCTGGAAGCTTGGCAAGTTTGCCATGGGTTATATAATGCAGGGCTTTCAGTTTAGCTTTGTTCTACCCAGAACTGGTAAATAGTGCTGATATTAAGGATGAAATGAACATAGATTTATTTCTCCTTGTTTTTTTTCCAGTACCAATGTACATCATTATACCTGTCACAGCCACCAACATCTTGTGCTATGATACATACCCTTGGTCTTTTAATAATAAGCAAATGTGTTACAAATACTCCAAGTACAATTTACAGACCTTTAGTCTAGGAAACAGGAGAGAGAAGGGAAGTGAATTAACATTTATGTCAGTTCCTCTTCTCACCTGTTTGTGGAAATGCTCCGAGGGCACCATGGGCCTAATTTCAAGGGGAAAGATGGTTGGACAGGCAGGCAGTTGTCTGGGAAAGCAAACACGGGATAGGGATGGGAAAATCATCCACTGGGGATAGAAGGGAGATGGAATCTCTGATGTGTAAGCACCCACTGGGGAACCAGGAGTCACCATAGGCAAGCTGAAAACTATAAAGATCGATGGAAACAGGATAATCAAAAAGGAAGAGAAGCTTGGAAAGTTTGGAAAAGAAGATGAGTCATCCCTGCAGATTTTATTGTATCTAAATCAAGTTCACAAGGTTCTTCCCTTGCATTGATGGGGCCATTTCAGCTCCTTAAGTAAGAAGTAAGCAGCTAGAGGATGTGGTGGTGTTTGCCAGTCCAGGGAACAAAGGGCACTCCCTATGTTCCGTGAGCGTGCAGCTGCCTTTTAAGTAGAACACATGGAACTTACAGATTTGAAAAACTCGGCTTTGGGAGAGGCAACATTGATCTGCATGCACGGATGGACAGACAATGTCTTTGCCACTAGCAGGGGAATACATCCATATCCAAATGTATTCGGTCTCTCGTACCTTTGAAATCTAGAACAAGGCTTTACTGCAAGCTTTGTGCCTTGACCCCATTTTATTACAGACTGAACCATTGCTGCACAAGAAATAATTTAAGGGCAGCCTGTGAATTACTACCAGTAGGATATGATGAACTTAAAAAATTCTGATAACATTAACTCTACAATTTATCCAATATTGTTCTTGACCATATCAGTTTTAATCATAATGAGTTACCATAACAGACTTCAAAACATAGTGAGTCACTTGGTAATTTTTCCATCTAAGGGATTAGCAGGAGATGTGCAGGAACAACTCTTAGAACTATCAGATAAAGTAACCAACAACCAAGAAAAAGTCTGGCTTCATTTTCAGAATATTCCAAAATCTCTGTGACATTGTAAGCAAAGCCAAAACAGCTGCATTAAAACACAGACACAGCTGAGTGACAAAAATATCCAGTAAACACTACTAATAAACTTTATTGGAGGGATTCCTAAATAAATATTGATTTCTGACACTGAATAGCAAAATCAAGCCGGGTTCTACTTTAGAAAAACTGCCTGTGATAAAATTCCAAATGAATGAATGAACGTAACACCTCACAGTGACGAGTGATCTCTAAAGTCAAGACAAATATTATTAAATTCTTACATTACCAGCAGTGCCTGTAAAATTCATTTTACCAATATGTATGCTAACTACTCCAGCCAAACGTGCACACATTTCCCACACATCTACAAACAGTTTGTGTGTAGCATTACTCAGCAAAAAAAAACCCCAAAACAAACCCTACCTTCAAAAACCTCAGCAAAGACAGAAAGTAAAAGGGAGATATCCATCCTGATTTGTGTCAGTGAAATATTTTATCATCGTTTTTTATCATAGAAAAACACTCATCTTCTGGGTCAAATAAATCACAGAGTAAAAAAACCAGGGGATACTATTAACCAGGCTCTGTGTATCTGATGCAGACAGCTTTCAATTTCACAATAATTCAAGCCAAATTTGTCAGAATTCTCTTTCTGGTTTATAAATTTATCTAATAAACCTAGTCCTAGATGAAATAAATCTAGCTTTATTTATACCTTTCTATCAGAATAATTTCAATTCCAAATTCCATTTTACTGTGGAATAAATCAAAGCTCTAGGAGTCTAGAAGCTCCAGAATTTCATTCTGCAGAATGGCCATTCAAAGTAGAAAGCAAAAATAAAACTGTAAGAATCAAAGACGAATTCTGACAACCATCCTAGGAGCCAAACATTGCTGTGCCAATTGTCATCCAACAAGCAAATGCACCCTCCCTTACAATTACAAAATTAAAACAATTAAAAATGGAGGAGGGAGGGATGGGAGACATAATTCAAATAATTTTATCACCATGGGGTTTTTTTAGTGAATAATGATATTTTTCCTCCTGGGAAATCTTCATATTTCAGACAGATGTTTTCAGTCATTCTAGAGGATTCTTTTTTTCAAATGTTTGTAGATGACATATGCTGGTTCCAAATACTTATATAACGTTCTTAGATTTTGTATTCAATTTCACAATAAGCACTCCTATTTAGTCACTTCATGTGCAACTGCCTGCTTGGTACACAGAAGAGCTTGGCATGCAAACTGTTGAAAATTTTTCCTGCTAACTACAAACAAATATACAGCTCTTAACTTTTTTTCTTTAAATTAAACCTTATGGAAAAATGTTCCGCAGTGTAAGTGTCCCTCTCAAAATCCTCAGAAGAATCAATAGGGATCATAATTACAGTCGTTATTTGTAGCTTGACATCTGAAAACTTTCAAGAACATCTATTTTACTGTTGGGTTAACTAAGGCACAGTGAAGCAGTTAATATAAAATCCAAGTAAGTCAATGGAAGACTCCTAAGTGACTTCTTGATGACCTAAGGGTTGTACGAGTCATTAGTCCTCATTCCCTTCCCAGCAGTAAATTACTCCTCAAAGGGTAAAAAGTTAACTTTAAGCTAACTTGTCCCTGACAAGGGTAATATTCTTTATGTAACCTCTTCAATTTGCCTACCTGTACCAAAAGTGCTGTGTGCATCACTGAAGTCTTTAAAGAACAGGAAGCTACAGAAGGTCAAGGCCTAAGTGACATATTTCTCTTCAGCCTGCAGATAAGTGAGAGCAAATTTTCTCAGCACAGGCTTAACAGTGAGCCCTTTAACCCTTATCCTTCATATCAAAACCAGTATCAATTTATAACCGGGACACAAAGATGAAAGCAAATCTAAAAATGTTGCAAGCAGCTCCAGAAAATAAGAAAGTTCTTGGAATGTGTTTACTTTCTCAAATAACTGTCTCCAAATATAAAGTCACAGAGGAAAAACATTACGCTATTGTAAGAAGTGAGTTAAAATCAAAACTAGGAAGGTGTAACATTTGGCCAGGTGAAAATATTGTTGAACACCTTAGTAAGAGCGTCAACTAGTTTCTAAAGATCCCACAGAAAAAAACTTTATGAAAAAAATGCACCTAAAACTGACCAAGTAGTGACAACTTTAATTTACAAAGTATTTTAGGTACCTCCAGAATAACTTTTATTTGTACATTAGTGCAGAATTTCCATGCCAAATATTCTGAGAAATAAGAACTTCCATGCTTTCACAGCCTGACTTGAGGTGGTCAGCCCATAACCTGTCATTCCAGAATAGAGAATGTTTATCCCTGGGCAAAGTAAGGTGCAAATATGGAATTCATCTTGGACATCACAAAACGGCAGGGAATCCCAATCCTCTCCTTCTCTTGGCATACATTAGAATTACAGCCATTTACCCAACGGGAGTGCAGATAACTCTCCAAGAAGATCTTCTGAGAATCCAGAGTCTGATGAATTGCTAAACCAAGTGTTGCTGACGAAAATGGCACAAATTGCCACTGACTGAAATGCTTGCTTGTCCTTCTCCGGCTGGGCAAACAACTACTAACAGTGCAGTAGTGACAGAACAAAGCTTCAATGTAACTGCTAAAGCAGTGAGCCCCATCTAAACTCCAGCAATTTCACTACCAGCCATTGACCAACTGGCAATGGTAACAGGGTAAATGCAAACTTTGTCACTAACTTCAAAAGAAACAGTATCAGACTCTGTAAGATTTCACCAAGGTGACAGCTCTTCTGACATCTGCCTGAGTTATTCATTCTAAGATTAAATTCTGCCCTGATTTTCCAATGAGTTAAAATACGCTGAACATCATTTTGCTTGAAAGTGCCAGTAACATCTTCCTCAAAAGTATTAAGGATTGGGCATTGCTTTTAATCTCAAAGTAAATGTTCACTTAAGCAAAAAACAAGCAGGTGCAAAAGGGGCAAGGGAAGACAGCAACTAGAGACTGGCTATTTCAGAATTCTGAAGCAGGCTAATCACAGGTATCAGGGGATCTGAATTAAATCACGCTGCTTCTACCATTTAAGCATAAGTATAGATGAGCTGTCATTCTATCAGCTGGAGATTTTATTTCCTAAAATAGCTTCTGAAATGGAAACACTTTAAACCACTTTGAACGCACTGCTGAGTCATGAGTATGTTTATCCTTACTATTTCTGTTACAATGCATCTTAAATTTAAAAAATGTCTGTTGAACTATTTGTACTGAGATAGAAATAAAGAAATGGTGTTTTTTTGTTATTCTTCTTATTCTCTCTAGTGACCAGCTTACCCCAATTTTGCCCTGCAACCCCTTCTGCTAGTTTATCAGTATTGCTTCTTTCTAAATGAAACTTGTTACTTGTCTCCCTGGGGGCAATTAATTTTTTTCTTGTTTGGTCTGTTTAAATAAGCTATTGATTTTTTTTCAAGGTAATTTAAGGTGGGAATACAGTTCTTATTTGGTAACTACCAGCCTAATGTGCTTTGAGTAAACAAATGTTACCATTTCAATTTGTTATTTTTGTCATCAAAATCGACCAAGCAGCAACTACTACTCACGTGGTTGGATTTCGAGAATAACTGTTGTGTGAAGCAATAAGTAACAATAATTCAGTAAAGTGTTACCCATGGCTAAATAATTACAAGAGATGGGACATAACACACTATAGTGTTACAAGAAGCTTGTCATTAAAATATATCCTAAAGCAGGTGACAATGGGGTGGCTGCATGAACAAAATTAAATACCATACATTTTTAGAGGCTATACTTTTATTATATGAGCCTTATTTCTGCTACAGGTGCTGTCTGAGGATGGCCACCTGAATGACCTGGTAATGTTGCCATCAGCTGCTGGATGGCTGAGAAATCAGGAGCGGTTTGTACAGACTGTCCTTTCCAGCACCTGAAGCTAGTCATACCCAAAAAAAGTGTGGAAACAGACAGAGACAAACTATCACTATGCACATTTTTAGCCTTCATCTTTTCTACAAGCTTAGAGGTCTAAGATGTTCACATTTTCCTAATAAGTACTCCTAATGCCCATGTCTTACTGTAAAGCACATTTTAAAAATGTATTACCAATTCTAGGATAGGTCTCTTAAACCGCCCGAAGCTTTTACATGTCGTAGAATGAAAATTAACACCCTCCCCCATGCCAGACTTTCATTTTGAAAAACAGTAGCAGCTCTTTTGTTCATCTTTACCAACACATTGCTCCATTTTTCAAGGGAAAACAATATAATCTTTTATTTCTTGACACTAAAGCCGGGACTAAAACAAACCCCACTAGTAAGCACTTTCAATGCTATATTCATATTTTAAATATCCTCCCATACAATCATATTATTCAGAATATTCGTAATTTAGAATTAAAGCAACCACAGTAATAGTTTGCATTTTTTCAGTGTAAAATGTTGAAAGGCCTATCAAGGACCAAGTAAAATTGTGACTGCAAATGGTTGGGCACATGATTAAGACAGACAGACAGCTTCATGCCTAAAGAGTAGATACAGGGATAACTTTCAGGAAGTCTTGACCTTTTTCAGTAGGAAAAGTGTATCTTCAGCAAAAAAGAAACAGTGATGAATTGTGGCCAGAGCCATCTATTAACAGCAGTAATGAATTAGTACTTACTATGCACATATACTGCTTCATTTCCTTTAAAGATCAACATGTCACCGCATATCTTTTTCAACCAATTGTTTTCCTATCCTGTGTTATGCAAAAGAAAAGGACCTTGAGAACAGAAATCTTAAAAAAGACCAACTAAATCTTGAAAATATTATTGCAATGCATTAGTACTACACAATTCGCTTTCTGTTATGAAGCACAGAACCAACATTCTGCATTTGTCCAAATGTACAATGAAAAACTATTCAGGGGCTGAGGGCAGAGGAAAGGAGGAGATAAGGCTTGTTTTCAATGGTGAATGTATTTGAGGTTCTACTGCTAAAAAGGTTATTCGGCAAATTTGGAGGGAGAGCACAGGGAGGAAGATCAGTTGCTAAAATATAAATATTTGAATTGTAGAGAGTCTAGAAAACGCCACAGGATTCAAATTCTGCTTCCAGGGGAAATAACTCCCATGGAGTTTGATTCTTGCAGCTCTTACTAACAAAATATCAATTAATTTGATCAGATTTAAATGCCATACTACTTCAAGAGCTACCATAGACTCTAGGAAAGACAGGGCCTATCAGTTATTGCTCTCATATTATAAGCCTGTTCTCGAGGCCTACTACTGACTAAAAGCCTGCATGATATGGCTTAGCTAATGGCTCTCGCATTGAAAGCCTGGAAGGAAAAGTTGCACAAGCAGCTCCCTTTCCTTTCTTGTGCTTTTATACGATGTTGCCAACATCGGCCAGACTCCTCTATCCAACTGGTTTATGCTTTTTCACAGTGTGGCCAGCTTATCACACCGTAGCATGTTAACACCATACCTCCAAGAGTCTCAGTTCACGCAGTTACTGAAAGTGTCCATCTTTAAAAAAATTCCTTCCTATATAGTTGAAGAAAAACACATAATGAGGGAGATCCCAAATATTTAAGTCCTAAAAAGCAAATGAAGAATTCTAGTTTTGTTTTTTAAATTTTGTGGCTCTGAGGAGAGAATGAGTGGGCATACTCATGAATTTTCAAGTTTTGCAGTTGGCAAGTTAGAAAAAGAAAATACTATCCTTTGCAGCAAATTCCAGAATGTCTGAAAGAAAAAAGGAGATTATAATGCAAACTGCTGCATGCTGATATCGTAATCTGTCTAGTTAGCAGCTTAAAATATGACACTATTGTAAAAAAATGCATTAAAATGTCAGCTGAGAAATGCAGTTGGCTACAAATCTGAAAGTGGTAATGAAAATTAAATGAAAAAAGAATGCATCATAATGAGGAGGAGTTTGGAGATTCGGCAAAATTCTAAAGTTACATTAAGATTCACTCTCCCAACAAGGTTAGATGAAAGTTAACTCCGAGGCTTATAAGATGTCTTCTCTTTGCCTCCTGACATTCATCAACAGGTGAGAATTTTTCACACGGAAAAGAATTTAGTCATTATAGTTGTTTTGGTTTTTTTTAAAAAAAGAAAATATTAAATAAGTTGCAAAACACAAGAAGAATGCAAACTCTTCAGGCGAAGGACAGAATTTCAATAAAAAAAGAAATATCCATGACACAGGTATTATATGCCAAGTCACTGGAACTTGCTAAATTGAGACATCCAGGTGACGCAGCTCAGCTGACTACGTCTGAATTGGAGGCAGGTGGTCCCACTGTGCAGAGTGTGTAAAACTCTGAGCTTTGTAAGCAAAAAATCTCTTAGGTGAAGGTGTCTTTCCATGTCGGGGCAAAAGACCTGCCATTTTATCCAGATGTTGCCTTCAAGTTTATAGGTCCAGCTAGTGACAGAAGCTGGCAACAGGGACAGGTTGAAGGGCACCAACCACTGGATTTATGGAGATGCAGCATCTCCAATGCAGTAAAACAAGCTGTAGCAGACATGGCTTCACTGCACCTCAGGCACAGTAGGTAGTTTTTATCAAATAAACTGAAAAGGAAAAGGAAACAAAAAGCTTTATAAAGTAGTATTTGTTAATTTCACTGTCCTTTGATTAAAAAAATAACTGAAATGACAAAAAACTTTTCATTTTATGGAGACTAATCTTATCATCATCTTACCTCTACCTGACACTGTCTGAAACAATAAAATGCCAGGAACATAAGTAAACCCGTGCACTTAAGTGGGCCTCCTTTCAGGAGAAAAGTCTGTTTCCTCCCAACACTTTTGCTTTTGTCTGATAACAAAAAAAAAGCAGTAGAATTTTATAATCATACATTAAAATTTTAGAACCATTTCAATAACTAGCTTTGCATTTAAAAAAAAAAAGATAAAGCCTTCTGTAGGGTCGCTGACATTTAATGAATTATGAAGTGGCTCTTTCAGAGCACCCCGATCTGGTTATCTTGCTAGCCTCATTAAGATTTTTCCGCCTAGAATACTAAGCCTTTGATAATATCTGCTTAGTCTTGTTTTCCATCTGACAGCTGTCACAGAGGAATTAATGGAATATTTTAAGATCTTTAGCGGAGACAATTTTCTTCACATCATTTTGGTGACATTACATGATATGTTGGGTAAATCCTATCCTCACAAGGTTCTTTAAGAGGTATTCTCATCCAGTGCAGCCACTGTAAGCATGCCATGAACGAGCTAATGTAATTATTCCACAGTGTTTTTGAAGACCAGATCTTTTGCCTAGCACTGTATACTTCATACTGTTCATTATCACACATAAAACTGGAGTAGTTCTTTGCTATGTCCTAAGCTGCCAGCAGACTAGTTAGTCACCTAGGGCATTTCATTGTTTGACTAACTGTCCTTATGTGTAAATAAAAGTTCGAATATAGATGGTACATGGTAAGAAGACTGAAACATCCTGCTTACAAAGATGTCTATAGCCATCAAATCATACTTTGCTGCAACCCACTACTCAACCCCCATCAGTCCTAGGCATATAGATCTATGTAACAGTGTTTCAAGAAAATAGTTGTTAATTTACGAACATCAAGGCCATCAGGAGTCACAGTTACATCTTCTGCAAACATTCTCACTTCCAAATGTTTACAATAATTTTGTACATTCCATCAATATCAAAGGATCCATTTTGGTACACACACATACATGCAAGCATTGCATACATTCACACATCCCAAACTCACACCTGCTAGTTAAAGTTCAGCTGCCCTACCTGAATACTCGAAGTCCAAAACAGTTTACAGTAAAGCTACATATTTCTGCATTAATTTTGCAGCTGTTATGCTAAATAAGGAGTTGAGCAATACCATTATGCCTTGGAGAGACAGAGGAAAGCACTATGTGAACCTGGAGAGCAGCGGGGAAGAAAATTAAGACAACTGTGGATGGTAGTTTCCTTCTAGCACACAGGTTTTGACAATAGAAAAAGGCAGTTTGCTGCCTTTAAATAACAAAATAAAGCTTGCTTGCTGATTAAATAACAAAATAAAGCATAGGCTGAGGTTCACCTGTCATGGAATCGGTAAACACTGCATGGAAGACAAAAACCTAGTTCCTTCTAATACGGTCAAAGAATGAACTATTAATGAGCAGAATGTTACAAAGGCAATTTTTTTTAAGAGTTAAGACTTTGAAAGGACTCAATATTGTTCAGCACTGATTTACCCTTGATTTCATAAAGTATCAGTTCAGTCTGGATGAAATAAAGCCAGCTGACCACTTTTAGATTTTCTTAAAGGTTTTTCTGTGGACTGTCAAATAGAGTTCCTATAATTCTAACTTTAATAGTATAGTCTTCATAATTTTCTGAAATTGTATGTGCACGCTTTTAACATGGCTCTGATATACAAGCACATATTCTTTCATTTATTATTTGTAGATATCTTAAACAATCATAAAGAGGTGTGGAAAGACTACAACCTATGTCTGACCATTGTACTACAGAACATACACTTGTGGTATACAGAAGATAAAATTACAATTACAATGTGGATGATACAGTCTTGAAAAGGTTGTTCAGCCAGTAGCCATTTGGAGCAAGGAGACTTGGAAGGGTAGTCATTAAAGTCACTGCAAAGGCAACTAACAGCATCAGGTAGATCTGCCTTTATCTATATAATTCTCCTAACATGCTTTAGTAGAGAGGGGAAGCGAGCAAAGAACAAAGAGCAATCTTACTGTAGAAAGTCTAGCCAGGCACAATTCAGGTATTCAAAACCATAAGCTCCCTCTACTGGTACAGCTGAATTACTGGATACTGATAATGGCCTCGATTCTTGGTTTTAGGCCTAGTAGATAACCCTATTGCTTCTGCATTGCCACAGACACCATTAACTTTTCACTTCTACAATATTCTTTTAATCCTAGTAGTAAAAAAAGAAGTAGATGCAAGGTCATACAAATTTAAAATCTATTTTCTTAAAAGACCACTAAATCTTTAGCATTTGGGCAAGCTATCAACTGATACTTATTTTTTTAAAATATCATTTAATCCTGAGATTACAATGTTTTCTCAAATGCTAGTTTCAAGTTTGGCAAAAAGCAGTAATACTTGCCAATGATAAGATAGGTTTTTGTTACTAACAGTACCACTGAAAAGCAGATTCTCATCCAAATATGCCATAGCATAAGCAGCTGATAAAGCGTAGCAGATGTGATTAATTCAGGTCCTTAAAGTTGGTGAAATATTATTCAAACCAAAAGGCAAAAGTACCAATTTAAGTAATCTGTAAAATCTCAGCAGTATCTTATATACATAAGTGTACGCTGGCAATGATCAGTCAACCTTGAATCAAGTTTTTCTCCAAACTTTGCCCCCTAGAGCCAGTCAAGCAATTCATTCACACACAGGGGGAAAACCCTACACTTTTAAAAAAATAATTTCTTGCAGTGCTTTTTGGTATATATTCTACATTTTTACCTGTAAGTCCACTCTCATTAGACCTACATTTTCAAAAGCATTTATAACTTTATCTTTTACTCCCTAAAATAAGAGGCGCAAAGGCTATAGGACGTTTGATCCTCAAATTTACGCCCAGAATATTTGGGGAACTTATGTGAATGATCATATAAAAAGATGTATGTCCAGTTTCTAAAGGATAGCAGTGATTATTTGATCAGCTACATTGTTTTTTACATATAGACCAAAGAACAGTAACCAAAGATTTCATTCTTTGTAAACAACTGGAAGTTCCATTTCACTAAGAATTAGCTGAACTGAGCAGAATGCCAGTTCTCCTTCTGAAGACTCCATCTCCAGATGCAGTAATAATTATATCCCAAAAGTACCTTAAAGCAGTTTTACAAATCAGGAGCAGAATGACAGGTCTACTATATTGTAACACTCATAAATCAAGACATCAGTACAAGCATCATGTTAGCCATCAGCAGATGCATGAGTAAGAGTGACCATACTGGAAGCGTGAGATGAGCTGCAAATCATGAGTCAAAAGCACAAGAGCTATTGCTTGGTGCCAGGCCAGGAATAGCAGGGAGTTTTTGTAGACACGGACCAGGTCTGGTTTTGATTGTTTTTTCAGCCTGTTTTGACATGCCATAGCCGGGTCCATTTTGAGTAGATTTCATTTCTATAAAACCCTCTGGCAATGTCATTTTGACTTTACTGTGACCTCCGCACAGCTCCTGTCTGGGAGCCCATTATATGGGAAGAAGGTCAATAATCCATTCTCAAACTGGCAAAAGCACAATTAAGTGTTTAACGTCAGGACGTGAAAGGCAAGGGTCCTACATAGAGGTGTGCGCTCAGTGACGAAATGCTAGTCTGGAAACAACACCAGAAGATATTTATTGAGATCTAAACAGGATAATCTCAACAGGCTTCATTCAAGTGAAATTTGCTAGGAAGAATTTTTTCAAAGCAATGCAATTTTGTTGGTTCAGAATGCCCTTTGGCTATCCCTTGTACAGCACAGGCAGAGCACATGAACACCGGGAGTGCTGCAGCACAGGAAGTGGTAAGAAAATTGCCATTTTACATATCAATGAAAACTAGCTCTGCAAGATCAGAAGGTACTACCTGAAAAGCACCTCTCATAGCTGAAACTTGACCAAGAGAGTGCTTCGGCCCTCAAATGCCTGTAGATGATTTGACAATTATCACAATCCATTTTGACAAAAAGCAGTGGAGCTGAACGGAATTAAGCTTCTGTACAATCAGAGGGAAATGAAAAACCATAAGGAATTATACAGAGTTTTTTATACTAACTGAAGTCAGTTTTACAGCTCTTCCACACCTCTCCTGCGCAGCACACCTGGCATCTAAAGGCCCCACTTAACAGCACAACAGACAAATACCTACAAAAGCAGGAGACAGCCACAAGGTCAGATGGAGGATACAACCCAGGCACTCCAGATGCAGCAGGATGCCCTGCAACAGCGTTCTCTACCGAGGTGGTTTTCATAGACAGTTAATGCTTTCCAGTGCCCACAAAAGAATGGCTTGGAAGGGTTTCCCTGATGCTACAACAGTATTTAATGTCACATTGAAGACCACTAAATAACCTACCATGTGTAAAGCTATTATGTTTCAAGTAGTTACTGTGTTCCCTAGAAAAATAATTGATTAAATATAGCTTATCTTAGAAGTGATTTCCTAAATACTGAAGTTTTACACAAAATCTAATTCCATTCTAATTTGGAACCCTTTATGACACACTTGCTAGAGATCATGGTCATGTCCTAAGCTTTCATCTGAAAGACAGACGAAATCCGATTTTCTTAATAAGTAGGATCTGTGCATGTTTAATCACTGGTTACAAGTATTTCTTTACAGAGGGTATTTGCTCACTGAGTATCACAGTAACAAAAGGCCCACACAACACTTTCCTCCAGATTGTAATACGGAAGTGATAAGGAGTGTTCACAGTGCTCACTACGTGCCTCTGTGATAATGAATTCCATTTTAGCATGGGAAAGCAAAGCATTTAAAGGTGAAATTACTTTTCCAAGATTGCACAGCAAATCACTAGCATTACCAGAATTAAGACTGAGAAGAAATTTTTCACTCCTAACCCTCTGGACCATGCGCTTTTGTGGTAAATGGTGTGACTCTACAGCTGCATAGCTCACTGCAAATGTAACAACCCTCATTGACATGCAGCATTATTGGCAGGAGGAGGCAGAGACTGTGCATCTGCAGCTCATTTCACCAGACTTTGCAAACAGGCAAATAAAAAACTGGTCATTTTATCTGCATTGGGAATGAAATTCTTAGACAATCAATACTCATATATTTCGAGAGCCTGACAGTATAGTTTTAAGCAAGTCCAAGCTAACGTTATCGTATAAGCTGTTCTGGTTGTAATTGACTAAAATTTACAATTATAGATAGAAAAATTAACTTAGCAAAACAACCCAAAAAAACCCTTTCAGGCAAACATGAATCTAGCAGCCCTTCTACTCCCAAGAAATTCTACTTCAATTACATTAGAACAGCTGCACAAAAGGATTCACATGCAGTGGCACCACCCAGCAGGTAATCTATTTATCTAGAAACACACAGAAAAATTACATTAGCTTGACCATTTACTTATTCAGATTTTCTATTTATTGTGTGCATCTCAGTTCCTCAACCAGCAAAGAAATGTGAAGAAACAAGCATCATGACACTTACAGAATATAACAGTTCTAATTTCTTTTTTTTTTTAACTTCACAATAGTTTTAAGTTATTTCTACTCCTTAGTACTGATGTACTCTTCTTCCACATTCAGATTCTGTACCCTGTGGTTTTTTCCAGAGTGCATGTGGTAAAAGAGTGACCAATATAATCTGTCTTTTATTAACATGCAAAACAACAGTACACGCCAGAATTTTGATGGAGCATTCATAAATGTCATCTCAGCCTAGTGCCTGGAACTTTCATAATTCAATGCCAGCATGTATTGACACAAAACCCAACTCTTTCCAGAAAGAAATACAAAAAGATGAAAAAGAGAGATAAAAGAAATTCATGAATGAAAGCAAGCAAGCAAGCAAGAAAGAAAAGTAGATAGAAAGAGTAAAATCTTGAAGTCTATACATTAAAGTTTCCTGAGATCTCTGTACATCATGCTCCGTGCTGAAGAGTTCAGAATGTTACACTTCAGAGTGTTAGGACATAAATAGATTGGTGTTTGTTATATATGCTGGTATTACTTCAATAAATGTTACACACAAAAAAATTTCTCCATTTTTCCTTCACTAAAGAAAACATGCCATATTACCAATAGAACAATAAAGTAAAGCTTGTTTTCAGATAGGAATGCTTTTTTTTTTTTCTCAGAGATAACAGAATTCTTGGACTTCCTGATGATAATGACAAATAGCACAAAATCTGTGCTTTATTATCACTATGAGACTAACATGTTTTTTTCACTCATTTTTCTTCTTTACATACAACAAAGTTCTTTTGAAACAAGTCCGTTTAGAAAGGTATCTTAGCAGACATGAATCTGCCAAAAAAATTGTAAAAGGAAAAAATCCTTAAGCCTGATTTGACTTTCCAAGTCTCCCATACCAATATCGCTCTTACTTCGATGTTAAATATGGCTTCATCTGCAAAATTATATTTGCTCAAATGTTGCAGAACTGCACAAAGCTGAAGGCTTCTGAAGTTGCACAGTTTCTAGGAATCTTACCTGCTTTGAGTAACAGTTTAACTCCCTGTGTCTTTTCCCCAACATCCCCTTCAAGGACTAAACCATCCTAGTTTAATTTTCTACTTAACAGGTAAAACTAATTGTACTGTGAAACTAGTGATTTTTATGAGTTTTCAGAATTCTAGCATACTCCATATTCAAAGTCTCCTTCTACTGTGAATGAAATCCAAAGATAAAAATACATTTTAGCAGAAGGGCCTCATAAAACCAGTCATTTAGTCAGGAGGCAAGGATATGTGGAAATGAATACAGTTCTAATAGGCGATAACTTGGGGCAGCATATACTACCTTAGTTCCACTGGCTGCATTTACACCTGCAAAGACTGTAGCCTAGTATTTTAATTACTAGCAACTGAAGGATGCAAGGAAACAAAACTTACTAAAGCACTAGTACTTCCCTAAGAGTGAAAGACATCTGAAAAATAACCTAAAAAATCAAGAAAGCTACAAATGCTTTGTTTCTCTCTTGCATGTTTGATCTTTAAGATACTTTTCTTCTCCCATTAATACCCCACAGGTACCCCACAGGTACCTTTTTAGTTTTCTTTCTATTTTCCTATTGCAATTAGGCAGAACTTACAAGCTCAGCTGGATACGGCAAATATATCTGATCCCTTCTAGACCACCTGTACAACACAGTATTTTGGTTAACAATGCAAATCTTCCTACACTAAAGTAGCAACCACCATATCTTAGACTTTAAAACACAGATTGAAGCACCACCCCAAGTGAACAGGGTATCTTTCTAGATAGCAAAGCTGAAGCAAGTCCTTAGCACCAACAGATTTGCTCAGACTGATTAAGGACCTAGCTCATGACATTTAGCAAATTATTTGCTCAGTGATATCACACATTTTAAAATTCAGACTGCATATCTGAAACTGACTTTTGACACACAGTAATTGCAAGAATTTCTATAGTCTCTGTGTTCCTCTCCGACACTAAAAGTGTCAGATAAATAGAGCGAATGCTATGGTTATGAATAGAAATCTGAAAGAAAAAGGCGTACAATCAGTCGTCTTAATGATGACAACCATATCCGTTGGGAATCAAAACCAGGGCTCCCATACATACCCTTATCACTTTTCCAGTCAAGAATCTGAGGCTGTGGTTTAAACAGTAACATTCCCTATAGCATACTTATGTGAAACGGAGAACACAGGCATCCTATAGGGAAAAGAAAATAGTGCATTAACTCTCCTTGGTAATCACACACAGCCTGACGCAGCAAACTGACGCTGCTCACACACTTACTTCACAGTGTAAAGGGTACTTGGGATTGACAGAATACTGCAAGAATATTGTCTTTATATTGCCTCTTTGATGGCAATCAGGTTATAGCTAGGGGAAAAATGACAGAAAGGCTTAATTTTGGAATTACGTGTATCAGAGCAGAAGGTAAATTCTTAGGGTAGAGGGCAAGTGTATGACTAGAAAGGCATGGAGAAAGCAGCACAGAACAGAGGACTCGTGTTCTAAACCATAGTGACTGAGCCCTGAAAGAAGCAGAAAGAATGATGAAGCAGGAGAAATGGAATGACCTCTTGAAGAGGATCTGCATCCACCACAGCTTCTGCATATGGCCATGCTGGTAACACAGAGTTGAGGTGCAAGGGAAAAGAGCAGAATGTCTGAATTCATTCAGCACAACAATACAGAGGTTCCCTATGGTTTCTGAGCAAAGGAGACATTGAGATGAGGAGATGTGATGCTAATCACCCTGAACACTGGGAACTTCTGAAAAATGGTCTAGCTCAAAGGCAGATCAGATTGCTATAAATCTACTAACTACTGGCTTTTCCCGCCTCCACTTGGAGATGTTTTGACACTCCAGACTGGCCGGAATGTGGACCTAATGAACTTTGAATTGTCAGTCTCCAGTTATATCTGCTTTTCTATATCCAGAAAGATGTAATGAAAAAAGTAATCATCAGAGAAACATTCACAAATGAGTTCTCAAGGCAAAGAAATAAGTATATAATTACACAGCATTCAGCATACAACTCACAATATGACACAACCTACAGAATACTTCCAACTAATACTTCAGCTTTTCTCAACAGAGAAGGGAACAGGTTTTCTCAAATATGCAATGTCCAATTCAAAGTGTTCAAATAAGTTCCTCTATAGAAAAAAGGTATGCATAATTTACATATATGTATGTGTGTGTGTACATATAAACTAACCAAGTAATCATTCTTGAATATCTTTGAATTTCTCCGTGATGGCTTGAAGTTTATACAAAGTACACTCGAAGTCAGAATCAAATATTTTTTTTTCTGACAGACACAATGGAGCAACACAGTCACACACAAAAATTGTGCTGTTAGGAAAAGATGAAAGCACACTGCCTGCATTTGTATGAGAGGTTATAAGGTTCATCCTTGCAGTTTTCTTCCAATGAAGTAATTCAATGGACCCTGAAACAGAGTCATCTGTTAAGGGATTTCTTAGCAGCTCTTTCAAACAAAACCAAACATGGCTGGCCATAGAAAACACAGTCTGGGCTGTCATTTCAAATAGTTAATAAATTTTTTATTCTGCCCTCTGGATTTGATATAAATTTCCTATGAGCAGTGCAAGTTTCACATCTCTTGATATGTATTGCCAATGTTGCACTAATCGCCCACTTCTGTAATTTGGAAATAACTCAAAACCTTATGGTCAGTAATACATATTTTGTGCATATAAAGTGCAAAAAAAAGCATGTGTCAAAATTTTCACAACACTGTACATCAATTCCCTCACACTCCTTAAATTATCACTGAGAATATTACTTGAATCCTACGAGGAAAACTGCTTTTAGTTTCACAACAAAATGCCTTCCTGAATGTACGTCACTATATTGCAACACATAACTCTGCAGAAATTCTTGAATGAGCTCAGGTGCTAATGCTTGCAACATTGCACTTGAAATGGGTTAATTACCTCTGCTGAAAAGCTGGAAAAATATTAGATTTGTCCAGTATCAGCCAAATATGACCGCAGTCTCTAATACGTTAACCATCCCCAGACATACCAAGTGAAAGATCCAGGCACTGAGCAAGGACAATATCATAAATTACCTAGGTGACATCACTTTATTGCAATGACAAAGCCAATGATGTCTGCAAAATGTAAAATTAATTGCATTTTAGCAGTAACATAAATTTCTTCAGTGTACAACAGCTTAAGGAGGAGGCCATAAAAAAGCCTGCTACTTCAGAAGACATTCTGAAAGCCACGAAGAGTATAAACTTAAAGTAAAAACCTCTAAGTAAAAACCAAAAGTAAGATACCCCTTTTGACAGCCCTGCTGACAATACCAGCTGAAGCTCTACCCACAAAAGGAAAATAAGAAACTTGTGTAAGACTTTCAGATGCCACACATTTTCAAATCACTTATCATAATGTGATGAGTCACTGATACAGCGAAAATACCTTAAACCAGTAAGGGAAGAGTTACTGCTATTTCTTAAACTATGACAACTTATACCAGCAGGTCATGTATGAGGGACAGAACTTCTTTTCCAACTTTTTAGCAGAAAGCAAAGATAAGGAATTCAGGTGAGATAGCTACATCTTGGCCACTGAAAGAGAAAGGGGCAGAAATACCAGCATTTGATTCTGAGTAGGACTAAACATTTAACTGCATTGGATAATATTTACCAGTTAACAACAGCAAAAGTCAAGCAGTTCTTTAAAGTGTACTCTTCTGATCATATATCATAACAAATTAAGCTGTGGTATGAAGCATAGCTTGATAGTATTACCCTGAGTTTTTAATTTTACCTGTTGACATAGAATTGAATACTGAATATTAATAGCAAATATTATTATTGAATGATTCTGTCCAGTATACTACATATATACACAGCATTGTCTGTTAATTTTATGGTCAATGCAAATGTTAAGGACACTAAAACCCCAGCTGCAGTGGCAGACATACTTTTTTTTTTCCTACAGGTTTCAATGTGATTCAAGCACATACAATACAATAGGACAAATCTCACCACTCACAAGGATCATTCCAAAGAGGTGACTGACATCATCAACAAAAACTGACCTGGATGGCAGGCAGTTTTGAGAGGGACACCTGTCAGTAGGCAACACAGACTTTGTAGCAACATATGAGCAAGAAAACTCTCAGTATTAATAAATATGTGGAAGCTTCTCTTCCTTTGAAATAAAAAAACTCAAATAGCAAAGGAGAAGCCATAACTGGGAGAGCACTAGTTTAGTACTGCAGTAGTATTCTACAATGGTAGCACCTTGCAGTCACTCACAGATTTTTTGAAAGGCAGCAGAAACATCAGCAAAACTACATGGGGGGCAAGGCGTGTGTGTGGATGTGGAGGGATGCTGCCCATTCATTAAAGAGCAAGAAACAGCATTACCCAGATTTTTAGCAAAGCTACAGTTTGGCATGCCAGGCCTTTCATTGCCATCAGCCAAGATCCAGTTCCTTCTTGCCTTAAACTATACCACTGCAATCTTGACTTCTATGCCC
Source organism: Eurystomus gularis (assembly GCA_013400335.1). Taxonomy (NCBI): domain Eukaryota; kingdom Metazoa; phylum Chordata; class Aves; order Coraciiformes; family Coraciidae; genus Eurystomus; species Eurystomus gularis. Next base: position 117,426 of record VZZY01005027.1, read on the forward strand.
TGGGCTATGCAATGTTATAAATGAGGTACCGCTGAGAGTTTGGGTGGTTTTGCTGGTAGATAGAGGTTATGATCCGTGTTTCCACTTTTCACATAGAAAAAGCTGAACAGATCAAAAAAATCAAATCCATCACATTATCTGAGCAGAATGGTATGCAGCTGGTATTATACTGATTACTATACAGACATATAACAACACAAGATTCTTGGTCCAAGAAGATACCAATCAAGTAGAGAAATTAACAATACGGTTTGAATACAGAATCATAGAATGTATTGGGTTGGAAGGAACCTCTAAAGGCCATTTAGTCCAACCACCCTGACAATAAGCAGGGACTTCTCTAACTAGGTAAGGCTGCTCAGAGCCCTATCAAGCCTGACCTTGAATGACTCCAGGGATGGGGCCTCCACCACCTTTGTGGGCAACCTGCTCCAGTGCTCAACCACCCTCATATTGAAGAACTTCTTCCCAATATCTAACGTAAATCTACCCTTTTCTAGCTTAAAACCATTACCTTTTGTCCTGTCGCTACAGACCCTTGAAAACAGATCTCTCCCTGCCTTCTTATAGGCCCTTTTCAGGCATTGGAAGGTCACTGTAAGGTCCTCCAGGAGCCTTCTCTTCTCCAGGCTGAACAGCCCCAAGTCTCTCAGCCTGTCTTCATATGAGACATGCTCCAGACCTCTAACCATTTTTGTGGCTCTTGTGCTGGGGGCTCCAGAGCTGGACACAATACTCTATGTAAGGTCTCACGAGGGCAGAGTAGAGGGGCAGAATCACCTCTCTTGATCTGCTGGCCACACTTCTTTTGATGCAGCCCAGGATGGGATTGGCCTTCTGGGCTGCCATTGCACATTGGCGGCTCATGTCCAGCTTTTCATCTACTAGTACCCCCAAGTCTTTTTCCACAGGGCTGCGCTCTAGCATGTCCTCTCCCAGCCTATACTGATAATGCTGGTTGCCCCGGCCCAGGTGCAGGACCCTGCACTTGGCCTTGTTGAACCTCATGAGGTTCACCTGGGCCCACCTTTCCAGCCTGTCCAGGTCCCTCTGGCATATCAACTGCACCACCCAGCTAGACGTCATCAGCAAACTTGCTGAGGGTGCACTCAATGCCAGTGTCAATATCATTAATGAAGATATTAAACAACACTGGTCCCAGTACGGACCCCTGAGGGGCACCACTTGTCACCTTTTTCCATCTGGACATCGAGCCACTGACCTCTACCTGCCGGATGCAACCATCCAGCCAATTTTTTATCCACTGAACAATTCACCCATTGAACCTGTATTTCTCCAACTTCAAGAGAAGGATGTTGTCGGGGACCGTGTCGAAGGCCTTGGGGAAGTCCAGATAGACTAAGTCCATAGCTCCTCCCTTGTCCACTGATTTAGTCACTACATGGTAAAAAGCCACTAGGTTGGTCGGTCAGGACTTGCACCTAGTAAAGCCATGCTGACTCTCTTGGATCACCTCCCTGTGCCTCAGCATATCTCCTAGTAGGATTTGTTCCATGATCTTCCCAGCCACAGAGGTGAGGCTGACAGGGCGACAGTTCCCAGGGTCATCCTTTCTACCCTTTTTAAAAATGGGTGTGATGTTTCCTTTCTTCCAGTCACCAGGGACTTCACCTGACTGCCAGGACTTTTCAAATATTATGGAGAGTGGCCTGGCAACTGCACCAGCCAATTCCCTTAGGACTCTGGGATGCATCTCATCAGGTCCCATGGACTTGTGTGTGTTAAGGTTCCTCAGACAGTCATGAACCTTGTCCTCATTTACAGTGGGAGGGACTTTGTCTCCCTGGTCCCTGTCTCATGGGCCATCAACTTGAGAGCCGTGTGGAGAGAGATTGCCAGTAAAAACTGTATGTAAAATATGTCGTAACTTACTTGGGTGTTGGGGCCAAATTGGAAGATCCAATCATTAAGTTCTCAGGTTTGTTTTGTTTCCAAAATTATAAAGACTCTTCATCCTAAAGTCTGACATTATTTTATGGCAATGATCCAAAATGTTACAGTTTCATTTCTGAGTACTGCACACATCTGGGATGATTGCTGAACATATTGTCGTGATTTGAGGGGATGGGAGATAAAGAGGTCAGATCTGAGGGATTTGATTTAAAAGGCTAGTGAAAGGACTGAGCAGTAAACAACAGACCAAGGATAGTAACTCATGTTTCTTTGCAATACTGCTTAAACTTTTTATGTTACAAACTAACGTTAGTCATAATATTTCTGCTCATGTTAGTAAAGTGTTAAATTGTAATTTAACATTATAAGCTGAAGTAAATCAACTGACATAAAAAAACCTCTCAAAAAATAATGCAACAGAAAATGGATCCTTTGAAATAAATTCCAGAGGAGTTTCAAGCCGCATAACATTGCATCTGACAATTTCTTTCTAGACATTTAAACATCTTCCCAATATGATTCAGATCCTAACATGCCTTTTTATGTTAGAAAATATGCTTATAGGCTACTTTTCCCTGAGTTAAACTGTCTTTTTTGCATTTTGAAGTTAATTTCAAACCTTAGATTGATAAATGCCTCTGCACTAAATCAGTAGAACAGCAACAACAAAGCCTATAATTAAACCATGGTTATTTGATGTTGAACTGTTAGGAAAACAGCAAAACTCAGCACATTTTAAAAGAAATTTGAAAAAGTCACAAATATAATCAAATAAACCTGAAACCTGTTCAACATTCATAATCTTCTCTATCCTTTGATGTTTCCATGCAAGGGTATAAAGTCTCATTTCTCAAAATCTTTTCCAGCACAATGACGTCACCTGCTACTCTTGTAGCTCTTGCATTGCATTAGCTGCTTTTTCAACTTACAGAGAGTTTTTGACAAAAGAATATACACACAGGCCATACACAAGATTTCGTCTGTGCTTTGTCGTTCCTCTTATGAAGCTGGTGGATAATTTACAAACAAATGTTATAAATCTAAATATTCAGAGAAACTGAAAATCTATCTTGGACTTGTCTGGGACAAACACATATCAAAGTAATTGCAAATGTAAATACATATTTGCTTAATTTAAAAAAAAATGATATTTGATCAGCAAATAAATATTCCTGAACCCTTCTGTATCTAGCATACTAAACACACACTTTAAATTGAATTTATGATTCTACTTAAACATGTACATTTTTGGAAATGGGTTCATATTCAGTATGCAAAATCTGATCAGCATATATGTTGTCTGCTCTACAACATTTTGGCCATTGTGAACACTGGAGTTTAGTAAGGTCCAGCTACAACCCTGGAAAACATTTGTTTCCTTTGAAATAGAATATAAAAGGTGCAGAGATAGCTTGGTTCAGCTCTTTCTTATATAGTCATTTTCCCATCAGCTTGTTTCCCAAAGATTACCAAATAGTAACAGTCATTGGATGAAACCAACTTGGGTCAAACTGATTTGATCCTACAGCCTCATATGAACAAATCCATATCTCATTTCCAACCTCTTGACCCATATATCGGGAATTTTTTTTTTTTAATCCAACACAAATGATCTGTAGCTAGTATTAATCCAAAAATTCAATCTTTCCCTTTCATTTTCATTTCTTCTCAATCAAACAGCTCTGCAAAGCGAATATAACAGGCCTCTGGCTGTGTAATTGTGAAGAATAATATACAGAATATAAAAACTTGACAAAGATGAAACGCCCCGTGAAGTTACCCTTCTGGGTCCATTAGACAACATTTTAAACTATTTTAATCGCAAAGAGGGCTATTTGGCTGGAATGTTAACGATGAATGTTTTAATGGATTGGGACATTTAAAATCACCTTAAAACTACAAAGACATCTTTAATTCAAAAGACTGGCAGGAGATATTAAAGAGTAAAGTAATGACTTTATGTGAAAGATAGAAGGTGGTATAAAGAAAAAACTTACCATTGCGCCTTTTTTCTGCAGTTTTCTACAGGTTTTGTCTAGTTAATTACAATAAATTTATCATTGCCCACTATTAATATGTTATTATTTTTAATATTTGGACCAGTACAAAAACCAATAAAGATAAATTACAAACATACCTGTAGTGAACACTAAGAAGGCTTCCATTAAGTAGCTGGAAATAGGCCATACTAGCTTTAGCTAGGGTTACAAGAACTTCTCTGCATAAAGTGCCGTCCAGGTTAACAGCAGCATGTTTGTTCCTGTACTTGGAAATAATTATCAAAGTTCTAAAACACCATACACAAGAAGTTCAGATGTCCTGCTTTTTAAAATGAGTATTTCTATACAGGAGCACTCCTTTTTCCTGCCCCACAGCTCTGCTACATTACTCTAGACTGATATCTCTAAAAGATTTTTATCTTCCACAACATCCAAATTAGGTCCTTGGCACTTTGGGTTTCGCTTAACATGTCATGAAGGATAAGATGCCTCAGAGACTGGTACGAATTGAAGAAATTTTTCACTTCTGTTAACAGAATACATAAAAGCTGAAATCATAAACAATTACCTTACCAGTGTTTGAATTTAAGGTGGAATAGAAAAAAAAAAACCCCAACATAGATCAGCAAAAGGTATGTTGTATAAATGGAGTTACATCAACATTCAGGAGCTGAGGATCTGGCCCAAACATCCCATGGCATAATGAATATGCCACAACCTTTCTACCTTTCACAGTAGACACATCTATAGAACAAATCAGTTTATCCATGTTACAATGTTATAACATCATAAGATATTTATAGAACCTAAGACACTAATATGCAAGTCCACTCTCAACAGTCTGGCCAGACTGGCCATCAGGGAGCAAGAAGTGTAATTAAACGGCTCAGCTGGGGATACTGAAAGATTAGTGGTAAACCACTAACCTGCAAGCTAGGATAGAGTGCAGCAATGCAACAGCTCAACTCTCAGAGAGAAACTGGTAATTCCAAGTTATTTGAACTGAAATTTATCTCTACCTACACTGACCAAATTTAGCTCCAGTGCTGCTACAGTGCCAATGCTGTTCCATCTGAAAAACTCTTCGTGTGGTTCTAATACATTGATGCAGAAGCTCTACTGAGCAGCCTGACAGAGGTAAAGCAGCTCTTGATATAACACCAGGATGGCGAGTGAAACCTGGAGGCTGTTTAAAACGAGGGTTTTCAAGGGATGTATTAGTCTAGTAAATAAGTGTAATTTAGAAATCTGGTGTAGAGAGCCCTTATTCGGGGTCTCTAAGTTTGGAATTCTCTCCATTGCTACCTCCTTGCTGGAGGGACACAGGTTTACACTTAGAAAGGAGACACCTTTCACAATATCTAGTACTTGAAAATGCCACCTCCAAAATATCTTCTGAATCTCAGTGACAAACACTTGAAATTCTCAGATTTGTTACCTGCAGTAACTTCACAGTCATGTAACAGTTTGCCTCCATACACCCAGGTCAACTGCCGCTGGTAAGAGAAGTGCTCAATCTTTGTCAGGTGCAAAATATCAAAAGAAGCTTTAAAACAAAACCATACGTATTGCAAGATAACAAACAATTAAGTTATTTATGTCAAGACAGGAAGCAACTATAAAGATAAATTACATACTGTTACGTAGCTGGTTGTTGCAACCTTTTCCACACTAACTGATGTAGCAATGACTGCCTTTACACATACCACAGTAAACTCACAAGCCCTGATGCGCTTTCAGATCCTTACATAAGATATTATTAATGCAAGTGAAAGCTTTGGTACTTACATTTTTCAATCAAAGCTCTTTGTTTTTTGCCAGTTTTATGTGCTTCTGGATCATATACCTAATCTAAAGATGTTAAAATTACTATTTTGTATCTTTGTGGGCTCAGATACCATGTTATGGGCTCAAAATAAAGGAATTTGAATCTGTCATTAAATCCCTACTTTAAAAAAAAAACCAAACCAAACTCTACTGACTCTTCATTGCGTCTGAATCAACATTTTGTAATAGATCACAGCTATTATTAATAAAATATCAAGATGGATAGGGCTCAGAAAAGGAACTGTAAACAAGTTTCTACCTGGAACCAGCATAAGTTTTTCCAAAGGAAAGATACCCAGTTTTTACATAGTAACAGTCAAACACTCACACAAAGGGAGAAACAACTCTTCACACAAATAAAAGATAAATACTCTAAAGAAATTTAACCTATTAAATGCTGCAAAATCACAACTCTGCTGAAAGAGTCCTTTTATCTGCACAGCACATAAATACCTGCTTAGGACATACGCACAGGGAGAAGATGAGGCATGAAGATCCAGACCTAGTGAAAAAAAAATTGTGCAAGTCTGTGTTTCTACGGGAGGTTCAGTTTTGAAGGACAGTATTCCAGATCTCTTTCTTAATACCAGTTGGCACAGAAGGAAGCCAAGGTGGCTGTAAGCCAGCTCTACCTCAGCCAGGGATTCCCTCTTGCAGGAGAAATCTCAGCTGTCAACTCAGGAAAGCTTTATAGATCCTTTTAGTGCAAAGGAGACAGCACAAAGTCAACAATATGGCTTAATTTTATTTTTTTTTTGCCTACTATAGTCAATTTTATGGCAGTTAGCACGTACAGAAGCCATTTGCTAAAAAATAATCTGGTAAAAGATTGAGACCCATATTCAGCAGTTTACCTAGAGCTTAGTTTAACACCAGCAACCCAGCGTAAGCTGAAATGTTATCATTTAGCTCTTCATTCACAATTTGTAGTGACCTTGCATATATGTAGGTAATGGTAGGAAAGGAATAAAAGAAATAGAATTTTGAAATTTGCTTAACAGACTTCCTTATTTTTTGTCCCACTCATTTCTATTTTCCTCTTCTTTTGTCCCTCTGTGCTACTATTTTCATAACGACTTTTCTATTCTATGCTTTCTCACTCTCAGATCAACAGGTGCCTATTAAGGTTAGAATGAATGAGTAAAATCAGATCATCCCTGAAGAAAACATGCCTAAACTCTTTTAAAGCATCAAAAAGTGATGTCTCCAGAGAAGACTTAAAGGTTTCTGATTATTTTTACAGTTAACAAATAAAATACATGGGGATTTCTCTGATTATGATGCTAGTCTATGTGTTTATTATTCACACAGGAGCATAAGTTCGTGAACAACAAAAGGATCCTGTTGCATACTGGGGATAAACAAACACTTGGGGAGGCAAGAGAAAAAATAAAATGCTGCACAAAATGTTATTCTTCTAAAATAGAAAAGCACGCACAAGTTCTCCACCAGAAGCTCCCAGTTGTCTTTAGCATAATTGGGATTTGTCCTTTAACCTTATCTGAGATTTAAACATGACTTTATTATAAGGAATAAACAAGAGGAAAATTAACCAAATACATGTCATGGCAAAATTGAGGAAAAGCCCCTAGGAGATTTTTGGCAGTTAGTTATACTGTGCCTTTTGTTACTATCAAAAAGCTATATTCAGATGAATACAGAAATGATAAAGCTGCAAGTAACAGAGCAACTGGAAGATAAGACCTATGAAGTCCAGAGCAAAGCAGACTTAAAACCAGCAAACAGTCAGTACCACAATCTTATGTTGCTCTTTTCCAGAAAATCCAAAATTTCATCTGTCAAAACTTTTAGATTATGCTTCAAAAGTATTACTCTGTGTTACCCAGCATTAAAAGGGCATATCATGTGTTGCACAGAAAAACAGAGGGACTGACTTTTAGATTCATTCTTCAAATAATAATCTAAAAACAGATCTAGAAACAAATTTATGCAACCAGACATAATCCATAATTTCCAGTTTTACAACTTGGTCAGCTGACCACAGTTCTTAGAAACTCCCCCTGCAGCCTCACTTTAACAGCAGTTGATAAAAATGGAGAGCTGACTTTTGACTTTTAGAGTCAAACAGGAGGAAATAGAGAATAGGTGATTTATCTATACATGCCAATTCTTTTTTGTCCACAGTAATGTTCGCCTGTTGCAATCACAAAGTGAAAAAAACAACAAATGCAACTAAAAAGAATGTAATACAATTTACTAGCAATTCTCCTTCATATTCAGTTCTCTCATGCACTGTTCTAAGAACTAAGTTAAATAAACATATGACCAGTATGCTCAGGCAGTGAGATGAAAGTTCAAATGATAATTAGCCCTCTGAAGGAATAAAATACAGAATGGACTGGGAATTTTATTTTTAATGATGTTTTCCTACATGCAACTTTCCTGCAAAATTATCTGTCACAAATGAAAATGTTTCATTTAGGAAGTACTACCATTTATTGTATATGCCAAAAAAAATTTCAAGAAAGCATCACAAACATGTCACAACTCAGAAAAATCAAACCCAGAAATGAATCCGCCCACCCAATGGCAGGAATTAGTTTGAATTTTCTTTCTAAATCCTTATTGCTTTTGTAATGTTACTCTTTGCAGTCCCTTTGCACTGCATTTCCTCATTGTCTTCTATGATTCAGTAGCCAGAACACCATGATTTATGCATTTTAGGGCCAACCTTGAAAGTGTGGCTTTCAAAGCTCTTTTCTTGTGAGGGCTCTCTTCCCATACAGATTTAGGTTGCAAACAGCACATGATAATTGTATATTTTCTGCAGTTATTCTTAGTTATACCATCACAGCACAGAAATAATGATTATTACAAATAATGATAAATGTTTAAATTTACACTCCGCCTGTAAAGATCATGATCCTTACAGCTGCTGTGCTAGACATGTTAAACTGACTTTTGCTATATAACTTTCGGGGTTGTCAGAATGCTAGTTGGTGTGATGTGACACCATAGATTGAAAAAGGATCCTTTCTGGTAAAATCTGTTCAATGAAAAAGACGTCTGCTCCAATGGAGTTTCCAGAAAAAAACTTTGATACTTTTGCAAAAATGAAAACATATTTTTTCACTCTGGGAAACTTCAACTTACTTTGGTAGGATTTTATCTGAGTGAGGAATGGGTTAAAACCCAAACAATGGCCTAGGCATTTATCCCACAATGTAGTTTCTTTCATAAGAACCATATAATGAAAACCTCTGGGTGGGATCCTCATTTGCTGCTCCTGCTTCCTAGAAGCTGCCCAGCTCAGTCCCTTCCCCCTTCATATACACATTCAGATTTCTCTACTCTGCCAATACAAAATTAAAAGGCAAAACCTGAGGATCTGTACAATAAGAGGTAGCAGTATGTGATGTCACTGTCATGGGAGCAGAAATTTCTTTAAACAGAATTTCTTTATGTGACGAGAAAACTATTGAAGTTGTTTAATATTTCTGATGCTTTATATCAACATGCCAAGCAGCAAGAAGAGCACAGCATGGGACTGTACACTTGCTTTCTACCTAAAGAAAGGGTATGTGCCAAAAAAAAAAAGTGTTATTGTGATGTCTCCTTTGTGCCAAATATCTGTTTTATGCTTGGCAATCCAACTTATATCTAAAGCTGTTTGACTTTAGCCCAACACTTGCCCACCCTCCAGTAAAAGACATGTTTCTATAGCCACACATTGTCCCAGGAGAAATGTTACCTCTGCACAAGTTTACCACATAAATACAGTCTATACAAGTATACATTCAGTGCATATATCTAACAAGAGTAAAATCCAAAAGCAATTTCGCTTTTGCATATATTCTCTGTTCTCTAGCGTAAGCAAATACCTTCATATCAACTACCCCGGAGACCCTGGAGATTCCAAATATGGTTTCATACATACTGAGAGGTATCGCTTACATGCAGGTCTGGTTTGAGTCCAGATATTAAGTCAAGAAAGGAAAATAGCAGTTCTGTTCAAGATTTTTAAGTAGGCTAACAGCTAAATCCAGGTGTGACTGTGGTTCAAACTGCATGTCCCAACAGTCAGAGAGTGTTTGATTTTGAGGTTCGATACATAGAAACACACGTGGCATATGTAAGACACTGCCTAACAATATCTGTGGTATTGAACAGTATCACAGCGGTAACCAGTGAAGCTTGAAAGATTTGCTGTATAACCAGAAAACTGAGATGCCAGAAGATCAAGTTAAGCTGTCACAACAGTTCCTGCTTTTCTTAATATCTACGAACCTATGCCTGTGTGGCCTAGCATATAGCTATATACTGTTTGCTTTATTATATCTCAGATCTCTAACAGGAAGCATGAAAAAAATGTCTAAATACAGCTTGCAAATTAATCTGTGTGACTGGAGACAGTAGTAGACCAGTCCTTGCTGCCAGTGAAGACTGAAACCCAGAGCTGACTTACAGTCTTAAAGAGCACACATCTTTCTGTTCTTCCTCTGCAAATTACAGATCCACTGTTTAACACACAAGCGTACCTGCAGCAGCATTGTATATGTGAAATACAACTTCCAGATACCATAAGAAAAAATAGTCAGTGATAACTGTGTTCCTTTTTTTAACACTGCAGAAATTGCATTTTTGTTGATAGGAATTAGTCTAGAAATATACAAATAATAGGAAAGATCCATGAACTTGTAACCAGAACAGATGCCATATCACATTCAACCCATGCTGAATGTAAGTATGAGATCTATGGACGTATCTGTATATGCAAGACTGAGTAATTTCAGAGATTCACTGTGCTCTCAGTCTCATTTTTAGTTTGCCTTGTTCAAAATGAAATCATCAATCACAAGACCTGTAGCATATTTTATGGAATTATTTGATCTTTCCCATTAAAAATACAATTAAAGCATGTCACTCCTCCATATACACTGCATATGCATGCACAGCCATGATCTATTGGTACAATCACAACTTTCTGACTTTGGTGAAATTGCAAACCTTCATTAGAAAGGAAAAGATAGAGAGCCCTGGCAGTTTCCAGATCTTTAGGGGGTCATTTATTGTTGTAATAAATTTCATTTTTCCATATGAAGGGTAGAGTCTAAACACTGTAATAGAGTAATATTGAGGTATTTATTTTACCTTGTTTTTTCTTCAGCTGAAATGCTAGCAAGGGAGTGTTTTTCAGCTTGGCAGCCAGCCAGCCATTTCTCAGTAAATAATGTGAACCCTGTCCTGCAGTGTAAAGCTGTACATCTTTTCAAAAATGTTCAGTCCCCTGTGAGAGTCCAAGGAATCTTTGCTTACAAAGCGTGTCTGCAGAAGCTTCTACAGCAAGTAACTTGGCAGAGATTTCTAAACTATATAAAGTTCTTTTTTCCACTGTCTCTTTTTCCCCACTGGAACGACTTCATGTATTCCTCCTCCTTAAGATGCTTTTCCTCAACATACCAGAGACAGGGAAAAAATAAAATCTATAGTCTAGCTAAGGTGTCTCAGGCTCTGTCTTCCACCCAAACCTAAAAAAATCTGCTCTGTAACATCTAGTGCCAGATTTGCTACTGTATGAAAGCAGAGACGCAATCTATGCTATTGCTCAGACAGTATCACTGGCAGCGCTCCATTGTAACTATGTATATACTTGAAGTACATAATGAGTGTACTATGCATTGCAAATCAAGAAATTTGGTTTAGTTGCCAATAGCTGAGGCTCTTTAAAAGGGTAGCTTTTGGATACATATCATTCAGATGACTCAGGCTACCAGCTGACAAAGGCAGGACCAGTGTTCTTAGACAGAAGCTGTAAAAGGTACAAAGCCAAAGAGTGCCATTCTTACCTGAAGTGAAGGCAGTCAGGGCAAGTAAATGCATCCAGGTTGGTGTATCTTGATGAATTGGACTGAAAAGGGAAACACCACATTACAAAGGGATTGTGATTAAAGTTAAATCCATTTTAGGTTAACTGTAGAAAGCAATACAGTATGTTTTGCACATGTAGAAAGTCAGAAAAGAGAAGTAATTTGTGAGCATGGGTGGGGAGCAGAAGGAACTTGATGACTGTGATCCTTGTGTCAGCACAGCAACCTGCTGTTGTGCGTAACACATCAAAGAGGATACCTAACTTGTGGAAAGAGATAATAAGGCTCTTTTTTACCTCTGCGTATCATCTGGCCCCTCAAGAAAGGAAAAGATTTAGAGCCACTGTTAAACGTGTTCCTTGTGGCTACCCAAATGGCATGCCTTCAGCAGCTATCGCGCCAGCATTGCCCCTCTGCACGTGCTCACTCACCCCACCCCACAGCACAGTTCAGGCTTTAGAAGCCATAACAAAGCTCAACTGTCTAGTGGAAGGATTGCACGCTTCCCCAGAACTGGACACAGAACAGATTAATTAATCAATGTTTGCAAAGCCCTTTGAAACAGAAAAGTGCTCTAGAAGCTACCGATGGTTATTGCTGAACACTTCCCTGTTAGCACTGGAGTTCTAATCCATTTCCCTTAATGTGTTCTGAGTAAGGGAACAGGAAACGTGAGATCGCAAGTTACCAATTACCAGTTATCAGAGAACATGCAAAAACTCACAGTTTTGGTAGCTATCTTTATACAGAAAGACTAATCTTGGGAGTCAAATAGACAACTGTCTTATCTTCTGAAGTTTAGACAGCTATTTCCTTATGTACTTTTTGTATCTTCTGTTGCTATTGTTGTTTTTCTTTTTTTCCCTCTCCCCTAACAGATAGAGTTGTTTGCCACCAGAAGACATGGCCTGGCGGGGTAGAAACATAACATTTCATTTACCATCCACTGGCATTTTCAGTGGTTAGCCCTGTCCATCCATGGTTTTGTGTCCTCACTAGTGTCAGCACCTAAGTGACATTCCAACCGGTCTCAGTTCTGCAGCTTCTGAGACTAATTTTTTTTGTTTAGGTAAATATGCTACACTATCTAAATCTAGGCTAGGTCTTGCAACATTTGAAATTGCATTTCCATTTTCAAAACAGTTCCTGAGTCATGACCGGCACATAACCAAAATAAAACCCTCAGCTTTCGACAATTTATAAAAAGTGGCAACGTTCCCACAAATCTGCTTTGTCTTTATAACAAAGCAACTTCTTTATGACTAAGGCTCCAAGGCATGTTTCTGATTAGTTTATTCAATCCTGAAGTTTTTTTCCCACTGAGAACTTAACACATTTCACATGGAAGAAAAAAAAGGGGGTTAAAATTCAAACTTTGTCGTTGCACTCAAATGCTGAGTTCCACTCTCATGGTTTGGTTTTGGCTGTTTCACTTTAGAGAACAGCCTGCTGCAACATCTGGAACCAAATCAGTGGCCCAAGTTTGCACTATTTGGATCTTAGGGTTTGTTTTTGCGTTCACACTAGTATTCAACTATGATGCTATTAATGTAACTTGATATATCTTTATTTAGAAAAGGGCAGTTGGCAAGCACAATCAGATGCGTTGGACTGATTAAGGTTAATGGATCTTCTAAGACATTAGGGATTTAAAAAATTTGATTATTTCAGCTAATGCATATCAATATTTTTAACTCTATTGAAAGTGTCAACCTAATAGATCGCATTTCACTCAACTTTGCATAAAGAAAAGATGTGGGAAGAAAGTTACAGGGTAACTGCATGTAACATGCACACATAATCTCTTCTTGGAAGTGACCTCAAAGCACCCACTAAAACCAAAATTCTTACTGTAAACACATAGTGTTTGCAGCTTTACCTCTGCACACCCTGTTAATGCACTGCTTGACCAATTAGAAAAGTAGGCTTATTCTCTAAAAGACTTTCACAAAGGATCTTTGATGATTTTAAGATGTTTGCTGTACTTGATAAAAAATACCAGCTGGTTTTTAAACCTCATTTTAAGCGCTATAGACAGCCAGGTATATGCTGCTTAGAATGAAGCGGGATGCTTCATGCTGGATAATGATTGGATGCCTATATCCAGAGATGTCAGTTACTAGTTCATTTGTCACAGATAAATAAATTCACAAAATATTATTACAATAAAGGGCACTTCTTCAAGTATGACGATCCCAGATCTCACAGATGAAAGAATGATGCACAGGCATGTTCAGAAAATTGTCCCAGGTCACATATCAAGATGGTAGCAAGTACAAATACAGAAGAAAACCCCTGAACCGATGGCATGCTGCTGGTCAATTTGAGTCTTGCCCTAATCACATATATGACATACAGGACACGGATGATGTATGTATGCAAAATTTGTCATATTTTTAATCTATACAAATAAGTAATAAAAACTGTAACAAGCCAGGGAAAGAATATATATTTTACAAAAGGTGGAGACTCAAGGCCTAGTTTTTTATATTTAACAGCAGTGATTACAGCAATGGATTGAGACACCACTTACCTGCACATGCTTTTACATTCTGCCAAGATTTCCTGTACAACTGAACAAGTCATTTACGTTTTCACTGTTTCAGAAGCCAGTTGTTTCCCTATGGATTTTTCTATTTCCAACCATCCTTTGTTTGACTTCTACACATGGTGATGGCATGCAAAACACTCAGGTGAAGAACATCTTCTCATGCATGTTTTTGGTACCTAGGACAATTGGTTTAAGTTGTTAGATGGAATTCCTGTGTATTAATAAAAAACCCATGCTCTTATAGTAAGACAAAATCTTGTAGCAATGTTAGAAACAATACCTCACAAAATTATTATGATGAGCCTTGATTAGAATATATATGGGAATAGATTTGTAAGATTAATGGAAGATTCACTAGCTAATTTGTCATTCTAGTAATTATGAGTATAGAAACCATTTCTTAAAATATCTTGCAATGATAAATTCTCCCTTAAGGTTGATAAGCATTTCACATGCATATATGAGGGTAAAATTTCATCCAGCTGGAGTCTCATAAGAAAAACCTAGATAATTTTGAGTATTTTTGAGACTTTTTTGTAATAATAAGATAAATCTCAGCTGTGTTGGATCCTTCAATGCAAAGACAAAGCCTTTCTAGTGGGTAAGAAATGTATCCCAACTTTGGAAGTATCTATTTGGCATAACCCATCATACCATTTACAAGCCATTTTTATAACAGCATGAGTATGGAATATAGGTGGTTGACCTTATTTCCAGAAATAATATTTTTGCATAATAAAAGGACCTATGATTAATTGAATTGCAAGACTATCCAGCTACAGATAACATACACATCAACGAGAAAAGAAAACCTTAAAATTTGCATTAGAATATATCTCAAATCCTGCAAATCATATCCGGTCCATACTCTGTTTCTAAACCCATAATTTAATGACAGTGCTCTGGTGAGAAGTAAGAATCCGACAGTTTCAAAAAATGACCAAAACTCATTTTGAATTTGCTTTAATACATGCAACAAATGCATGCTGTGGAAAGAAAAAAAAGTACATCTCAAGACTGTTTTGTTAATTTTAAGTTGTTGAAAGTTGGAAAGAATTTGCGTTATTTTCTCGACACCTCTTCATAAAAATATTACTCTGGAACCTGTTACAATAAAGTTAGCTTCTCATTCCCTGGATTGGGGAATTTCAACAGAAAATGTAGGGACCTGACTAAAAAGCATGGTCAAAGAGGTCTATAACAAGGAAATTATTAATATAAAAAGAGAAATAAAACAGGAACTATGGCTCTGGTTTCAGGAAAGCTTATGCCTGCACTGCAAACATCTGAACTACCATTACCTGCAACAGAGACAGGGACCCAAAATAAGGCACCTTGTGCATGGGCTGTCCTTGTATTTGTGAAAAAAACATTCAAATTATGAACATTAAAGGCTAAAATTCAAACCTATTACATAGTAAATGAGACTTTTGACAGCTTCTCCACAGGAGGTGCCTAAGAAGTCTAAACACAGATACATTTTAGCCCCAGTTTATGCTCACTGAAGCAGGAGGCCCTGTGCAAAACCACCACCGCGGCCTCCTGACACCCCCCGCGGAGAACCCTGATTATTGAGGGGGCAGTACAGAAGTTTTACCAGGTCAGGACTTTATCCCCACCAACCTGAAGAGGATTAGACCCCACACGCACTGCTTCTTCCCTGACTGACACTCCCCCACACACACATACACGCAGAGCCCCTCACTGCCCCACCTGGCGCTCCTAACGGGGGGCTGTCGGGGCGGTGCCGCAGCGCTCTCGGGGCACTCCCAGCCCTTCTCCTCTTCCCTCGCCCCACAGCGGTGGCGGGGGCTGCGGGAAGGCGCCCACCCGGCAGGGAGAGAGCTGAGGGGGCCGCGAGAGGAAGGGGCAGAGGCCGCGCGGAGGACAGCGCCGAGGTGAGGGGCGCCGGCCCTGAGGGGGCGGGCGGAGGGGAGGCGAGAAACGGCCGCGGCCCCTGAGGGTACCGAGGGCGAAGAGCTCCTTCGGGGGAAGGGGGGGGCTCTCAATCTTTCTCCTCACCTCCTCAGCGGGGTTCTCGGGCGGGAGCCCCGCGGCGAGGGAGGCGGCCGCGCTTGGAGGAGGCGCCTCGCAACAGATGGTTCAAGCCGGCTCCTGGCCGCGGCCCGCAT
>VZZY01005029.1:0-101039 GCA_013400335.1 Eurystomus gularis
TATATATATAAAAATAAAAGGACAAAACTGCTATAATCTCTCCCATGTCTCCACAGCAATGATAGTCAGGGGATCATTGCGTCTCTACCATGAATCCAGTTTTCTGGAATTAGACAAGTACAGTTGCACTTTCTCTCTCTTGTGATGAAAACTATGCTGACGATAAAGAGGGAAAGAAACAAACGAAGAAAATAACCTGAACAGTCATTTCTTCTTGCACCGTCCACAGCAGGGAGGCATGTTCAAGGTCAAGTTGTCCACAGGTCAGAACCCATATCATCAGGGTCCGTAGCTGGGCACAGGCATAGCTGTAGCCCAGGCATTACCACCTCAAAGGAACAGCTGATCATGGGTTGATTTGGAGTCACCACCCATTGTGCGAGGCTCCATAAAAATGCAACAGCTCTGTCCCAGAGACTACACTATTCATTTTATGCCAATATATCAAAAATTGATTAAACACAGAGAATTTTTAAAAATCCATTTTCTGTAGAAGATAAATAATACATTGTTCATTTGTCAACTTCAGAGCTTTTCTGAAGACACTCAGTGTTTTCTGGCAATTCGTTAAAACTTTTCCTTTTTTTTTAATCCACAGTTCTCACCAAAAAAAAGTGCCTAGGTCCCCAGTAACATCTGTTACCTGTCTCTTAGCTTGACATATACCCACTTGCTGATTAGGTCTACTGAACTCACATTGCCAAAAGAAAACCAAATCAGAAAAAAAACCAAAACCAGTAGTTAATGATGTGCCTGCCTGGAAAATCTGTCCTGTGTGGCTACTTCTGGCAGCATGACTTGGGCTTCAGCACAACGTGCTTTGCCAGAAGTCCTGCACTATAGCACCATTCCTTCAACCTGGCAAGTCTATGTTAGAGTATGTGGCAAGTAGAGGTATCCATATGCTGTTAACCTTTTCAGACCACTGAAGAACAGATGGTCTCAGATTAGCTGTTGACGAGCTGTTAATGTAACTATCCATCAATGCCTTTAATTACAGTTTTCTTGTTTTCAAAACAGCCCATATTGGATTTTTTTTTTAAGCAGAATTTAAAATAAACTGCTCTGTAAACACAGAATAGACCTATAAACAAATAGACCTAGATAGTGTTCTTCTTTCTCACTCTTTGAAAACTCCATGTGAACATTCATCTGTATAAAATTATCAAAAAGATATTGTAAATACAGGTGATCTTAATGCGTGTCAAAGGCTCTTTTGGACCACGTCTCTTGAGGACATAATTTTTATCACCTATTCTCAGAAACCAAAGATTATGCACTACATAAAAATTTCTATTACAAAAAAAAAAATCTTCCTTCTTAGAAAATGTAATAAAAAATTTTATCATCTTTGCTTTAGGAAAGGACAGACATTTTTCCATAAATACCTTATGGATAAAAAACTACCTCTGCCTTCACATAGTTAGGTATTGCTTTAGTAAACTCTCTTAGAACACTACAGTGAAAGCTATTTAATTTTTATTTTCATTACAGTGAATCACTTGTTAAATGAAAAAACTCTTGCACAGATAACAGTTTCACATACCAAACCTTTCTTCAGGAACCAGCTGATAGCCAATCCAATTTCACATAGTCCAAGTCATTTTATTAGCACATTATCTGTGCTAATTCCATCAGATTGCACTTGCCAGAGATGAAGTGACATTGTTTCTCCTGTGTTGGATGCTACAGTATTCTAAATTTTTGTGCAGATAAAAGCGAGTGGAAAGACTAATAATGAACCTGTGCTTTAGTTTTTTAGTATATTATTGCCACAAATTCAGATTTTTAATGTCTTACATGGGATTTTCTAACAAAGACTGTCTGGAATGAGCTATATATTAAAGCATAAAACAGAGTAACTGAAAAAGCACATATCTTTGGAAGGATTTAGGTACATGAATAAACTAACTGCACCCCTGACCATGAAGCATCTAATTATTGCCTGTAAGGAAAGGCTACGTTTACTACAATAACTTTTTTTAACGTGCAATAGTTGAATTCTATGAATAAGAGTTTCTATTTTTGGAGAAGAAGAGTCTGCAAAAACTCTTTGCCGCAAATTCACCTATAAACTCTTGAAAACTATCTGTATTATAGGAGAAAGACTTACCTCCCCATGGTGAACAACAACAAAAATAAGATATATTGGGATCCCTACCATTTTCCTCCACTCTATTACCTGGAGTGACAGCAATTTACAGCAAACATTAGGGTTTTACTTCCATGAAGGTACACACTGGTATATGAAACGATGAGAAGTCTGCCATTTTGCACCAAGCCCATGGTCAAACTCAGAAACAACTCTGCTACATATCAGCTGCATTTATCTGCTTAAGACCACATGATACTAGCCTCAAATCCAAAAGCTAATAGTAAATAGAAAACTACCTTTCATGTCTACCTTTCCACCACGGTCTTTCCTTAATTCTTCATTCTGAAAATGAACAAAAATTTTTATTTTATATGAAGAATTCCAATAAGATCTTATTTTTGCAAGAAGGAATATTTGGAAGAAAGAATACAAATCTCAACACACTTTGGAAGTTTCAAGACAGCATTTCAGATACCTTGCACTTAGAGATTTAAAGATATTAAAAATTCCTTAGCTTTGGATAACTGTAATCTCCCATCCATCACTACTGGAAAAATTACTTTTAACTAGAGGTGAAGAAACATACTTCTTCCTTCGCACTTCTCTATTAAATTTTAGCAGTAGTGCAATGCACATATGGATTTGACGTATGTGCCTCACCACTTGAGAACTAATTAAGCTTTTCCCAAGTAATTTTGGCAGAAATTCTTTTGCTATCGATTTAGAACACTTTTTAAATTAACAAATAAACAAATTTGAAACTCCAATTCACTCACCGAACACTGCCAGTGTTTTACCTTCCTGCTAATGGCAACCACTTTAAGGCACTGGAATGGACTGCCCAGAGAGGTGGTGGAGTCACCATCCCTGGAGGTGTTTAAGGAACGAATAGCTGCAGTGCTTGAGGATATGGTGTAGTGGTTAGAGTGATGCTAGGAGAAGGTTGGACTTGATGACCCTGGAGGTCCTTTCCAACCATAACAATTCTGTGATTCTGTAGGCTAGAAGCAGTCACACCCAGGCTGCCATAAACACCTATGACTGTTTTGAATAAAATGGACTTGATGTCAAAATAGGTAAAAGGGTCAGCATCTGCAACTATTTTGTTGTACTCCAGAAAATACTCTGCAGAAAGATAATGCCATCAACACACTGGATCAAAGTCTACAATATCTTGCAATGTAAGTAAGTGTTGTAACATACGACTTTAGGGCATCAGTGTTACAGCAAGTTTTAGTGAGCCATAGTAACTACAGCTAGAATATAAGGTGAATTCTGACCATGCAACGACAGGAGTATAAGCAATCCATGATTTAAGGCTGGTTAACATCCATCTAATTGCCTGTTCCCTCTACAGATGAAGGGACAGTAGGACTAGAGCCAAAAGGGTAAAAAAATTGTTTATCGTTAATAAAGGCAATGGAACTGAAAGGATAGAGGAAAGGGAGTCAGGAAACAGAATGTGGGAAACTATGTTATTCTTCCTGAAATACATGGACTGTCAAAGTGTCAGGTAAACTTATAGATATTTTACCTCAGGGCCTACTGCTACCTACTCTACAGGGGAAAAAAGTCATGCAAGCAATGGTATAACAGTAGAAAAGATAAAAAATAGATTCAATGTATACATGTGTATGTTTGTATACATATATATATGCACGTATTAATCATGTGCCAAAAAAATACCGAACAAAACATACTACTTTCTTAAAATATGCCAATCAGTGCTAAGCATGACATAGAATTACATATAAAAAGCAGTTAATGTTTAATAGATATTTTGAACCCACTGCAAATATATACTGCCAAGACGTGACCTACCAGACTGCATTAATAATTTATCAACCCATCCCAAGGTCTCTTTCTGTCATGGCCCCTGAACTTTTTCTTCAATGACTGCTCAAAATCAGTTGTAATTTATTCTAATGACTGTAACTTGCCCCATATTTTTGAGGCACTAAAGCTGTTCTTTGATTAGTAACTATGGTGTATCTTCATCAGTTTTAAAACTGTATTTTAAATAAGTGTTTACTATGATGGCTCTGACAGGCAATAGTGTCTTTCATGTAAAGGTCATTGGCTCACTTCTGGCTCTAGAGAGTAAAGGCTAAAAGTCATTGCTGCCCAATGGCTGTTTTGTACCCTCATGAAGTGACTTGATGGGCTTGGACCACAGCTTTAGTGGATAAATATCTACATCACAAACTATCACCAGAACCGGCGTTACTAATGTCATTCTCAGCAGAAGGTCACGGAGCGAGTTGGCACAGAGAGTAAATTGTGTTTGCAAGCCTAGAAGGCAGGATAGAAACAGACTAACTAGGTGGTCCAGAAAAAACAGGCCCCTTTCGTATAGCTGTTCAGAGCTGTTGGTCTAGGATTCTTAACACATGAAATTCACTTTCAAAAGAATATACCACTGGGAGGGTTTCTAAGACAACTGTTGGTAAAATGTGAGATTTATTGGCAGCTATGAAATTTAAAGATCCAAGAAGCATATAATATTTAGACTGTTGCAATCTCCTTGGTCTGTGCTTTATAAAATCAAATTAATTGAAATAAGTAAAGGAAACAGCTGACCTATTATTTCCGTTACCCAACCTGCTGTCAGCACGAGTTTATCCTTTGCTATGTAATGTCCAAATAATTGTAGACATTCCAGTGACACCATTTCCACCAGACTTTTTTTTTTGTTATTTTTCTTTAGACTTTGTTTAGATACTTAGATGGGGAAAAAATTGTCTATCTCAGGCCCTTTTAAAAGCTTTGTTGGTTTCAAAAGGAGATTTGTAGTGTTTGTATCATATCCTTCAAGGAAAGGTTGCCCTTTTTCTCTATTCATAGTAGCATTTGTGTCAAATGAACACTGCAGGTTAAGAAAACATTTCATTCTAGAATTTACTGATTGTGCACAGCTCAGGTACAAGGTATGGAATTTCTTCCATGTATATGATCCTGTATGCATTTTGTTCTGGACAAAGGTTCAAAGAATTACGATTACATTCAGTGTTCCTATCCATTTATACAAATAAATGCAAGTTTTGTTTTTTTTAGAACTGAACACTAGTGCTATCTTAGCCTGTGGATAACTGATGCTAGAGAGGCTACCTGCCCCTGAGAACTCTACTGATTTTTTGCATTTTATTAACTCAAGTCCCTTCTTTTAGAAGTTAATTTCGGACAAATGAGAGCTCCTCAATGAAAAGTCTGTTTGACCTGAGTGGAAACAAAAGTCCAAGGAAGTTTAACAACGGGTGAATGCAGTTTAATACAAACTCTGCCTCTGCTGATGTCTCTGTTTACAGGACAACCAGCTACGTCTTCTGCACACCAGTCTGTGATGGAATTGGTGCTTCAGAAAGCCATGGTTGTCTCTATTTCCTCTGGAACTGGGACAATCTAACAGCATCCCACACTAGGGAATGTCTCTTCCTGTTGTCACATTCTGGGCAACAAGGACAATTACTCAAGCTTGCTAATTCCCAGGTCAGGATTAAGGTGAAACACCACCAGGGATCTTTCAGCTCGCAAAACAGAAATTTTCAAACAACAGCACTGGCATGATAAGCCTGGTAAGAAAATGACTGCAGCTGCTCACAACAGTATTGGCATGAGAAGAAAAGAACTTTAGGTCCTCAATAACAGTATTAGCAAAAAAAGCAAATCAACAGACCTTGCAATCTATTCAAACATTGATAAACATTTACACCAGGAGAAGGGACAGAGGGAAAACGAGAGACAGAAAAACAAACCAAAAAAAGAAAGAATCACCATTGCTGGGTCCAGTGTCGGTCCAGCCAGCCTAGACATCCAGCTCCTGGGAGCACAGCCATCCAATGCTCTGATTCATGCCCTTACATAGGCTGCCTCTGGGCAGGCCTAATTAACCCTTATGTTAATTAGATGCACGTGCAGTTTGTGCTTCCAGAATCTTCTCAGCAATAGGTCGGTGGATGCACAGCCTGTATCTCCAGAACCTTTTCAGCGATGGGTGGGTGGGCTGTCATGCAGAACCTGTGCTCCCCACCGGCTCCCAGGTCTATCGTCACTGGCTCCTGGCTCTTGCTTATGACAAGGAAAACCTGGAGTTTCCCCTCAAACCCTCCCCTCCTCTGACTGCATCTTCCTGTTCCTGCAACCCCAGCGCCACCACAAAAGTCATACCCCAGATTCAACCCTGACCAAACTTCTCTAGTGAATGTTGGAGTCATCAGCTCTAATTCCATCCCAAGTGTGGCAGTGTGCTTGTTCTCCTGAATACAGTTATGGATTTGAGAAAGCACCCACAGAAAACACCTGCTCCAAACTGTACAGGACTCTGTTTAAACAAGCAGGTAGGCAGCATAAGACACAAATTCCTCTTTATGCAACATAGCAAAAATAAAGTGAACGAAAACACGAAAGTATTATTATTTAGGAGAAGGCACTGGCCTCACAGAGGAGTGAATTGCAATGTAAGAGCGAGCTCCCGAAGAGGAGAGAGGTTACCTGCACCACCTGGGCTCCATAACTGTGCCCCTGCCAAAGCGATGCCCTCTCCTCTCCCAGCGGCCACAAAATCTTTGCTGGATTCAGAAGTTGAAAGCACAATGGGCACCTTTGAGCACTTCTACTGCAGGGCTGACTCTGGCCCCAGGCTACAGCTTGCTTCAGGATGGCTTCTACAATAAACCAGATGATAACCTGGCCCTAAACCTGCACCATTCCTTACGCATTTAGTGGAACAAACTGACTTCAGGATTGTATCTGGTGATAATAAATATCTTGCCAATCACATGAACTAGTATTTAATAAAACTAATTTTAAAATTGCCAAGCTCTTCCACTCAAGTCATTACAGTCTATAAAAAAGAGCTGTTCAGGTTGCTTACTGACTCTGACTGAAATACAAAGATAAATAGACATATTAAAATGTATAAACAAGTTCTCTTTTGTAGGCACTAAGTTTATTTTAACAGTGTCAATAAATGTCTGCTTATATGGGTTCAGCAGTAACTAATGTTCACCAGGAGGTACATTTTAGAAACAAGAACCAGGAAAAACCTCTATAAACACAAATGAGAAGATTAAATGTGAAGTGAAAATTAAATCAGTTAGGAAATTCCCTTGAATTTCTATAATTGAGTAATTTGAGAAAAGTACTAGTTTCAGTTTTGTCATAGGATAGATAGCCCGTTTGTAAATTTACTTATTAAAACGATCAAAAACATGAATGACAGCATTACTGCATTATTAAAATTTAATTTAGAAGTACAATTTATAAGATGAAAACGGCTCTTTCTTAATCATGCTTACTGCTATGGAATAGCATTAGTAAAGTATATTATTATACAATGTTACTTTCCTGTTAATAAATTAATTCTGTCACTTTCCTCTTAATAAATTAATTGAGTATTATAAATTTCTTGAGATCTTACCCATATATCTCATTTTTATATTTACATATATATATGTATAAAACCATAATTTTATATAAATACTTTTTTCCCTTTCAGAGACTGGCAGGACAACAGAACAGAGTGAACTTCACAGCCTATTTGCATTTCTATTTCACAAACTCTCTTCTCTCTGTGTTATTCTAGTGGCTGCCTTTGACACGATCTTCCCGCTGGAAGATAACTGCTGAAAAAAGAAGAGTTGGAATGGAAAGTTTTCCGGGCTGCTACTTATCTAATGTCTACCCAGTTGTCAGAAGGCATCCAGTGGCCCTCCATTCTCCACGAAGCCAGTTTCTTTCTCATCGCCAAGGAGTTAGGGCAACATGGGTGTGTTGGTTTAGTAAGAGCTGTGGGGTAGCCGAGCCACGCAGCCGGCTGCTTCTCCCCGCTCCCTCCCCTCTGCCGCGGGCCACAGACAGGGAAGAAGAAAAATAAAAGGTTTAAAAGTGCCTTTTTGAGTTGAGATAAGGAAGGTTTAATATATATAAATATATATAAAAGAAAATAGCATATAATGGGAACTTTGCAGTTAACAAGAACAATACTAACAGTAAGAAAAGAGCAATACAAAAAAAACAATACCAGAGAGCAACAGCGAGGGACCGAACCCGAGCGAAGTTCAAAGCGAACTGAGCTCCAACTGAACCGCCCCCAACGGAACTGGCCCCTCCCCAGGGCTGGCCCCGGGGCATGACGTCAGCACGGTATAGAATTACCTGGCTCCACACAAAATTAACCCTGTCCTGGCCAAACCAGGACAATGGGTAAGACATATCAACTTATGGTAGGCAAGAGAGAAAATGAAAAAGAAAATATGCAAATTAAGCCATATTTTCATAAGTATCCTAAAATCACATCATTTATTGATACTGATCTTTGATAGTAAGGGATTGGGTTAAGTCTAAATCCATAGTTACATAGCTCAATTAAGGTGAAGATGAATGAACCAGAACTCTTCACTGTGATCTTTCTTAACAGGGATATTGTTCCTTCAGTCTCAATGAAATCCAGTTTTAACACTGGTGCTTAATTTATTGTCAAATTAAGCAGGCAGGATTTTCAAATATTAAAAGGATGTCATTTAAATCTAGCAGTTCTGTTCTCCTATTAAAATTGGTCTCTCTGCACTTTAAAATAAGTCAGGGCACAATCAGACCTGACAGCTAACATTATCTGACCTCTGTATTTGTTTATGAATATATGACACATTTATTTTAAAGAGATAGGCCAAGATGATTCAGACAAGTCACCCCGAATCAACTCCACACCATGATTAAATATTACTGATAAGTGTCAGCTAGTATAGTAACCCCACTAAGAAAAGGCAGAAATAAATTTCTCCCTCTGAACTGCAATAGTTTGGCGCTTTTTTAAAAGTCTCATGAGCAAGTACGGAGGACAAGTATTTGAGAAATATGGATGGTACAGGACTCTAACAATATAATTCTACTATCTGCTTAATTGTCAGGGAAAATGCAGTGAGATTAACATTGATATGAGCATTACTAAAATTCTGATCACTAATATTGTCAGGAACAGTGTTAATTTTACATGCTAATGAGTAGATAAAGAGAATTAAGATCTCTGAGGGAGAAAAAGAGGTTGACTGAGGTATGAAATGCCCCTAAGACTGCAGTCAAATGTGATTGTGGATGTGCCCTGTTTCTGTAAGCTGCCAGACACACTAACTTGCTTTCTGCTTGGGGGTGCAGCTATTTTTTTTTCCCCTTGTTAATGTTAGGGGGTTTATATGTAGAATGAAGACCAGTGAGAAGAACTGTTCTTGTTAATGTAATGCTTTATTAATATAAATAGCACTTTCATTAGGGTATTATGGTAAGGTGGTATAATTATAGGTGGGATAATTAACATGGAACATGGAAATCTTTATGTTCAGAGAATGCGTGATAGAGGACACTGAGGAACGTTGCCTTAGTAATAACTTTGTGCTCTCTTTTAATCCTCATCACTGAAAAAGGAACTTGTTCCTTCAGGTATCTCAAATCAAACTACAAACACTGCAGTGAAAAAAAAAACCCGATAAACAAATAGGGAAAAAATACAACAACAAAAAAAGCCATCTGGCAATCTATCCTGTTCCTTAAGCAGAAAAGAAAAACAAAGACTGCAACTACTTTTATCTTTAATAAATGAAGTCTACTGATAAACTTATTGATAGACAGATATTCCAGCAACAGATTGTCAAAAACGTGTCACCAGACCACACAAGTAACCCACACTTACTTACAAGCTGTCTGCAAAGTTAATCTAAGAACCTGTAAAATATCCCAGGTTTGGAGTATAAATATCTTAGTGATGAAGTCAATTCAGAATGTTTTAAAAGTTATTACTTGCATTTTGAAACACACAGGACTGTTAAATATGTGAGGACCTAAATTAATCTTCAATATTAAGACCTATCTCTAATAAAAGAAGATCTGCATTCACAGTTTCCCAACCAGAAAATACAGAGTTACATATAAAATAACAAGTGCAATGCTCCATGCTGCTTTTGGAGCAGTAGTGGACATCTGCCCGGCCCCACTCCCCCCCCACCAATGCCAAATGTTGTGATACTTGGTGTTAGTTTAATGGTTGAACTGCAGCTGGGATTTTTCAGGGGAAGATTTTTCTCTGAGAGCTTGTTCCATCACCAGGTTCCACACTGCACAGCCACTACATGAGAAAAAGTTAAATGCCTGTAACCATTTAAGAGTCCAGGTCTGTTCCTTCTAAATCCTTCCTCTGTTCCAGTAGTCACAAGGAAAAAGGGGAAAGGGGGAAGACCCTTGTTAAGCAAACCATGTACTGCTACACCAGTAATCGCCTTTTGGTTATAGTGGCTGTTCAATCACGTTACAGCAGCAAGAAGAGACATCTTTTTAACGATTCTGTGGAGATACTCAAAACCTGGCTGACAACTCTGGGCAACCCGCTCTGTCTGACCCTGCTGGAGGACTACATGATTTCCAGAGGTCCCTCCCAAACCCAGCAATTCTGTAACTCTGTCATTCTCACACCTGAGAACGTTGTTTTTGCAGGTATTCTACTTCCATTTAGGCCTATTACTAGGAAGCCCGAGCTGTAAAATGAAAGTTGCATGCAAGTAAAAATGTCTCTTTCTCCACCTTTTTGTTTCCAGATGGCTGAGCACTAGACCAAGTGGAAAAGAGGGTATGCAGTCACTGTGGAAAAGAACCAGCTAGACCCTTCCCTGTACCTCTAGATGGTGTTTCTCTAGTTGGCTAGCTGTTCTTGGTCCCTATTGGTATTCCCTGTACAATGTTGCTGCTTTATGTTAGAGGATGCTCTTGCCTCAAAACTAGCAGAGAGGCTCCATTTGAGAAATAGCTGCATTAAAAAAGACTACCTGGCAGAAAAAGCAGGAAGAAGATATTTTGCTTAGAAGAGTGTGGCCTTAAAAGAGAGACTGGGAAATATTTGCAAGAGAGGTACTGGTAGGAAATGGGTGTGAGATTCAAGGTAGGTAGCTGACAGAATAGAGATTAAAAAAAAAGAGAAGCAGACATCTCCACTGCGGGATCCACATATTACATCCAGAAATATACAAGACAATCTCCCATTTCTAAAATTCCAAGAGTTAATATAAATGGACAAACATATAATAGAATGGGACATAAAATGTCCTAAGCGATGCATCTGCTCTATATTGAATTGAAATATGTCGATGTACAGGCTTACATATCCCTTAGGCCAAAGACTCTTTCAAACAGAATTTTTGGTAGCTAAAGCAACATTTGCCTAAAGCACCTGTCAAGCATCCATTGAGAGTTGAATCATGTGATTTCTAAGTATATATCATCTTCGGCTACTGTCAAGATCTGGTGGTGACCTGATGTTGAACATTGCAGCAAAAGTGCATTTTAATTTTTTTCAGGAAAAGCAGGAAAAAGATACTTTGCTCAGAAGACCTTGGCCACAAAGAATGGAAAGCAAAGCTAAACCCTAACTCAGAAGGAGAAAGCAGACCTTCCATACAACATCCATGGCCCAGGAATTCTAACTTTTCATAGTACCACCTGGACTGAACAAAGCTGTTCCTCCTCCACTCTCAGTCTTTTTATGAGTATCGGCCAGTTTCTCAGAATGCCACAATCTCTGCCTTGGGTGGTTTAATTTTTCCTCTCCAGCCATAATCCGGCAGTGTTTTCCTCTTAGATACACTATAAGTGGACCAAGCTGCCAGCTGCACTATAGCTAGTCTCTTTTGGCAATGAAAACTTGTCTTGTTTTGCATGCTTTCCTTCCCTCCACCATTCAGGGGCATATTTGGCATAGAGAAGTCAACAGGGGTACTTCTTTTTAAAAAAGGCATGAGGTATCAGTGCTTTCAAGACATCAGGGTGATGGGTCTCCCAGCTGGAAACGATGCCATTCACCTTATTATGCCAAGTGTCTGTATAAAGCTATTATTGCTTGGCATCTATGCCCCAGTGAGGTGGTCCAACCAATTAACAAGCACAATATGAGATGAAAATGGACATGACTGCAGGCAGCCAAGACTCCCTGTATTCTAATAAAGATTTTTTTTACAAACAAATAAAGTCAAAAGCATGAAACGTCTGTGTTTATGCATCTAGTGGTAAGGTACAACAATAAGCCCCTATTTTCATTCTTTTCTGTGATAAAGAACATAGAGAAATTTTGCAGACTTAAAATGTCAGAAAAGAGGTATCATAAATACATATCGGTTTACAGAACTGAGTATTAAAACCAGCTAGAAGAATATAGCTGCGTTTCAGATTAACAGACTGATAGGAAGAATTTAAAATGTTGTGAGGATTCCGGTAGGAGATATGAGTAAGGAGTCCTTGGACTCCACTACTATCACGTACCTTACTTTTGCATCTGTAAAGGAAATCCTTGCTAACTGTAATTATGAATGGTAAGAATTTCAGTGATCTTTCCGTGATCACACCACCACAGTTGTGAATATCCGAAAACTCCTTCTTTCCAGTCCAAAGGAGTTCCAGAATTAGAGAAGTCAGATACTGAGGAACATGCCCACAGGATTAGCTAAACTGAGGAAGGAGTCCTTTCTGCATTTTGCCTGATACTACTTCTGTTTTCAGATTCCAAATCAAAAACTTATTTTTAAAACATGCAAATGGAACATTCGTTAGAACAGAATCTACACAAAGCCACCTTCTAGAATAATTTGAAAAAATCAAGAAAAACATTAAATAAAGAGACATTCTGCAGAAGTGAAACAATTAAATTAGCAAGACTGATACAAAGTGCAGTTTTATATCCCAATCTAAGCAAAACATGCAGTATGCTATTTCTGCTCTGATACATCAATGTAAGCATAATTACACTAAAGTCAGTTTAAAAGCCTGTTTTTCCATAGAAAGTGTTTATGCATTTTCATAAATGTTTGCTTTGCTCAGGAAGACTTCTTATTAGAAACAAGCAAACAAGCAATTAGATAGTAAAAACTACTTTGAGTAAAATTAGCTTTAAGAACCAAGACTAGGCTTAACAAAAACCATTTTTTTTTTCATTTAAGGATACTTTTATTCCTTCTGGTAAAAAAAAAAAAAAAAAAAAAAAAAAAAAATAGAGCAACTAGAAAGGTGGCTATTATGCCAGAATGTAAAAATAGCTAATAATTGTTTGAAAAAATGCTCTTTTTTGATATGCCAGGAGAACTTGTTTTTGAAAAGGAATTCTAAAGTATTTCCTCTTAACTGTACTTCCTACAGCGATGTGATATGGAAAATGAAAAAATTTCAGACAAACTTGACACTTCTGTCAAAATGAGCACATTCCATGTTCCTCTGTTATATTTTTTGTGTTTTGCACAGGTGGGAGTAGGTATCTACTGAATAAAGAGGAGAAATGTTCAGCTGTAGATTTATAAGATGTGTTTCAAAAAATCTCCAGTGAATCCAACACTTCCAACAAAACTTAGTTCTTCACTCTTCAGTAAAGAGGTTTTATTCCTGAATTTTAAGGCTAAACATACCAGGCCTTTTAAAATAACCTGGAATAGATAAAAAATGTCATCTACATATCTACATACACAATATAGACTGTTCTTTAAAAGCTCCTTTTGAGGTGTTTTCTCCCCAAATATTGAACTTTCTGATCTTTTTTTCTTGACAAACTAGTACAGATGTTATTTCAGTGAAGCAGCAGTTAAAGAGCCAACTAGGGATTTAAGTTTATATAAAGATTAGGACTGAAGTCTCTTTTTATCCAGTAAGAAAGGAACAGTTTTCATACAAATAATTCTTATTTTGTGAGTGGCTGTTTGAGACAAGCTATGTGGGATCATCACCAATCATAGAATCATAGAATCATTTAGGTTGGAAAAGATCTTCAAGATCATGGTGTCTAACCATTAACCTATCTCTACCAAGTTAACTATACCACTCTACCACTTCCCCAGGCAGCCTGTTCCACTTCACCCTTTCAGTGAACAAATTTTTCGTAATATCCAGCCTCCCCTGGTGCAACCTGAGGCCATTTCCTCTTGTCCTTTCACTTGTTACTCAGGAGAACAGGCCAGCATCCACCTCTCTACAACCTCCTTTTGGATAGTTGTAGAGACCAAGAAGGTCTCCTCTCAGCCTCCTTTTCTTCAGACTAAATAGCCCCAGGTCCCTCAACCATTCCTTATAAGACTTGTGCTCTAGGCCCTTCACCAGCTTGGCTGCCCTTCTCCAGACCCTCTCCAGCACCTTGATGTCTTTCTTCTGTTGAGGTGCCCAAAACTGAACATAGTACTTGAGGTATGGCCTCAACATCACCAAGCACATGGGCAGGATCACTTCCCTAGTCCTGCTGACCACACTATTTCTGATACAAACTAGGATGCCATTGGTCATCTTGGCCACCTGGGCATACTGCTGCCTCCTATTTAGTCAGTTGTCAATCAGCTCCTCCAGGTCCCTTTCCGCCGGACAGCTAACAAATACAATCAACACAAAACAGCTAAAAAAAAGAAGTAATTTTATCCATAATCCAGGTATTCTGGTATGTATAGAATCCTATCAAATATAACAAGATTAAAAAACCCTGTACTTCCATTAGATGGCTGACAACTGCAACCAAGAAGTCAGACGTAGAATCTGAACTATACCCTCCCAATTAATGATGGTTGCTCTAGGCCAGGCTGGGTTCTTAGTGCACGCATTATTGTCAGAACACTGTTGTGCTGCATTTGTCTTTAGAGGATATTTGTATTCTAACAGCAGCTTGGGATCACAGGAGCAGGACCTTGGTTATCTTAACTGCTTAAAGGGATGTTAAAGAAAAAAACCCGCAATTTAAACTTGTGACCGTATTCTCTTTATAAAGAGATATAAAGAAGACAGTAAAACAGTAAGACAAGTAGCATCTATATGCTAACTTGTGATGATGTGGAGATCCCTGCTTCCCCTTCAGTTGCTGGCTGAGTTGGGATGCTATGTCAAAGATTCTCCCTTTCCAGGGTATGATGACAGAAACAGAAACTTGTGCTCAGTCTTCCAGACCTCACTAAAAAGCTCTGAAAGGCCGTAATACTTGGGGAGGGGGAAGGGAAGGTTATTGCGCCAAACCACTGCTAGTAAACATACCACGATTGAAAGCCAAACTTGAACACTGTGTCTAAGTAAAATGCACAGGAAGTAACTAAATCGGAACAAAACAGCATGAGTAGGAAAATGAGATAATCTCTTACTCCAAAATACAAAAAATTTAGTTCATTGTGCTTGGATATCTTATAGTTATGGTTTGAACTCTCAACTCAAAGGCTCTGAAGGATCTCGGTTCATCTCAGCCTGCCATAACATGCATATTGACAAAAGACAGCAATGCTTTTCCTTGTATCTTTGTTGTGGTGGGTTGACTTTAGCTGGCAGGTAAGCCCCCACCCAGTCATGCTCACCCACCCTGCTGGGAAGGTAGAAAGAATCAGAATGGCAAAAGTGAGAAAAACTTTGAAAAATACCTTTGTGTTTTATATCATTACTTGTTTACTCTTGCTGCAATTTAGTGTTTTACTCAAAGAAATTGAGGATATGCCTAAGTTTGCACAAAACCAGCGCAGATGTGATACAGTGTCTTTTGGTAATATTCAGGATAAATCTTGTGGTTAAAAGAAGTTGACTATCATGTGAACTAATTTTGTGTTATTTACATACATATTAATAAGTTGTCAGCCCTCTAAAACAGGTTTCGTTAGGCATATGCATTTTCCCTTTCTTCCTTGCTTTGTTAGTCCCCAGGCAATGAGAATTTTCTGGGCAACATTAGGAGTGGAGAAGATGTCAACAGTGAAGCTGTACTCCACTGCAAGTTCTACCACTGAGGTATTATGGTATATTGAGGAAGTTTTATCTCTCTGAACTCTTGGTTTCTTCTCTCATTATTCTCTGTGCAGAGTGTCAGAGAGGCCAAATATTACATTGTTTCATTCCTTTCTAAAAGCGATATAAATTGTGACAGGAAGGCACAGATATATCTGAGAACAGCATCGGCTGTTTTACCATTCTTTATTGACAAAAATTAAAGCAGCTGCTTACCTTGGTTTTCTGCTCAGGTCATTTGTAGCTGAAAGAAGAGGCTTGTCCAAGAATTGGTCTCCATGTTCTCCAAATAAACTGCAACTGGCTCCTTGGGTTTCCTTCTGCAGTTCCGGCAGGTTCACACTGTGTTATATAATTGAAGGTGAGATCACTGCTGCACAGTGGTTTTCAATCTAACCAACCGTAACAACCCATTAGCTATAGTATGGATTCTAATTATCACTTTCTGACACAAAAAAATTAATTGTAAGTCTTTGCATCTCTCTGTTGTTGTATGTGTGCTTTTGCAAAACACATAACATTATTTCAACACCATGGAATGCACCATACGTGTCACATGGGCTCTCAGAAAAAGAAGGTGGAAAAGAGAAACTATCAGAACAATTTGTATGATCCAATAACCATAACGGATCCAGTCCGCTAAAGCAGTTCAAAAAACCTCTTGGATCCCAGATTAAGGAAAACTTTTAGATTCATCAACTATAGTAGAATAAATCTGCAGCTGTGTTAATTATTGGAAGCCAATGGAAGATGTAATGGCAGAACTGAGCTGGCCAATGTAAGAAGAAAGTTCAACCCTAACTCTCTCAGCCTGTCCTCAAAGGAGAGGTGTTCCATCCCTCTGATCATCTTTGTGGCCCTCCTTTGGAGCTGAGTGAGCAGGTCCATGTCTTTCTCACACTGGGGGTCCCAGAGCTGAACACAGTACTCCAGGTGAGATCTCAAGAGAGTGGAGCAGAGGAGAAAATAAAACCAATGAAAGAATTACACCATTATTCTATTTCACAGAAAATGTATATTCTCTTCCTAATGGAAATACTTACATGCCATCGGTACACGAAAAATATTTTTTCAATAACATTAAGGTATCTATCTTAACCAATGGGATTTTGATGTCCTATTAAAATTAATTATTATAGCAAATTCCAAATTAATTTTATCATATGAACACATGATTTGTGCTTTACAGATGCTAATAAATGTAAATTTCTCTTTTTGGACTATCTCGCTCACCCTTGTGCCTACTTGTGCGTTGAATCTGTTACGGACCTGCCCATAACAAGCTGTTACTAGACATACAACATCAGCAAGCACTTCTCCGTAACATACCTTTAAATATTCGCAACACTTGACTGGCAGAAGAAGTAAGTAGCAAGAAAATTCTTTGGTGGTGTAGACATTCACGACCAAGCATGCAGAAGGTACTCTGCAATGAGGCTGTGTCTGTAGGTAAGGATAAGCACCCAGTGGCAGCAGACAGCGCCGTGCATAATGAAAAGGTTGCACCGTGTGCCTGGGGCAGATAAAATCCTAAAGCCAGCTTTTGGTGGACAATGTACTACTTCTACAGGCAGGAAAACCTTACCAGCCTCATGCAAATCAGGAGGTCAAAATGCTATTTCTAGTATGGTGTGGAAAGGCATTGCTTGCTATTCGCCATTCGCCAGTGCCTCACTTTTCAATTCCCTGCTCCAGAGACCTGACAGAAGCATTGCCACTTCAGATGCTCCCGATCTGTTCCACTGGATGGCTTTCCTCTAGCCTTGACCTAGATTGCTCTACCTCCTCCTCTTCTACCACTGGCTGGAAAACATGAAACTTTTGCAAAAATACCCCCTCTGGTTTGTATTTTTCATCTTTATCAGACTGCTTAGGAGCACTTACATCTTGGCACGCAGCTCCTTTTAGGCACCAACTTCTTTGTAACAGACACCTCTACCTGCTTCTCTCCTTTCCTCTAATCACTCTTACTTGAATCTCCCTTCCCTCTCATAACAGGCCTGGCCATGATGCCTTTGCTGCTGTGCTTTGAAATTGAGCACCGGATGACCACTGACCATATACAATATATAGGTGCAGATGCCGATTCTCAGGCAACCTTCAGAGTCTATAATCAAGATCTCTAAGGCTGGTTCTAACATCTCTACAGCATAAAGCTTCTTCTCCTGACTACTGCAGTTCACAGTTTCATCTTCTAAGAGTGTACCATCCTTAGAAAGTAAGCGGAGACTATAAATTCATATTGTTATACATGATTTTAAAGGAGAAAGCACCTAGCACCTAGACCCAAAACAAAAAAGCAAACAAAAATCCTGGAAATAAAAAATGTCTCTCTGGGACCACTGACACCCTGTAAGACCTTGAAGTTTTGGACAATTCTTCCCTGGTATTACAGCCTCACTCTCCTCCTGATCAGCCTGCAAGATTTCTCAGCAAGCTTCTCTCATTTGTTCAGAACTAGCTTTCTCTCACTCGTTCAGATAGCACTCCACCTCAGAGAACATGCATTCTTTTTCCCATCTGTTTCTTCACTAGGCTCTTTCCATTGCTATAATTTAGAAGCAGACAACCTGAGACTATTAGTTTCCTTTAGTTTAACCAGTCTATTTAGCATATTCAATGTCTTACTGAGAAAAAACCATATCACGTGATCTATTCTAAGATTACTCCTGTATCTGTTCTTGCATAGAGTTTGTGATCTATGACATAGTCCCAGCCAGCAAGTGGCAGATTAAATACAGACCAAGGAATAGAGTGGTACATGAAATTCATAAAATGAGTCTGGATTTATAAATTATACATACATTCTCTAAATTGTCATATCTCCCAATCTTTTCTCTGCTGTTTGCCAGATTTTCTTCCACCAGTCACTGTCACATCATAGCTTCTGCTTTCTTTTTTATGTCCTGATTAACAGGACATCTATATTCTCCCTTGAGCTCTCTTCCTCCCAGCAAGATTGTTTTCCATATCCCTACAGAGAGGGGCCAAAAAAGCACTTGTGAGTCTGAGGCACTTCTTTTTCAAGACGTATTATGTGATCTAATAAAGATAATACTTTTTCTTATAAACGTGCTTCCATGAGCACAATTCAAATGCTTCAATATAGGTTCAGAAAAAATTCAATATGAAAAGAATTTATTCTTAGATTACTTTAAATAAAAATCAAATGTAGACCGATAGGGGATTCTGTTAATCTTTTGGGGGGAATGGTTTGACTCTCTGAATATTGATAAAGACCACAGATTTTGCAAATGGAAAAAGCAATCAAATATGGCGTGTTCAGATGACTACCTACTCCTCGTAGTACTGATTCTTTAGTGATGTTCAGGACACTTTTGAAAACCACTGTGGGCCATATACACCATTTATACCCCATGCTCTATTCCAAAACTTGGCCAGCAGAGTAATTAATTTAGAATAAAGAGATATAGGACTAAACAGTAATTTGGAGGGGCTTTGCAGCATTTGGTGTTTTTTAGGGTTTCCCCACAAAAAAAAAAGGATTTACCAGGCTTCATTACTTACCTCTCAGTACTCAAAAATTGCTTAGAGGATGCACTAGGTTCTGCCGCATGGCTCAGTAAAGTGTACACAGCTGCACAGCACTGGCATACAGATGTTTTCATATGCTAAAAAATAAGTATCAAGGCACCACCAAATTTTATCCAAGAAGTAAGCACCAAGGAAGTACTAAAGTTTGGTAAAAGAGCAATGTATGATACTAGAAAATGGTTCATTAACACTGAATTTCCTTCAATGCTCGAGTAGAACCAATGCTCTCATTTCTATCCTACAGTCAAGTCTGTCATCTGATTTTGCTATCATTCTCTGCAACAATTTCTCTGGAATTAAATGAGTGTATACGGAATCGTAATATTCAGTGCATACACGTACCTGTTGCAAGTTCTCTTCTTACCCTCTTCCTGGTTTCACAATTTTATTTAAAACGAAGGGAACATGCACACAGGCCCTTTGTTTTTTTCTCTCCAGTGACTTCTCCTGTACATTTCCATCTTGAGTAAGTGCCTCTTTGTTTTCCAAAATGTGTATTTTTATGATGTGTATATTACACACACTAGAGACGTGCAGCAGCTATATAAGTATCACTTTATATGATGAGTTGAGTAAGCAACCTCTTGAAAACAGAACTACCTTGCAGTCTTACACTCTAATTGCACACTGCGTGTTGCTTCTGATTTTTCTTTTTTATAATGAGCCTTTGTTACACAAGATACACTTTTAGCCCTAAAGCGATGAGAAGCATCCAAATACACAATACATACAACAAATATAAAGTACAGAAACACAAAAATAATGTGATTGGGTTAGGAATGTCTCACTCATATAGTCTGGAGAGTTTAGTAGTTCAAGGAAAGTAGTCTGTTTTACCTGTCTTATAGTAACATGAAATTTGCAGGTAAGAAGGCATATCTGTGCACAGATTACACAAGTACGTATCCAGCTTTACCCTCAAGTTCAACTTATTTTTCTAACACAAAACTAATAAACAGCACAAAAGAAAACAAAGTCCTTGACTATTACAAGATACAGTTCTCAGATGTCTTCCCTCTCACTGCTCCATAGTTGCCAGAAGAATGTGTCTTATTCTTGAACAGCAAGTTTGCGTGAGAGACTCATTCAGTCTGTTTTTCTTTTCTTTGTCAGAAAGGCAGTAAATATGTTAAATCCTCTGCCTAAGATGCAGCTGTAATGCTTCCATTGTATAACTTATTGTGCATAAGATACACAGCAATCCAACCTCTGAATGTCACATTTTATTCAAAAACATTACTTTCTACTAGATGGTCTAGAAGTGTAGTAGTTCTGAAGCTGGGCGAGGTAAAAGTTCTTAGTTACATAAGGACATCAAATAGTGTTTTTCCACGTTTCACTTATAACAGGAACATTTTTTTGAAGTTAGTAATAGCTATGTGTTGATTACAGGTGTTATTATGTGTTATTACTAGCTATGTGTTGATTACCATTTGAAGTGCCCATGTGGAAACTAAATCTGTATTTCATGGTTTAATCTTGAAAAATATTTGGGGTTAGTATGTAGAAGATACTCGGTGCCAAACAATAATTTCTGAAAATGAGGAGAACAGCAAGAGTAGCTATAGCTTAAGATACGGTATGCTGTTGTAAGAAAGGGCATAGAAAATGCAATAAAAATGTCAAACAGCAAAGGAAATCACAAAGGTAATGACTGACAGAGAAATCACTTCTACTTGGCTCTACATTTTATTACTTACTCAACTAACTGCTGTTAGATAAAGGACACGAAATGCCATCTCTCAGTGCTTAACTAACATACGGTTGACCAGGTGGGGCTCACACTCACCTCCACTTCAATCACCACTGCTCTCAGTGGAGAGGAAGGCCAGAATGCTGGGGTTACCGTCAGCTTAAACTGCGGCATCGAGTTTTGCCAGAGAATATTTATCTAGGACAAATATTGAAGTGCCACAGATACATAGCTGAAATGTAGGTGGATGTAGCAGAGATAATATCACTTTATTGATAAGATCAGCAAAGAACTCAAAAGTGTCACAAGCTCTCCTTTTGGGGATTTATTAAATAATACAGAGTAAAATATAGTTAATGTGAACATTGAATTTAAGAGTAGAAAATAGTTTGCAATTAACAACTTAGCTCTTGAAAACAACTTACTTCATACTGGCTTAAGTGTATACAATGAAAAATAAGAATAAAATCCATTCTGAGAGAAACACTCTGGGAAGTTGCAGGACTGGCACCTTCTGGATACATATAGCATGGTTGAACTGTGGATTAAGAGTAGTTTAAATGTGCAGTTTCCTTAAGACACCCAACAAAATTCTATTAGGCTAAAAAAAATGTGTATACATTTTGGTAATTCCAAAGGGATCAATACACGCTTTAAACTGCTTTGTAACCTAGATATGGTTAGAGAGAGGAAAAAAATACCATTTTGGTTAATAAAAGCTTGAGTACATACAGAAAAATAGCTGCTATGCGTACGAAAGACACCAGCATATACAGTAACACTGACAACTGGCAAATGACAGCACAGTCAAAATTTTTAGTTTGCAGAAGTTTGTGAAATATCAGTGTCACAGTTTCTGAGGGACATCATGCAGCTGTGTGATGTTAGTAAATAGTACGTTTATCACCTGGCTACCTAAGAAAACTACTGTATTTTGATATCTTTAGACTTTATACATTTTTAAGAGAAGGGATGTGATGCAAAACGAGTTTGGAGAATGTTTTTAACCATTAAAGATCATTTTCAGAATCTGTGAAAATTAAGTTTCAGAGTTGTTTTGGACTTTGGACATTTAATGATTTTCAGTCACCGGATGTTGTTCTTCTAAAAGCTGTTCACCTCAGAATGGCTTTTAGATTTGCAAATCTTAGGGAAGTAGACCTTACCCTTTCCATGGTTCATCTGTTTCCCTGCATTACTCTTGAGCTAAATGAATCTTTAGATTCATAAACCAACCGTGTAAATATTAATGCCTACCAGAAGCAGTCTTACCTCAGGTAACTACCATGGCAGGAGAACACTGGAGATGCAACATCTTTTTGAAAGTCCTTTCCAGCAAAATTAAAGTTTCTACTCCCCAGCAAGAGAAGAAAACACTTATAAGAAAAGGTGTAAAGTAATATGGAAAAAGAATAAAGGCTGTAAGCTGACTGCAGAAAAAAAAGAATGGAGGAAGGTCAAAAGGAAGGAAAAAGTGCAATGTGCCAAAAAGACGTGAAAGGAAAGAACAGAATCAAGGAAGACAGAAAAGAGAAGGAATTGTACAGCCGTTACAGAAAAGAGAATTAGTATCAGAATTAGGAATGAAGAATGAATACAAATGAGATTATATTTCCTTTTTTACAGTTTCCAGAACAGCATCAATGACAAAGTACATATTTAAATGACTGAATGATTACATAAAATGGATAAGATATATCAGTAGAGGTCAGGGGCACATATAATCAGATTCACCAAGAGCAAGAGAATGCCACAGGCTGGTTCTTAATACCATCACACTGAGACAGTATATATTGCCCTGGATTCCTCTTTGTTAAAAAATTAAAAACTAAAAAAAAAGAAGAAGCCTGGCCCGTATTTACCTCCAGTCCCTTAATTTTAATCTTTCACATGTACCATCCTATGAAGTGATGATGACTGACATAAAGTTTCTATGGTTTCTTATTCACTGATTTATTTTGATGCCTTGTTATTTTAAAATTAAATTTTCCATTTACTTCAATCTTTCATCGGGTGGTCATGTCTCACAGGCAGTTTTTGTATTTGAGGCTTTTTCTTTTTTTTTTTTTTAAAGAACATTTACTCACCTGGTAGATTTTCTTTTGCTTTCATTGCTTTCTTGCTTTTTCTCAAGGAGAGAAGGAAAAATTAGAGGCGCATTGTGCACAGGTAGGAGAACTGGGCACTTGTCTTTGTAGTGATTTTTGTTTTTTTTTTTTTTTTAAATTGGCAATTCAGGGGAATTAAAACAAGAGTGGAAAACAAGAACTTCTGCCAAGACAGAGAGAGCAAGTGTATGCATTATTTGCTTCAGTTTCTGACATGATATGTTCAAATACCTTTCGGATACAGAATGTCAGTTTGTGTTTCACCATAAGATATGACATAATGCAACATGACATACCAATTGTTTTGTGACAGAAATGTAAAGAAAAAGAGCGTCTCTGCTCTGCTGGTAAAGAAATCATTTTAAGTAGAGAAATAGCCAGATTTCTCCTAAACATTAATGCATCTAAGTGTAATGAATGACCTTAAGAGCTCCCCTCTTCCTGGAGCTCCTGCCACCAGGGCTCAGGGGCAGCTCATCCATAGGGCAGCTGTGGGCTGTCCCCTTCCCCAGACAGCTCTGCTGGGAGGCCTGAGCCAGGGCTGACCCCCCCCAACCCTTCCTGTGGGAATTGTTTTTAAGTTGACACTCTCTTGCTTGGCTCCAGCCTGAACTACAGCACCAGCTGTGTCACAGCTGGGGATGTGCCTGGCCATGGGCTCAACTGACCCAAACCTGGACCAAGACAAGGACGGGCTTCCCAGCCTCACCTCAGACCTGCCTCACCAGTGGCTGGCAGTCACTGAGATATATCTGACCTTGGTAGATGTCACTGGACCTGATCCTGTCCCTGGTTCACAGACTTGTGTGCCCAGCTTGAGCTCATGGATGGTTGGTCAGACCTGACTTCCATCCCCAGGCATGCCCTCTCACCTTGCTTGGAGACTGCAAGATGGGGCCCTGACTGTGGTACCACACTCAGTTCATCTCCCTCAGGGAACAGTCACCTGTGCTGTACCCAACACAAAATAGAAAGTATTTATTTAACCAGAAAGAATAATGCTCCCTTTAACCCTGTAGGCCCTGCTGCTACTTCCCAGTCCTCGTATATTTTAATTGTAAACCTTTTAATGTCACAGCACATTTGTAGGGCCCTGGGTGAGTGGATGACCTTTAATTTTAGATGTCTATTATGTGTTCAGAGTGATTAAAGGAGGAATCAAGTTCAGCTTTTACCAGCTGGAAATTTCATGCAATCAACTGGAGTATCATAATTCTGAAGCTTTTCAGCAATAACATTTCCAGAGATTTGGAGGTTTTTGTTCTGGTTTTCATTTTTATCTCTTCACCAGGCTGCACCTGCCTTCTGACAGGCACAAACTATGGCTGGAGAAATTAGCATTGTAGTAATGCAATAATTGGAAGGTTTCATCACCTTCAATTGAAGCTATGACTAATTTCCAGATAAAAGAGATACTGCCAATAGAAGAGAGGAGTACACTAAACCAGTGTTATTTCAGTGTACTGAACGGGCGAGCCACGAATGTTTGCATCTATGAACCTAGAACAGATAAAATCTCCCACGATGCAGAGCAAAACAATTCATGTGGCATATCACAACTTAGTGCACTAATCTGAACCAAGACATATGCTCCAGAAACCCCACCAGTTAACTCCAGGCTATGGCAGTGCCAGTATTCATATGTCTACAGAAGCATGAGTCCATTGGCACTTTGAAGTGAGGGGGGAAAAAAAAAGAGAAAAAATAAAAATTTTTTTAAAAAACCCATTGGGCTTTACTAACTTAGGTTGCTTTACCTGAATTTTTCAAGTGTCGTTCAGTAAACCTCCTATCTAAATAAAGCCCATGGTACCCTAATGCATACCTTCAAGGTAGATTTCCTGAGGAAAAAGAATTAAAGTTAAGAAGAGTTGAGGAGGTGGAATAAAGGAACCCAGAACCTCCTACTGTTGTGTCCATCAAAAAATGCAAAGGAAAAAAAACTTTTTTGAATTTTTTAATGAATATTTTTGAGAATGTGACTCCTGAATTGAAATAGCTTAAAGTCAGT
Source organism: Eurystomus gularis (assembly GCA_013400335.1). Taxonomy (NCBI): domain Eukaryota; kingdom Metazoa; phylum Chordata; class Aves; order Coraciiformes; family Coraciidae; genus Eurystomus; species Eurystomus gularis. Next base: position 25,218 of record VZZY01005029.1, read on the forward strand.
GATATTTCCAGCCCTTTTTTTGCAACAGAATTTAGTTTGGTTAGGGAATTTGTAGGAGGCATAGGAAAGGAACTCCAAACAGCATTTTTTTTTGTACTGCCTCTTCCCTGATAAGGAGCGAGGAAATGGGAGCAGAGTGACAATAACCCTCTGTGTAGTTACTGAGCCCATTCTGTCCTTTGCGCTCAGGTAGAGAACTGCTAAGGAATTTCTATAATGAAAAATAGCTTTTGTCTTAACTTACTCCTGAAATTCTTTCAACTGGGGAATAGCAACAGTGCTATTAAAACCCAGTTTTATCGGCATGACACATTTCCTAGGATAGGCCATTAATAATTTTGTGTTATTGTATCAATAGTGTACTTAACATTTGAAATTTAAGCAAAATCCTAATGATACCACTATCAGAAGGAAAAGTGTAGCACTGAATTTACTTAAGTGGTGCTTTTACCGTGACTGAGTAGCATATTCAGAATAATACCTATCAGACGGATTTCTGTTGGTTAGTGTGGACTTTATTCCTGAAAGCATTGTTTATAAAAAAGGAAAGAGGTCAACATGTCATTCTCGTAACCTACCAACCTACTCACAAGAACTGCTTGGATGTAGAATCTTGTCATGTCCTGTTCTCTGGAGTTTTCTTTCAAAATATATGCAGGAATATAACCTTATTCATAATACTGGGCATCTGTTTCAGCTCCAGGCAACACTGATTACTATGGTTCTATACCAAAATATCTTAATGAGACGGAGGCTACAGGTTTTACTACGGTTTTCCAAATAATAACCTGTCCTCATTTGCATGTCACTGGGAAGATGATTCATTTTTACAATGTACCTCTAGAAAAGCAATTTATTAATGTGTGATTAGCTTAATTAGTATCTCTTCTTTTTGTTAGTCCCGGCTGTTCCCTCAAAAGGCCTTTTTGGCAAAATAAGCAAATAAGTATCATCAGCATTTTAAACAGCAGAAGGGAGGAAAGCAATACTGCACATACAAAATGAAAGTTCAGAGATAAGGAAGTTGTCACTGATACAGAACAGAGATTAGCACAGCTGCAGACCCCAATCAGTGGTCAGCGGAGTGAAACCTGAAGAGAATCAAGAAATGCCAGATAAACACCGCGAAATCTGACCCAACTGAAGCACCGTCACTCTTGTGATGTCCTAGGTGATTGTGTTAAGGCTTGACATAGGCACAAAGAAGCTGTGGTTTTGTCCTTCTTATTATGCTCTTCCAGATCTACATTGTCTATATAAGCTTGGCCTTCACTTAATGCTCCAAACTGAAAATAGCCCTGCAGTTTCTGTCCTCTTGTATCCCTTGTTTCAGAGCAGATCCCGTATCTGCTCTGTTCCATCCTGCTCCTCTGCTTGCCCCCCCGTCCTGCTGAAGGCAAACGACCACTGTCTAACATGGGATCCATGGTAATAGCCACTAGACTTTCCCTTCAGATTTCAAGGATTTTGCCACGGAAACAATTTGTGGCAAGTGCAATATTAGAGGGTCTACAGAGAGCAGCTGGTTAACACAGGCACCTAAGCCAATTGCAAGTCCCATACCACTACCACCAGTGCTTTCTCACTACCTTAATTCAATGTAGAATTGAACAAAGAATTATAACATACACCATAATGTAGCAACAGAACCAGCAAGTGACAAAATAAAAGGTGACAAGAATGAGAACTGATGTATATTAGGGAAAAAAAAAAGATTAGAAAACACAAACTGCACTAAAGCTCTTCTTCCTTCCAAATAAAGCATGACTATCCATCTGCAATGTTTTTGCAGGCTTATTTTGCAAGTGCAATAGTTCATCACACTTCTTTCAGGTTTAAAAAAACCCTAACAAATAAACAAAAAAAGCTGAAATGAGAAACAGTGAATTTTGGTGTGTAATAATAGGCTGATGGCCTTAAGCTTTCTCAAAGGAAATTCAATTTGAATAAGGATTAATTTCAAATTGTCAGTGAAGTATCCATCCCCAAATAATCATGTCTCACATTCATTCTAAATTCTGGTTGTACTTTGCCTTCCAAAACATCATGTTTTGAAGCTAGCACCATCTAAATCACAGAATATCCATATTAACAAAGTTGTTTAATGTTAGAGCATTGTTTTTCTCACAATTTTTCATGTTCCCAAAAAGGTCTTCTGTTGTACCACAGGAAAATAATGTATACCTGTAAGAAGTGCCAGAAGTATAGAATGAAGGACGAACTCTCTTTCTTTTGATATTTCAGTTGAGGTTTCTAAGTGCAAGAAATTAACTCATGGTTTTCTTGTGTCCTTCTGCCGCTTCTTACACCGACGTGTCCAAATAATTTTAGTAAAACACTCCAAGATGATGATTTTAATAAATTTCTGACAAGTTCGGTATTCTCCTTGTAAAGGTGTATAGGCTACACCTACAGACTGGGTTTGGTTGTGGTTCAGTGCCCGATATATTTACTGTTTACAGAACAGGAAAAATAGCAGGTGTAATGAATGGTGCTAAGCTGGAATAAAATAAACTGAGCTCACATTTCTGGACTTCTGACCTTTCATGATCTACTGCCTTTCCAGTCAATATTTAAAATAAATACCTATCATTCAAACGAACATAAATACCTTTACCCCAGGATTTAACAAAAGAAATGGCAATCATTACAATTATGGAGTGCACAGTTGGTCGTTAACAAGAAAAGTTATAGATCGTTCTGAATAGCCACTGTAAGTCAAAACAAGCTGATGGGATTTTAAAAAAAGAGCACTACTAAAATCAGAGTAGAACATCACAGGAGCAAGCTGAGTCAAGGAAGCAGATTATCTAATTAATTTATGAGTTCTTAGTTCCTTATACTTGTTAGCTGCCTAGAGTAGCTTTTTCAAAGATGTCCTACAAGGCAGTCACACAGGGCAGAATCAGAGGAGGAAAAAAATCTGCTTTTCTTGTGAGAGAGCAAGAATAGGAAGTCAGAAAAAACCCCTGTGTTTTTACTTTTCCTTTGTATGGAAGGCAATGGAATGGAGTTGCTTTAGAGGCACTCTTTAAAGAATATTTTCCACAAATTAATATTGAAATTACCTATAATCGAAAGCACAGATATTTTTAGCTTTGTATAGGAAGTATATTGTAGGAACAGCAGAAAAGAAAATGGCATGTGATGCATCTGTTGAGTTTAGAAACAGCAACCCTAGAGGAAAAGGATATTTTTTCTCCCAAAAAAAGATTCTGCCATTTAGTGGAAACAGTTAAGTCCTAAGCAAGGTAATGAGCAGTAATGATACTCTTAAGCAGTACTCTCAACACACAAAATAAATAAAAAGCAATGAAAAATAGACTATGGATGAAGCGTTCTTCCTCCAGTACACTCCCCTCAAGGTGAGAGCCAATTAGGAAAATCTCAACAATTAATACTGAGTTTTGGTTTTTTAAAATGTAATGGTGGAGATAAGATGAATACAACCCATTCCTATCAACTGGTTCCGCTCCTGAAAATGAACTTCTAAGCATATGGTCATACGGTCAGAAAAGCCAAACTATAAGGAAGAACAATTCTTGAACAGCATGGTAACAGTCTGGAATTACATGGTAGGGCTCACACAAGTCTGTTTCTACAGCCATAATTTCAGCAAATAAATTTTATAGTTTGACAGTTAATCACACAGAAACACAGTGAGGATTTCCAGGAAATTGTTCCACTCCATTTTTGAACAATGAGGTTCATTTTGAACAGAGGAAGTAGGAATTTTTCTCTTTAAACACAGCTGATTTCTTCATTAAGTAAAATGGAAGCAAAAGAGCTCAAATTCCAACAGGAAATACTGCTTAGTAGAGAAAACTACAACATAAAAATGGTCCACTGATTCTGGCCTATACCAGATGGACAATATTAGCAAAGCTTTAGCCTATCACTTTAGCACTGCTTTTTTGAAAACTCATCCCATCGATCCACCTCACAACAGTGATTTCCATGAATGGATTTGGTCTTACATTGTCCTAAACTCCTTTTATTTTTCTGGTGTCCTAATCTATCAACCAGGCTTCTGATATGCACCTTTTTAATAAAAAATGGAACAACAGCACCCCCATACAAGATAAAGTGATTATTTTTTCAGAGTCCTTCACTGTGAAAAGAAATAGATCGACTGTATGCTGTCTGCATAAGCCTAGCCCCCAGTAAAAGCTAATTTGAACCAAGACTGGATAGCCTGACAATATTTTGAACCCTGAAATCAATAAGAACGTGCCAAGTGCAGAGGGAGGAAATGAAACACAGCGGTCTCTGGCTTGCTTACCAGTTTGCATGTAACACTGCACTTGTAACTCACATACTGTGCTAAGCTGTCTGTTAGGTGTGTGATCTCCCTAGGCCTCCCATAAAGACATCTGTAGAAGATTAGCTGTAGTTTGGCAGGCTGAGTCACATTCTGGAGCTGTCTGCCTTTATGCACATGGAGGGAATGCAGTGCAATCAGCATCCCAACGTCAGCGCTGGAATTTGGTGTTCGTCTTAACACTTACTGCGTGTGGGTTAGTGTGGCATCCGTGCGCTCTTCTACCAAGTTCATTGAGACTCAATTCAAACACAGGGATCTCCCACTATGGATAAAGCCAGATGAGCATGAGGGACTATAATAATGGGCTGAAAGTATAATTGGATGGTTCCTGATGCACTGCAAACACAGTGATACAAGTAACTGCAGCATCACAGCATTAGAATACAACAAAAATGAGTAATTTGTGCTCAAAGGTATGCTCAGAAAAGGAGGACTTTATTGTGTAGAAAGTCCTTTTGTTATATTCCCTGTAGGAACAGAAGAAAATATTATCTAAAATGTGCTATAGAAATACTAAAACACAGAACTTTATTGTGTAGAAAGTCTTTGCCAGCATTACAGAAATGATATCAAAGTTTAAACACTGGTAGGCTTTTTCAGTCATAAATCATTACAATAAATTAGAAATGTCCAGTAGCATTAAGTAAAATATGTAAATGTCAAAATCATTTGTCACAAAATCATTGCCACCATCACCAGCTGTGGTTTTTCAAAGGAAACAAAAAGAAAAAAACCCTTGACTTTTCTTAATGAAGCAGTTCAAACCTCCTTGTTTGTTTTTCATATTTCAGTGAAGATCAGGTTTATGATGAACCTGAGTTACTTACGTACTCGGAATTTCTTAAATCAGCCTTGTTTTACAGCTGCTTTATCCAGCTGTTTCTACAAAATGGATATTTGAAAGTGAATTCTCACATGCCTTTTTCTTTCAAAATAGGTCACATATAAAGCTGGTATGACTAGGCAAGTTTTAACTGTCTCTGCACAAATCTATGTTTGTTATAAGAAGAATGCGGAATGCATTTCAAAATCATTTCTACACGGTCAACAGTATTTTCTGGAAAACCATACTGCAAAAAATATACGGAATAAGACCTTAGACGAGTCTCTTTTTGTTCGTCTTTTGGTTTTGCTCGTGACTCTGCAGTTGGCTGCATATTTAATGCTTCCACTGGGAAACGGAGTGAGTGCTCCAATCTGTATTTATACAGGATCCATATATATAGGACCCTTTTTATCATTTAAGCTGTTTTCATACATCCTTCTCAGCTAGAGCAACACTGGTGAAATAATTATCACCTTCAGTCTGTTGCAGTAGTTAGAGGTTACGGCCTGTAATCTCCCAGCAGAGCTGCTTGTATAAGCAATTCCTAACTTGTTGCAGTTCCAGTCAGTTTGATTAGTAATATTCCACTCTGTATGCTCTATTTGTTAACTTGGCTCATTCAGTTAAGAAGCATATAGATGAGAAAATCCATCAGGTTAGAAAAAGGACTACCTTCTACAGGGAATATTGACATGAAGAGGAAGAAGGGCTACAGGAGAAGTAATTGCTTCAAGCTGGTATGACTCCAGACAGAAGAATACACCTGCATCAAGTTAGCCTCAATGCACAAAAACAGATACATACTGGTTTATATTTTATACCAGAACAAACCTGACTTACGAGCTGCAGGAGAATAGACAACACCTGACCTAGCATGAAGTTAGATTTTCACAAACAGACGATACCTGATCCAGCATAAGCTCTTCTAAGACAAAGTTACTCTTTCAAAAATGTTTATAAATATGATCTGGCGGAGAACATTTATATGAGTTCAGCAGAATGTCTTATCAAGACTCAGCATGTCTGCTCTGTGCTCACTGAAAGCACAGTTAATACCCCATGGAAGTGCAATCCCAGTCCTTCAAAACAGGAAAGAGTATATCCATTCCTAAATTACAAAGAGAAAATTAAAAAGTGAATTTTTCTGAGTCGAAATATAGCAAGGAAAAGAAAGTAAATGACCCATTTCTCAAGCTTTCTAGATGTATACAAACGGCCCTTATCTCAACCCACAAGCCTTTTGTTATATTTTCTCTCCCCTGTCCAGCTGAGGAGGGCAGTGATAGATCAGCTTTGGGGGGCACCTGGTGTCCAGCCAGAGTCAGCCCATCACAGACATAAATGAAGAAAAAGGTAGAGAATAACACTGCTGTTTTAACATTATCTCCAAGTTAGGTGACCATTAAGCTTTAACTGAATAGAAGTATTTTAAATACTTCTACCCACTACTATGCACAAACTGTTTCTTTCCTCAGCATCAGGTAGGTGCTAGCGTTACTCTATATATTAAATATTATCTGATTTTTCTATTGTACGTACAACATTTATTGGTGTACAGTAACTTATAGCTAGTAACACAAATTGTTTCTGATGCTAAGACTGTGAATAATGTAGAAGTGTTCACTGTGGTTAGTGTGACTTCTGCTTCTTCAAAGTTTTCTGATTTATGCTGTAATTTTTTTCAGATCTCTCAGCATAAGAGTAAGCGATTTTGCACAATACCTATGTCAGGTTTTGTTGAATGCCCATCAAGACGCTCGTGCCCTGCAGCACCTGGAAATGCACACTGATCTTCTGCAACACTAGCTTCATCTCTTCAAGACTAAAATTGATTTTTCTCAAACTGGCATGTAAAGATACAAAGTGTACCCAGTGATCCATAGCTCAAACGAGTGTAACAACACCAGCCTCAGTGGCTGAAGAAGCAGTAACTTTCTGAGTCTTCGCAAGCAACAGGGCAAGAAAAAACAGACAGTGGTGAAGAGTTTATCCTGCAAAATGCCAGGCAGTCGAGTTGTTTTACTGCTGCTGGAGGCTGTTGTCAAAGTTGCTAAGTAAATGGTAGAAATCGTTCTCTCTAATTGGAAAGAGCTGGGATACCATGGTGATATGCTTTTTATAGCATACCTAACATAAACAGATACAAAACGATTTAAAAACTCAAATTTTACCACTGCATGATTTGCACCAATTCATGGTGAAAGACTCAAATCCTGCCTTTTGAGCACTGAAATAGAAGGGAGGGCATTGGAGTCTCTCCCTGCTCTTCTCCACCACCTAATCCTGTATGTGAGGTGTAAGTTTATTGAAGGGAAAGCAAGAAGGAGTTCAAGTATGCCTTTAAACACAGAGGCCCATCAAGTGCTGCTCAGCCCTCATGAGCAATTCCCTGGCAACTCATGCACTTCCCTGGTGTAGCAGAGCAGTACACGTTTCTTGGAAAGGACAAGCACAAGAAGCAGTGTCAGCAGTGCCCAAAGACTCCTTGCTACTCTGTTATGCCACGATGCCCCTCAATACACGATCCAATAGAGAATGTGTGGCCTCAGGTGCGATTTCACCTGTAGAGAATCTGACTTGTTAGTTTAAAAAAAAAAAAAGTTAAGAAGCTTAAAGATAAAACATCATTTAACACATCTGTGACTTGTTTTGGCCTTTCGCAGTTTGTCTGAAGGGTGTATGAACAACAAAATTTTTACTACTACTGAGTCTGAAATATAAACATGAATATTACCAACAGTTCACATTTCTACCTGTACTGGTTCGTGGAGAGTTCAGAGCTTCAAAAAGCCTCTATTTAATTCTCATTACACGTGCATAAATGAAGGAGAATATTCACATGCCGAAGGAGAGGCAGCACACACGTGAATAAAAGACTTGAGACATTGTAACAGCCAAAAGTAAAGATATTTGCAGTTACAGGTGAATAGTGACCTTTGTGGTTCTAGTTCCTATTTTTTTTTAAGTGAATGTGATCTTTCTGTCTTTTTGCTTCTACTGGCAAATAAGGATTGTAAAAATGTAGGGCCTGACTTTCTAGAATAGCTTTAGAAGGCCATTCAAAGTGAAGAGGTGTTGCAGATGGTTGACATTTTTAAAAATGAGATGTTTTAAGTCCTGAACAAATTTCCAACATGCAGAAAAGGACCTGGGGGTCCTGAGTGCTCAGGTAGTGTGCTCTTGAACTAAAGGTCAAATGCATCCTGGGCTGTATTAACAAAAGCATAGCCAAAAACTTAAGAGAAATTATTTTTTCCCCTCTATTCGGCTCTCGCAAGATTGAACCAGGAGTACTGTGTCCAGTGTGGGGCTTCCCAGCACAAGAAAGATATGGATAAACTAGAGATAGTCCAGTAGAAAGCTGTCAAGATCATTAGGAAGCAGAAGCACAAAGTACACAGAGAGAACTGAGTTGTTCAGCCTTAAGAATAGGACAAGGGGAGGATTTTAATGTTACCTTCAGCTACCTCACAGGAGGGTAGTGTAGAACATGGAGCCAGACTCCTTCAGGAGATAAGTAGTGGCTGGATGAAAGGCAACAGACACAGCTGTAACAAGGAATACTCCATTCAGATAGTGTGAAAAATAAGTTTCACAGTGACAGCGGTCAAATATCGGAACAGGGGCCCAGAGAGTCCGCGAAATCTCTGTCCTTGGAAATATTAAGAAGTTGACAAGTCATGGCCCTGCTCTACATGTACCCTGCTTTGGGCAGGGATGGGACCAGATGAGTTTCCGTGGTACCTTCATGCCTACATTAGTCTACGATCCTATGATAACATCTTGACCTGATATGTCTGGACTGAGGCAGGTAAATTTGAAATAATGAAAGTATTTCATTACTCAGTCATAAGTCAGAGAAACAACTATCTCCTCTTCCGCTTTCACTGCACTAGACAGACCGATATCAAACTGTGTCTTCCTCCTTTTGCATGCATCTGCTTAAGTGGTAGATGCTCACCTATGTTCAGTGTTCAGTAACAGAGAGAATAGTTTCTCGTCAATCTTGTGTGCTCAAAACTGTGGTTAAAAAATTCTGAGAGTACAAATGGAAAATCTGTATGAAATCTGAGGAACTCAATATCATTCTTACAGATACAGGAAAACTATATAAACTGAAAGGCAATTCCAACACCAAGTTTGTGCTGTTCTGACAAAATGGTATGGAACAGAAATGAGCTTTAGTAAAACAAAGATGATTTCAGCTAAGATTTTCTCTACAACTTTAATGGCACGTGTATCTTTTTAAAGAACAGATTATGCTAATTGTATCTCTAACTTTCAGCAACTTACCTTTTTTTAAATAGTGCAGCTTCTGATAATCACAATTTCAACATAACAGTTGAAGGAAATAGCTCCAGTTGTCGATATCATTCCCAGAGCGCTTCAGGATATAATGCCCAACACTTTTCTAATTCTATTCACAGGAAGAATAAATCGGGATTAGATTTCAGTAATTTGCCCGTGCTCCAACAGTGACTAGCACAGTATGCAGTATGGACCACAATCTTCAGAGAAAGCTCGTACAAGCATCTGCACAGACATAGGGATGAATTCTGTCACCATTCCCTGGTACAGAGAAAAGATTGAATTGCCACTGTGACGGGGAGCATGGCTTTGAGAAAGGACCTATCAGGGCAATAACATCCAGATGTTCCTTTATCTAAAATGCAGAGATATTAATAGACTATTTAATTTTTACTCAAAAGGAGAGCTAGTAACACAGTCTTACTTCTAATTTATGGTTTGTTAGGTCTATTTCTTAATGTGATTAATGACATATCACTACTTAAAGCAAGGGACATTCATCAGCAGAACTGCATGCCCTTAAAACAGGTGTTGAGGGAATTTGAGAACCTCACAGTGCAAAGTTTTAGTATTTCTATAAGAGTCTAAAAAGACAAATTGCCAAGAACAAAAACCATTACAATCTTGAAATAGGAATTAATTTTTGTGTATTTATTTTTACATAATTTTCTGTAAAGTTGCAAGGCTTTCATAAATCTCTATGTGGAGGGCATATGACTAAAGATGTAAGTATTAATATAGGAAAGCTAAAGAATAAGAAAAAATTCAAACTTCCAAATATTCCAGTGCAGAACATGAAACAGCAGGAAAATGGAACCTTTCTTAAAGCTAGAAAATAGCTTTGGACTAGATTTGTCCTTCTTAATGGAGGAAACATGTTTTGAAACTTGATTGTTGGGAGACAAAAATAAGAGACAGCGGAAAAAGAAAGAAAATCTATAAAATAACTATGAAGAATTAGCAATTATGTAGAATACCTACCAAGAGCACATTCTCCATGTAATACAAAAATAATACAACTGACTTGTAAGCATCTCTGTAATTAGAGCATGAAAGACCAGTTCTCCAAATCAGTTACTTATTGCACAAAGTAACTAATGAAATAACTGTCCACGGAGAACGCTACTGCTAAAACTGAGAAGCAGACCAGATAAGCCAAAGACCCTGAAGCCAAAGACCATCAGGATTCTCAGCGAAATATAAAACAGCCCAAAAAGTTGATAGTCAGTGAGTCTCATTCCCTGAAGTGTCAAGAAAGCTATGGAATTAATTAATTCAAAATAATTGAAGTAAATAATATTAATCATGACTTTTTTCTAACATCTGTACACCTAAAAACATTTTTAAAATCAGATATCATACTTTAATATTTATGTTTCTTGTTTCACCAGGAATCATCAGTGACTTTTCCTTTTCTTCTCAGTTCTGTTCATTTCTTATTTTATCTTCCTTCTCTTCCCCAAACCTGATTGTCTGTCTTGCTCTGTTATTTCATCTTCTCTTTCATGTATATTGCAAATTCTCTGGAGTAAAAACTTGTTTCTTTGTTATAGGTCTGCAGAGAGCCCTGGATAACCCAGCTACAATCTACAAATGGGGGGTTTAAGTGATAGCATACAAATAAATGTATAAAAGGATGTTTATTGCACTTACATTCTAATAGACATAGATAATGGATATTAAACACTGATTTTACTAATTCAGAAAAACAGCTAAGGAAAATCCTGTTGGTAAATATATATTAAAAAAAAAAATGTTTTAAACACAATCTGCTGAAGTCATCACCAGAAAAACCTCCCAGTTCTGCCTTCAAAGGCAGAGCATATTCTGAAAGAATGAAAAAGAAAAAAAGTAATAAGCTGTACTGTCTGTCAAAACGCAGCCTGTGAATTACGCAATGCCTTAGTGTCCCGAGCACTGTGGAAGATTGAAGACTGACTCTTTGGAATTGGAATTAAAGAGATGTTGTGAAGTTTGACCCCAAATCAACATTTCTCATGACTCCAATTTATTCAGAATTGGTCATTACAAAAATGTACATTCATACCAGAAAGTGCTTTTTTTTTTTTTTTTTTTAAATTGAGGGGCTGTTGTAGAAGTGCTAATGTCAAATATTAATAATTCCAGTGTGAAAATTCTCACCTGAATGATGACATCCAGCCATTCTTTCAATTCAAATTGTTCTAGGAGCCAGAGCCTGTCTGGGTGCCAGACAGTTCCAAGACAAGGAACACAGAAGTAGCTCAAGACAAGGAACACAGAAGTAGCTCAAGTCTGTCCTCCTTTCAGCTTCACTAGAGTGGACTCCTCCTGATCAGCTAAGGGTCTTGATCTCCAGATACAGTCATTCTCACTTGTAAAATGAAGAATATAATATTTAATACATCTACAATCTTATACAATATATCACAAATGTCTTTCAGAACATCAGTGAAAAACAAAACTTTAGCCAATAGAATCATAGAATCATTATTGTTGGAAAGGACCTCCAGGATCATCAAGTCCAACCTTCACCCCAGCATCTCCCTAACCACTAGACCATAGCCTCGAGAGTTACATCCACTCATTTTTTAAACGCCTCCAGGGATGGTGACTCCACCACCTCCCTGGGCAGTCCGTTCCAGTGCCTAACGACTCTCTCAGTAAAGAATTTCTTCCTAATATCCAATCGAACCAACACATGGTCCATGTGTTTTGGTATGCCATTTAAGAACACTTCGGCTTCCTGGGTTCCTAACACAGTTCTGCCCCAGGAAAAAAAAACATCTGGAATTTGTAAGTGGTGAAATAATAGTAAGGAACATAAAAATGAAGACTTTGAAGTGTGAGTGTAGCTACATCACTATTGTCTTCGTGGACTATATCAGGGAGAGATCCTTGATCTCTGAGCCACTTGGTATAGTGAAAATATACTAGGGCTAGCTTCTTCCAAACCATGTTCATGTCATAGACCAACACAGTGGGCAGTTTTCTTTGCAGCATAATATACGCTGGATGACCTTCAGTGCTGTGCAAGAATGTTTGAGAATGACGCTGTGCCAATAGAGTATTGGAAAAGATCTCCAATATGACATTTTACTTTTCATATCCTTGTTCTTACCTTTGTTTTTGAATCTGACTTCTAAATTCATCCTCTTTAATTATTTCTAAAATACTGGTATGGCAAAATGATAATTTCTAAAACTTTTCATGGTTTGTTTTACCTCCTTAACAACTGTACTTACAAAAATGAAATTTCATCCTTATTCTCACCTTTACCTTTGAGTATTCTTCTCCTTTTTAAAAACCAACAGTCTGCTAATAATAGATGCTTCACACAACACATATTAAGTGGTCTTTTACAAATGATGTTTTATGGTAATGGATTACTGATAACACATCAGCCATCTAAAGCAGAATATGCTTTAACGTAGAAGTGGAAGATCACTTTTTTTGAGTAATTATAAATATAAACTTTATATTTAACTTTTTGCCTGTTTATTTTTCAGTTATTGGAATCTTTCAGTATCTGTAAAATTGGAGTAAATCTGTACCTGTTTTAAACAGAAACAAAATAAAACTGGGATGAACTGGGAGAGGTAGCATCAGACACTGTCTTTCACTTGTTGACGATACCTCTTAATGCGCACTTACACCGAGACAAGGCCAGAGCTGAAGTTACATCTGTCTCTCAGGAAATGTGTCCTATTTGCCCAGTTTTACAGTTTTGACTGGCGGGAACACAAAATCTGTTGCTTTTCCAAGCCATACCACTGGAGGTTGAACATCAATATGAGCTTTGCAAAAAGATAAGCCCTGAAGTTTGTCCAATTGTATTTGAAAAAACCCAAAAGTTAACAGACTAATGCTTGTCTACTATCGCACACCATCAGCTTGCCTTTCTGGACAAAGTCAATCACAGTACAGCACTGCATCATCTTGCTTGGAAAAACAGAATTCAGAGCAGATAGAGATATCCCTACTTGAGTAGGGAGGTTGGACCAGATGACCTCTAGAGGTCTTTTCCAGCCTAGAACATTCTATGATTCTATGACAACGAAGAAATGATCATTTTTGTTGACTTTAAGTCTATTGCCCAGCTTTCATCTACTCAAGCAGTCATACTCAAGCAAAGGAAAGAAAAGAATAATTAGCACAAGGTTTTTGGTTTTTGTATATGATAAAAGTAACTTTTGTTCACAACTGGAAAAAAACCTCCAGCAACAGAATTTGGGTTCATTTTTTCCCTTTCCTACTTAACTGTCTTTAACTGTTTTTAGCAGTCCTCCATTATTTGTCCTGGTTCACTTCTGATCAACACACTATTTTGGAAGTATTCAGGGACCTTGTTTTTAATTTTTGCTTCCAAGCAATCTAATGTTTTTGTCCTCTTTACATGATTGCTCCTTTGATTACAGACTGTCTGGTCAAGTTTTTCTCTGACACTACTACTACGAGAAATACTGTAGAGACAGCATTGTTTCTGCTTCCTAAACATCTGTGCCATGAAAAGATATTGCCTGGGAAATGAATTAGGCATGAACCAGCTTTTATATCCCCATATAAACCAAATATGAAATAAATCAAATTATTGTTTAATATACCTAATTATCTTTTAATGTGTCTCAAGTCACATAGCATATGTCCTGTAAAAAGCACTTGGTTTGGTCCTCTGAACATGTCATGTATATGCTAATGATGAGAGATGGCACAACAAGTTCTTGCCAGAGTCAGAATCCACTGGAACAAAAATGAGTTCCAAAATAGAGTCCTACTCTAAAAACTGTGTTAGTACAGGCATATTTCATTTTGAAAGTGCATTAATTAGAAATTCCTTTCTCTGAATACAGTGAATAATCCATTTTACTGATAAATATTTATCATAGAATCAATGAGGTTGGAAGACGCCTCCCGAGCTCAACTACTCCACCATCCCCTGCCCAAAGCAGGGTCAACTAGAGCAGGTTGCCAAGGGCCTTGGTCCAATCTCATTTTGGTTATCTGAAGAATTCATATTTCACAGCCTGCCTGGGCAAACCTACTTGACCACCTGAACTGCAAAAACATTTTTTCTTAGCTTTAACTTGCATTTCCTGTATCACGATTTGTGCCCATTACTGCTCACCCTGTCACTGGACACCATTGCCATCTGACCTTATTTTTCAAAGGGACTTGATTCTAATAATAGTTTATATAGGGGAAAAAAAAAGGTAAATAAATACATAAGTACTTCTATTTCTGAGAAAATGCAAAAGGTACCACTTAATCCAAAGTGTGTCTTCTCCACAACTGAATTCCTGGTTTTTGCTTTTTCTGTAATAAATTTATCAGTTAAAGGGACTTTGAAAACTAAAAGAAATGGCAGTTTATTTGCAAATAATAGTGTTTTCTTGGATTATTTGCAAATAATAGTGTTTGCTTGGATCTAAACAAAAATGAGGCATATTTCAAATTATTTTGTGGCCTAACAACACTGAGATCAGCAAATTTCTGTCACAGGAGTATGCAGTCATTAAAATGTAGATTATGGGCATCACTAACTATATATACTTTTACTTTGCCTATATATACCTACAGTCACAAATTTATATATCTGCACAGTGCCATGTATTCAGCTGGGCAACATTTGCATTTAGTAAGCTCTCCATTTTTAACAAAGCTGATATAAGAAACCTGCTAAATGTCTACAATATGTTCACCTTTCACAGTGCATAATAAAGTCAAACACACTCTTACAGCTACTTCATTGCAAACATACTGGCAAAGAAATGAAATCTATGAAGGAGCGAACTCATCTGAACGTGGTGATTGAAAGCATTTTCACATCTCAGGAAAGGAGCATTTTAACACTGCTCATCACAGACGCCTTGTCAGGCCTTCCTGTGTTCCAGATAACACCTTTGGTATAACATCAGAGTGAACTTTTGCCACTGATTCTACTGTAAAATTACATTAATGCATTGTACTCACAGGTTGTTGTATTCAAATGATAATTTTTGCTTGCTTCTTGCTATTCACTAGGAAATAACCAGCTCCATATGACTCATCATGTTGTGGGAGTTCAATGCCAAGCCTGCTTGCACACAAAAGAAAATTACATAATTATACTAAATTTTGCAAATCAAAAACTTCTTTGTAATTGCTGTAAGATTATTTTATATTCCATTTTCAGAAGATGCTTCCCTGTGTAGCTATTTAGCAGGAACATTTATAATAAAAATTCATTATAGTTTCTCAAATAATTAAACAGGATTTTTTGGTTCTTTTGGGTTTTTCTTTTAATCAAACCAAAGAATCTCTCTGATATACCTATTTCTGAAGTTTAGGGTTATGTTTTGGCTATACCCACATTCTTGACAATCTGAGTAACAAAAAGTCATTTATTTTTCCTGTACATGTATCTGATCTGTCCTTTATATTTCTTGATATATATACTAAGTAAGATAGTAAGATATACTACTGGGCAAGAAAACCAAACAAACAAGCACTGCTGCTCTTACCAGTCTCTGAACTAACTTTAACTTAGGGAAAATATTTTTAAATTAATATGGGATGGAAAAATTACTAAAACATTTTGAATAACACGCTATTATTTCAACATAGAGATGAAGACAGACAGGACTTTCAAAACATCACTTCATTGGATGAAAGAAGGCCAGGCAGAAAATTGATTAAAAAATAAAGTTTTTCCACTTTCTGACATTTATTTTTGTGGGTCTTCTTGGAGCCCAACACTGCCACTCCAGGAATCAGCAGCTATTTCTGACGTGTTGCTTCCTAACTTAACTACGGACTGTCACTTTAATCTCTAGAGAATGTTATTGCCTGGGAAGACTGAACTGGTAAGGTGGAGAAAGAAACCAAGAAAATCACTTCTAATTACTGTTATGTCAATTTGGAGACTGACTTGAAGCATCAAAAAATCTATCCTTATTTCTTGCAATAGAATAGAACCAAAAAAAGTCTCAACTTCTTGAACCACAGCTCTGTGGTTCCTGAAAATGCCAGTTCCACTAAGCAGGGTTTCTAGACTGCAGGCAGGTGGAGACAGGTAATAAAGGACTTATCTTAATTTAATGATAACCAGTCACAGAGTACTGTTTAGCCAATTTTAATGCCTCAGAAAATTGGATTTTGATGAGGTTTCTGCACCTTAATTTTCTATGCATTTCTACAAAGGACTATTACATACAATGCTGACTGAAAGCTAGTCCACACTCTGCATGCTTCAAGATGTTTTACTGCCTTTGTGAACACTAAGACACCCTACTTACATTTACCGCATCCTAACAGAACAGGACAGAAGAGAAAATACTTGCTGTGAAACTCACTGATATTTTCTCCCATCTTTGGCACTTTCCTCTGTCTTGCTTTGAATGTTCTGCAAAGCAGCTCTCTTTATTTCCCACTTTTCTCCTACTGTGTGGGTGACAAAACATTTCTTTTCCCTCTGCTTTGGGGACAATTTGGAGACACATTTCATAGCTGCTTGACAGATCCACAACTCCTCCTGCCCAAGTCCTGGCTGAATTCCAGTCTCATAATTACATTCTACCTACCTATAATTCTCCCTTTAATTCAAGTGGGATAGTGTGCCATTTTCTCAGCCCTTTTACTTTGCCTATAAACACCCACTGAAACTAAAGAGAAAGGCAGGCAGGATTTGGTTCACTGGTCTAAAAACATTATAGACAATGAACCAATTGTTCGGTAAAGCTAGTGAAACTATTTCCACAGACCTAGGCTGGAATACTGAATCAAAAGCTGTTGCTGACCAATTAACATACTGGTCTGTGACAGCATTTAAGCTCCTGTTCTGCTTGATTCAAAGTAGTGTGGAATGAAAAGCTTTTGATATGGAATCTGGAACTCATAAGCCAATGCCCAATATAAATAAGCCCAATATAAACTTTGCAATAGTTTTCTGCTTCTCTGGAAACAACTAAGTGGCTCCATTTTATTTCAGTGGGGAATGAAAAGTTTCCAAAACTTATTTTCCAGGAAAGAGAAACGTCATTCACTAGTGGAATTTCCTTTTCAGGCCCTAATGTAAGTCTGACTCACGGATTACGGAAGTGACTTAAATTGTGTAGAAGTTCTAGGCTTTCCTTTCTTTATTAACACTTCCAGTAGTCTGAATTTTCATTCGTACTTGAAAAATATTACTAAATGTTTGCAATAGTCTAAATCCTGATTACTAAACACTCATGAAATCCAAAGGAAGATCGACCGACCTTTGCAAGATAAAAGCAGTTCAACACGAGTTAAATATGAACTATTAAGTAGTAAGATTTTCAAAATTTCAAAGATCTTTTGAAGTTTAAAAAGTAAAGACAGGGCAGAGAAGAACAATTAGTAAGAGGAATAAAGGTGGAATCTTGATGCGTATGAGACTGGTGGCTATAACTATGGGTACAAAAACTGATCTTGGGGAAAGAAAAATCATCAGAACGTTAATAAAATGAGAAAAATTACGTGAGGTAGAGTTAGACATACAAAAGAAATTTAAAAATGAGGACAGCAGAAGAGAAGGTAAACTAACAATCTTTGGCTTAGGGTTTCCATTGTTTTCCTTTGGCTTTTGGCAGAATCATGTATTCAGCATTTTCTTTATTCATCATAGTAAAGTTCGTGGTGTTTAGAGTTGCTACTAAGTTGACAGAGGGATTTTGTCAGTAATTTGCTTTGGTTGCTCACTGATTGCCAGTCTGTTGTCATATATATTCACACAGAACATATTTGTTTGCCTACCGAGTAGGAGGAACGGAAAGAGGAGGAAAAATTAGTGTGGACATAGTGACCTTCACTGTGAATTTTACTAAGTGACCAAACAGTTGCTGTGAATTTGGGTGACTCTCAAGCTCTTTTAGAAACAGTGTGATAGACCTGATGGCTATACACGGCACGCACCCAAATGACACGTTTTCCCCTTTGTATCAGTAGTATCATCCCAAGAAAGCACTTTTAAGCACCATGCTGAGTATAGAGCTGGCTTGATCTGATGGCTAATAACATGAAATTGAGAACACGAAAAGCTTGTCTTAATTCTTTTCCTCCACCAACTCTTATGCCCTAGAGAAAGTCACTTAACTTCACTAAGAACCTCTGGTACCTCTAAGAAAATAAAAGGCTTTCCAAAACACATTTAGAATCTCGGCAGCTTTACAAAATGAAGACAAGATTTTGTCTACTACTTTGAAAATGTAAAAGCTAACAACAGCTGGATATCTGGGGGCTTATGTACTTTAACAAATGAACAAAATGCATATTATAGCCATTTGTGTGAATGTGGAAATAGTTATCTTTCTGCTAAGCCAAATTCTGATCTTAGGGACGCGCTATCAGTACGAGACCAAGGACAATTATAATATTTGTCAATGTTCATTCATTATATACCATACAAAACCACACCTACATTCAGTAGTTAGTAAATATATTATATTCAAAGTTAGAGAAACCAGACATTTTCCATCAATCTGAAACCGAGACTTGTCATTAGACTTTCTCCTGTAGATGTTTTTGCAGTTCCTCTAGCAGCTGTTCTGTATGGCAAGGCAGGCTACAACTCCTATTTTTCCTGGACACTAGCGAACATCCTAAAGCAGTCTAGCTCGCTTGCTTTTCAGTTTTTAATAACAACTGCATCTGCTGTTACCTGATCTTCTCTGACCATTTTGTCTAGTGCTAATGTTTTACCTTGAATTATTGCAGATGTTTGCTGATTTATATGCAAACTTCAACTGCCTTTTAAAGAAGCTACAAGTTTATCAGAAAATGCAGTAGACATCAGAAGAAAATTTCACTAGCAGCAGGTTTTCCAGATGATGAAGAGACAGAATGCTAAGGAAACCTAATTTACTTTTTGTGCGAGGTAGAAGGGTTATATTCCTCTGGGCCTTTATTCCTGTGCATGCCACTTTGCAAATGAAACACACCACACGAGTACTGTATGAAGAAAAGCATTATGAATACTAAGTTAGTCTTGAGTTGCACAGGAATATAAAATGCATTGGTTCCAGTTAAAATCGATTTCGCCTTTGAAATAAGTATTGGATTCACTTTCTCTCTCCCCCCAAAACACTGAGACAGATGGAAAATACCACTATAGCTACTGTATATTAAAGCAGTAAATATGCAACCAAGCAATCCAGAAATCTTGTTAGTAGTTTTAGTAAAACCCATTCTCATTGTTTCACTGCAAAGAGGTACAGCCTCTAGAATGAATTCACAGAGTTCATCTGTGTTGATTCATAAAATTCCCTTTCCCCCACCATCAGTACTAACAAGATATAAATGGAGCAGAATAGTTACCAGAAGCTTAGAGTCATGAGATACTATGAAAAGCAAGAAGGAGAGGAAATGGAACAGGAACCACTCATGGAAACCATCTCATTTATGTTCTAAATAGAAGTTTTTCATTTTTCTTTATCAAAAAACGTTCAGGAAGAAAAGGGGCTACATGAAATTAGAGAAACAAAATTTTGTATTCTGCTGTAATAAATTTAGTAGCTGATGGATTCTTCATCCTTCCCTTTATATTAAGTTAAAATAAATCACTGATCTAAAATTTTTTAGTAATTACTGACTTTAAGTAAAGGTACTGATGAGTATTGATGAGACTAGGTACACTAACAGAACCCAACTTCGACAGTCTTTTGAAGGACCAAATGACTTTGAATATCTTAACCCTGTAAAATTAATTAAAATATTTTTTTCACATGCACAATTCAAGGAACTATACTACTTGATTCAAAGCATTAATACAAAGATTATCAGGCTTTTCATGTGGACTTCACAGTCTGTTCATAACTGAAACGTACAACCAATTTGTGCTATATTGTAATAGTCAGTAGTATTTAAAGTGATTTTAGTGATGATACTGATTTCTGTCACCTAATAATGGCAGAGTTGGTCAATCTCTAGCTGTAAAACTGACTTTTAGGTGCCTTTCCTCATTACTTCTTAGACAGCATCAACTATACCTCTTATCAACCTATTTTCACAAAATAAAAGTATGAGGGGAGTGGGAACCAGATGATCTTTAAGGTCCCTTCCAACCCAAACCATTCTATGATTCTATTATATCATTAGATTGATCAATATTGTTATTGTTGATCAATTATGGTCTGATCAATTGAGAAGGATAAGCAAATCATAGCTTGCTTTGCTCTACTTTCATTATAGTCTAATGATAGACACACATGTAACATATAGACTGAACATACTGACTTGACTTTGCTTCAACATCAAGTAACTTTCCATCTGACTTGACAATAAACCTAAACTGGCCTCACGGTGCCAGGTTTCAGATCAAAAATACCGTGGTAGATTGACACTATCTCACGCAGCTGATTCAAAATTGCTCTAAACATTTGACTAATTACTTTGCACTGGCAAGTTTTTGTCTTTTTTTTTTTCTTTTTTTTGCTTGTGCCTGTAGAGGTTAGTCTGATAGATATCTAAGCACGTGAACTTGTACTGCTGGATATTCCAATAATTAATAGATCTGGTACCATTGATGTGGAAACAGAGCCTGAATCAGAGGGAAAAAAAGTGCTTTTCCCAGGCACAACTTTCCAACATTTTCATTTCTTTAGCTTTCAGATTCCGAGGCAGGCAAAATAGCCTTGAAACCTAACACAAAAAAACCCAATAAAGATAAATTACCTCATTCAGTTAATGAACAAGAGAGAATAAAGGTCATATACACACCAACATGAACTGAAATACCTTGTTTACATAAGCCGTTGTGCAGCCACAGGGTGACTCACTAGATATTTAGACGCATCAAAACCTACAGAGATTGCCCCTGAACTGAGAAGACTTTTTGCCTAGGCTACTTTAGATGGATGAAAAACCACCAGAGCTCTTCAACAGAGCTCCTCAGAGGTCTAACATACATCTGTGAAACCACAGAGGTCTGGAACAGGCATAAAGGAGAAGATGTGCTCTAGTATTTTGGCTTAGGCTGTATACTGTTAATGAAAAAATCTGGCGAAAATTTACTGTAAAGCTACTTAGGTGTGAATTGTGAAATACGAATGAAGAACTAAAAGAGAATTGTAAAGCATTGGAAGGGAGGAAAAAATAAACTTACAAACCCAAACAGACTTGTGTATGAAACCAGAACACAAAGCTTGGAAAGAGCATTCTCCAGCCCAGGAAACCTCCTGCCTACTGCCAAACACTGCAGATAGGAAACACCCACTGTGTTGGTGAACACAGTGTTCTACAGCACCAGTACACTGATGACTCTGGTGGGCATTAACACAGCAGGTGCTGTGCAGTGAAGGAATTAAATCTTGTAAGAGCCTTCACTCAGCAGAATCTGTTGCTTTACCACCTCCCAGTTGTTTTCCCTTTCACTGTGGATGTTGGAGCCCTGCACAATCTGGTTTAACGTATGGCAAAAGTCATTATCTTTCTGTTGTAATTCCTGTTCTCCTTCGTATTCTCTGGCAGGCTTCTGCAAATCTGTCCAGGATTGCTCTGCTGGATTGTATAAATCACAGATATTTGCCTTTAAAGATTAACTAATATTTTCTTGAATTTGCATGCAAATTGTTATGGACTGAGAATACTCTTCTGTTTTCATAGTTCTGCACTAGCACAGGCAGTTTTGTATTATGTCACACCATTCTACCATAATCCCCATTTACTTTATTACCTAATCAAACCGCAGCTACTAACTACAACAAAGCAATTATTCATTTCTCTGCCCTTTTGGTGTACTTTTGATTCTTGATGTGAAACGCCACATTCTGCATATCTGTTCCACACTGAATTCTGAGCCTCAGAGCTTTATACTGTATGAAATGTCATTCTTCAGGGTTGGATATATTCTGATGAAATACAGAGATTTCTTTTCCTAACTACTCAAAATACATCCTTTTCCCTGAAAAATCTCCAAAGCTTTCTGTAAATGATCCACTTTGTGATTATACATACTCTTTCAACATATGGAAAAGCACTTGTTCAAACTAAGAATTAGCTGTCTGTGATCATTCTTTTTTCTCCCTGGATCTCAGACATACTCAGACAGACCCACAGAGTCCTCTACACCTTTCAAAATGAAACCAATTTGTCTGCTATTCTGATGCAAGATATATCAGGAGAATAATGGTTCCAAGAAATCTGGGTGAAACTACTTGAGAGATGTTAAAAATTTGCTTGTTCAAGATTTGATTTTCTGTTGGTAGATGTATATTTCTCAAGAATAACCTAGCACAGAAATTATCACTTGGCTTTGCCTAGTTCAGCACGGTAAATAGTGTCACTGGCATCTTTCTCCTAGGGAAAGATACTGAGATAATGAGGCATTTATGTACCTAACGTATATCCAATTAATATGGATTCACAATTACAAGAAATTAAACTCTAAATGTTCCTATAATTATTATGAACACATCTATGAAAGCCTCACAAAGGGAAGAGAGAGACCTCATAAAGGCTAAGACAGTTATTTAACAATGGGAAGAAAGAGGAGATGCTGGAGGGTGGGAATCATAAACTAATAGTTGCAAGTTCTGCTTGAGTCCTTACAAGCACCTAGCTTATTATGTCTATCATTACAGCACCTGAGAGCCTTCAAACATTCTCTGGGACATTTTTAGTGCCTACTAAATTCCCATGTAAAATAAATGATTAAATTACAGTTAAGTTGAAAGGTTAAAGTATAGCCTTTAAAGCAACTGAAAATTCATAAAAATCCTTGCTGCATAGTACTTTCTCAGCCTATTAATTTACTTAGTTACCAGATTTTCACTTATTTCTTATATTCAGTTGCAAATACTTTAAAAAATAGTCTTTCTTTGCAGAATGACATCTAAAACCTGCCCACCATAGTTCATTTTCAAGTTTAAGAATTCCTAAGCTTAGAACAACAGATGTCTTACATTTGGGAAGGCATTAATGCGCTTGTCCCACTTGCATTAAAATGTCATAAAACTAAACCAGAGAACACTGATTTTAATCCTTTCTATTTTTGTGATGCAAAGTCTAATCAAGACTCATTACATAAACTTCTGCTTTTATTCTGCAAGTCAAAAATTTAAGGATATCAGACCTGGAGGTTTGGGTCTACACATGCATTAGCTTCATGAATAATGGCACTTGTGTAACTGATGACAGGTATTGTACCTTTTGGGAAGTGTGTAGAACCTCTTTTCTTAGCATGCTTGCTTTATGCAGGAGAAGGCAGACTATGTCTTCTTCTGTGGATTCTGCCTCCCAAACTCATCAGGCAGAACTCATGATAATTTCTCTTTGTAGAAAATATGAGTGCAGTTTGGCTCAATAATACTACTGTACAGAAAAAATGTAAATAGATATTATAAGATAAGATGTTCATTTTAAGCCTCACTAGCTATATGAAGAGAACATATTTTCAGGGAGAAGTAGAGTTGCATTTTGTGCACTGAGTTGGAGTCTGGACAAAATGAATTACCTGTTAAATTAGTAATAGTCTGTGTTGGGTTTGTGCCTGGCAGGGTTTTGGTAGCAAGGGAGGTGCCTACTGGCATAGGCTCTTGTAGGAAGCTTTGAGAAGCTTCCCCAGCACCAAGCTGGACCTGCTTCTGGCCAAGGCCAAGCCAATTTCAGCACATTTACAATAACATATATAGGTGGGTAAAACCTGTTGGGCAAGTCCCTTTGTTTTGGGAGTTCTTTTGTATTTATCATTGTCCTACTCTAATTCAATTGGTCAGTTGGAGGTGGTTTTGTTTAAATGAAAATGCTTCGTTTACCCGAGTCTGTCTCTTGCCCACAACCATAACTGGTGAGTGTGCCCACCCTATCTTTTGTCTCGACCTTTGAAGCCTTTGGTTGTATTTTCTCCTATTCATCCCATCAAAGAGGGGTAGGAGTGAGCAAGCAGCTGCATGGTTGCTTTGTTGCTGGCTGGCTGGGCTCAAACCACAATATAGTCTTGCATCGTAAGTCTTATACAATCTTATACCCTCTTTTTAGTTATTAAACAAAGGCTGGCTTGGATTTGAATCCATTTTGCAAGAGTTTTACTCTACAAACATGATTCAGAGCTAGCTTATTGCAGGACTTTAAGCAGCACCAGTAACCACGTACCTTGTGAGAATGCACAGTTAATTGTTACCCCTTCTTGGCATCATCTATCTGAAGAGCTGTGGTACATAGGAAGAGAAAGAAATGTGTCTGAAAACATTACACTTGAAAGAACAGTACATGGGATTAAATATCAGATGGGTCATTCTGCTTTAAGAAACAGCCCAGTGAAGCCAGATAAGTGACAAGCTTTCTTTTTCACTCATCTTCCAACCTACTTTTACTCTTTGTCACTTGTTTATGTTCCTTATAGTTATGGAAAGTCTGAGATTGCACCATTTTCATAACATAAAAGGAAAACATTAAAATGAATGTTTCTCCTTGCAAGTTCATTGTGTTGTTGCTGGGTCTTCTGCTTAACTACTACAAGATGTACACGAAGATTATTTTTTCAGATAGATACGAATAAAAGACAAACAGTACAAATGTTTACTTAATCTAGAACATATGAAAAAACAGAACTTTTTAACTGAGGTTTCCAGTACTACCTCCTGGCTGAGCCAAAAACCTAGAAGTGATTATCATAATCATAATGTGACACTTTTACCCTTTATTAATTATGAAAGATTAAAGGTGGAGAAAAAAACCCACACCTTTTTCATGTGTCCATGTGTGTTTGTTTCTTAATATGTAATAACTTCCTTACAAGATTATGTATTCAGTACATCTGTTTGAACTTGACATCAATCAAGCTATAATTGGGGCAAAACTTCCTTCGCAAAGTCACTTACTTTGTCCTAAAAGTGATAAATTATAGAAAGATGGAAAAGCAGAACAAAGACAGGAAGTCTTCAGATGAAATTACCTGACACCAGTTCCTATACATTTACATAAGAGCAGCTCATGTAGTACTAATATGGAATTCATAGCTAAATCTCAGATTTAAAAGAGGTCACATACCACATGACAGATTTCTTGTAGAACAATCTTGATAATTTATTCATCAAGATGGTATCAACTAGGCTATGAAGGTGGGGAAGGGAAGTAGAAACAGAAAGAGCAGGATGGGGAAAGATGTGGTAGAATTATAATAGACTGTACAGGAGAAGAATATTATTAGTAGGAATCAAAATTTAAAATGATAACTAAAACCAGGTAGAATAATATCATAAAGGAATCTAATAAGGTAACATCACGTCTGTACAATAATCACAGTGACAAAAAGCAGCAGTGGGAGCAAAAAGCACTATAGCTGGAAAATACAATGCAAAAGATGAAGAACAAAGTGAACTATAAAACTGTGAAGGGCACAGAGCAATAAGCACAAAAATGTGGCGAGAGCATAACATAAATTTAGGATAACACCACACAGAAGCACTTGAGGAAATCTTCAGTAGTTCAGATGCAGGAAAAGGAAAGATGTTATGTCACTGACAAAACTGTTGAATGAAACATAAAAGGAGAGGAACCTGCAGTAAAAAAATCAAGTATTTGTAGCAGCTAAACAAAAATGAAAAATAAAGATAAACAAGGTGCTCTGTATAAACAAGTGATAAATTAATGAAGAGTTATATTACAATACAGGAAACCTGCATAAATAAACAGAAATAAACTACAGTATATCAGTAGCATGGACAGAAATTTTTAAGGTCACAAGCAATTAGAGTTACTAAAAATTAAACGCAGTAACACCGCCTGTGGAAGCAACAAATTCATTATTGGCTGAGAAAAATGACTACATTGTAGTTCTGTTGTACTTCATCTCGCCAATTAGTAAAATTATTATTTGTAATAAAAATTCTTAGGACTTCTAGGTTTGAAAAAGGCAACGCAGAAGCGTATGGAATTTGCTACTTACATTGCTCAGAGGATCTCTCTAAAAGCCTTTAAAATACAGGGAAAATATGCATTGAAAATCTGACTTTAGTTCACTGAAGCTTACAGAAACCAGGTTAGATGATCAGCAGAGACTCAGTATTCCCTGTGAGAGACTGAGAGGTGGAACACCGCTATATTTTGCACTCCCCAATAACCAAAGTCCTAGTTGCTTCTCAAGAAGCAACAGGCTCATTTTCTTACCCTTCAGTTACTCATGGCAATAACTTCAGCTAGCGGTTAGTTTGCAAGATGAGTATGGGGAGCCAGAATTACACAGCTTACTTCCTACAGAAATTGCAACAAATGTGTTGTTAAGCATGACAAGTTCTAAATAAGATTTTAAAATGCCAATTGAAAACACCTGAATGGTGTTTGCTTTTTGAGTGAAATAAAAGTAAAAAAGAAAATACCTAAGTTTGAAAAAAACCTTGCAAGTTTTCCTCGTTTTTTTCAGAAATGGGTCACTTTCAACATAGATCAAATCATTTCTAAGTCCCAGAACGGAAATTGATTCTGTATCTGTCGAGGCAGATTTCAACAACCATTGAGAGAAGATAGAAACTAATTCAGTACTAGTTCTTCATGCCTCTGTTATGGGTCTATTCTCTTTGTGTTATGGATCTGAGCACATAATACAACTTGACTGGATGGTCTGGAAAGCAACAAATGAGGAACTTAAGTTCTGGCATAAACATGTTGGAAGTGGTTGTTCTGTTATATACCTACATCAAGCAATGGCAGTCAATCATAATTCAGATACACTTTGGTACTAGAAGATTCTTCAAAATATAAATTTATTATCAGTTATCATGTCGGAACTAATACTTCCTTTCCTCTCCATAACATATTGTGTCAGGTTTTTCTGTCACAGACAAGAAAGTAAACTGTTCCCCGGGCTGCATCAAAAGCAGGGTGGCCAACAGGTCATGGGAAGTGATTCTGTCCCTCTGCTCTGCTGAGACCCCACCCGGAATCCTGCATCTGGCTCTGAAGTCCTCAGTACAAGAAAGACATGGACCTTTTGGAGTGGGTCCAGAGGAGTGCCACAAAAATGATCAGAGAGCTGGAATCCCTCTTCTGTGAGGACAGGCTGAGAGAGTTGGGGTTCTTCAGTCTGGAGAAGAGAAGGCTACAGGGAGACCTTATTGTGGCCTTCCAGTATCTGGAGGGGACTTATAAGAAAGATGGGGACAATCTTTTTAGAAGGACCTGTAGAGATAGGACAAGGGGTGATAGTTTTAAACTAAAAGAGGGGAGATTTAGACTAGATATAAGGAAATTTTACAATGAGTGTGGTGAAACACTGGCCCAGGTTGTCCACAGAGGTTATAGATGTCCCATCCCTAGAAACATTCAAGATCAGGTTGGACGGGGCTCTGAGCAACCTGCTGTAGTTGCAGATGTCCCTGCTCAGTGCAGAGGGGTTGGACTACAACAAAAAATGTTGGCATTAAAATTGAGTAAGAAATAAACAATGGATAGCAAGATATTGAACTAACTTTAAATTATCTTAGAAAAAGACAATAGATTCAAGTGAAAACTTTTTGAGAAAAGACTAATTAGCAAACCTGTCCATAGTATATAAAAACTAAACTATTTATTAGTGAAAAATCATCATGTAGTTCATTTTTCCTAAAAGTAGCAAGCTCCTTCACACCATGTCAAAAGACAAAACTTTGTGATGTGTCTCTAGAGATGTAAAAGAAAGAATTCTGCACAGAAAGGAAACAAGATCATGACTCCGTGTGTAGGAAACCTGCCTGCGCCAGCAGAGTAGACCAGCATGGAAACTCCTTTTTATATAGAGGTGTAATAAATGTTAAGCAGGATTTTAAAAACCGCTGTAGGAAGGAATTCCTTCCTATATTTGTCCTTCCATAGCTGTCCATGCCTGTAACATGACAAGTCCCTTCCACAATCCCAAATGCCCTGGGTAAGGAGGATTATATTGCAAGTCATGAATAATAAAGATAGAGCATGAGATAGCACAGTTATCAGAACTTCTCATTTGATCAACCTGTAAAAGATAAATTGCCTTCATCAGGAGGTGTAATCTCAAGCAGTATGTCTTCATATTGCTCGCTTATATTTTGCATTAGTATTAAAAGAAAACATGAAAGAAACAAACATTTTACTTAGCTGCAGGGATTTTGTCACTGTAACTGCTCCGTGTACCCTCCCCTGAGACTGGTGGTACAAAGGGCGCGTTCATCAACTTCTACCTCAATTACTCTTGGCACATTTGATATTCCTGGGGAATTTCCGTCCAGGTGCTTCCACACTTTATTATTTAAAGGTTTTTTACTGTTAGCAGGAGGACACTATAAAGTTGGAGATGAGAGAGCAAATGAAAACTTCTATGTTTAAGCTCTGTCCTTCTAAAAGGCGTAGCTGAGTATTCTCAATACAATTCAACACACAACAAGATACAATCAAATCCTCTGGATAATAATGTTAGGGAAAAGATGGGCACCTCTTTAGATAACAGAGTTTGAAATACATTAATCTTATTAATAATGCACAGATTGTCAACACATATTTTGTATTGATGGCCACAGCCAGTTCATTCTGCTGTCTGCTAACGTGGAAACTGTTCCTTAGTTGCAGAAGCAGAGGAATCAGGAACAACCTTCAGGCAGCTGGTACCGAGGACTGTGTGTGGGTAGGCAACATGAGTGCTTCCCAGGAGAAACATATGAGCTTGGACCACTGTTAAAAGTTTCCATCCATGTTCTACTTCTCATACTGAATCAAGGCCAGCTTTTATGCAAACGCAGAAGTGCTGTCCAAGCAGATACCATGAATATAAAAATAAGGGATAGAACAGGGCTGCTGGATATCTACGTTTCCATTCAATTAAAACTTCTGGATTGTTGTGTGGAAATTTCCAGTTAAGTGGAATAACATATTTGAATTTGGTTGGCCAACTAAGTGGACAATCCTCTGGTCCACCTGGCAGCTGACAAACAGGAAGCTATCCAGCATCCTGCCCTCCCAACCCCACAGGGTTTTCTGTCTTTATGGAAAAAAAAGGAAAGCATATCAGGGCAATCAGCTGCTTAACTTCTACTGAAATACCAACATTCATGCATTCTCAAAAAACAAACCAACACACTGGATTCTGTGAAATCGGCATTTTCAGTTAAGAAATTCCTTCCCTGGAAACAACTCCAGAAACCCAAAACTGATTCTGTGAAATCTACATTTTCTGTTAGAAAATTGCTTGCCTAGAAACAGCTTCAGTGCAAGTCTCTCTCCTTATTCCAATTCTGTTTCACATGCGGCACAGTAGGAAGTTATGACTGAGGACCAGTGCACACGCGTATTAATTGAGATTTTATTCCCATCAAGGAACTAAAATATATCTGGATTGATTTTTTTTCTGAAATGGAAAAATACTTCATTTGCCCTGAAACCAACCATCCTAAAGAACAGTGCATATTTACTAATATAGTAAGCAACAATTTTACACCTTGTTGGGAAGGACTCCAGTTTTATTTTCTCCTCTGACAGGTTGACATTATTTTCTTGGTTGATAGACAGGAACTCACAAGAAGCCCTGTAATTTAATTAATCTTTCGGTTCTCCATTAAATGTCCAAAAATACATATGTGGGTATAACCTTGCAATATTTTATTGAATTAATGAGATTATGGTTCTTTGGTTTGGAATACATGGAGTAATTAGATTTAATGTAAGAATTCTCACAGCTGATCGGAGGTTTGAAAGGCATCTTTATAATTAAGACCTATATAACACCACATTGTCTGTACTTTTCAGCTGCTCATACATCAACAGATTATACAGGCTACCTAACAGT
Source organism: Eurystomus gularis (assembly GCA_013400335.1). NCBI lineage: Eukaryota > Metazoa > Chordata > Aves > Coraciiformes > Coraciidae > Eurystomus > Eurystomus gularis. The sequence continues at coordinate 55,374 of VZZY01005029.1, forward strand.
TTGTGTTGTGAAAACCTTTATTGCCAGGCAAATAAATAAATAAATAAGCAAATAAATAAATACATAAATAGAACCCCATAAGACAGAAATACCTTGCACGCCTTATCAACAAAATTACATTTCCAAGCACTTTTTCTTATGCTGCTCTACCATTAAATTTAGTGAACAAGGAAAACTGATTCAGAGATAAGACTTTTGCTGTTACCACCAAATAGAATCTTTATCAGTAAATCCAAAGGATGGCTGACATTTAATTGCTGACAGATTCTTGCTGTTTTTTAAACGTAATCTGTAGGAAGCCTTAAAATTATGCATATTGATAAACTGTTCTTTGACTTAGCAGTCAAAGATCAGCAGCTTTGTATTCTGAAGGATTCGATACGCAGCACACCATGAAATGTGCAGCAATAAATTGTCATTTTGTCAATCAATTTTGCTATCTATTGTCTAAAAAGCAGTTAGTTATTGTAGCTATTTAATATTTATTCACTATAGAAACTGCAGGAGTAGCACCTCTCCCATTATAGATTAACGTTTTAGCTTTGGGAAGAAACTTGGGGTACATTCCATTGATATCTAATTATGTGAAAAGAGGTGGGTATGATTTTGGATGCCTAAAATGCATTGATTCATTTATGTGCCATCAGTCACTTCTACACTAATTTCTGATACAGCATGGACAAGCTTGAACAGAGTGAAACCAAATATTTAAACTCTTCCACTAATATTTATAGACATAATGTCATTTTTCATAAATATTGATTCAGTTTCACCTATTTTTATATGTAGCATAAGTACCCAAAATGCATAAAATTTCTAAAGCTATGTTCTCCTGTGCAGGTATCAGAATAGTAATGTCTCTTCTAGGATCTTCAGTTGCTACTGACCGTAAATACTTCAAACTACAGGGAAGGATACCGATGTAAGTCCTCAAATAAGCTTTGAGTTTCTTCTTTCCAAAAATCTATGAATCGTAAAACACAGGTGAGACTTCTACTCCTCAACATATAGTAATATATACAAGTCTTTGTAATACACAAAGATGGAAGCTGCATTATGAAGTGTAACTAAATAGTTAACTACAAACATCTCTAGATATTGTCAATTTTATAAAAGGTTATTCAGAAATGGTAAATCGCACTGATTTATGCTAGAGGGGATGGATAAAAATCCCCCAAATTTTCCAATTCTTTGAATAAAGACACAAATATTTTGCAATGCAAGAAAAAAACAGCAAAACAAAACCCACCAAAAAAACCCCTCCTTTATCCTTGATTTTCTTTAGAGCACAATAATATTTCTTCACAAAGGTATAGTGTTTACTGAGAAGTCTGCTCGTAGGGTAAGCTATTATTACTTCAGCAGTCTCCAGGCTCCAAAAGGAATGAAAAATAGTTTCAAAAATGCAGGATGTTCATGAAATGGAAAAATGGATGATGAATTTGTGCTACTTACTGCACCTTGTCAATTGTTTGCTTTTCATCAGAAACTGAAAAGACTGCACAGACCAGCCACTTGGAAGCCGGGCCAGTCTGAGGACTAGGTAAAAGAGGAGGCTGCCTAATCTAGCAGGAAATAAATAATAGCAAAAGAAGCAAATCTGGCAGCACGGAACATCTATTATTCATCTGCAGTAATTCGTTGCCTGGCAAGAGTTGATGAATCCAATTTTTAGAGTACTTTACAGAAGTTTACAAAGGAAGATCAGTAAAAATATTCTTCCATGTTCTAGAAATAAGCAAATGTCATCACTGGAAGTCTGTTGTCTTTGATAACCTGACTGGAGTTAAACAAATAAATGGTGAGTATCACACCAACAGCTCAAGATGGGAATGTTGAAATTTCTTATAGCACAGGTCTGCTTCACTCTCAGACTGTACAGGAGAAGCAGCAGAAGAAAGGAAAAGGAGAGGCTCTGGTTCACTGCAGGTGATCTGGAGTATGGTGAAAGGTCTTCCTCACCCACAAGAAGGGTGAGGAACAGCACAGCTAAGGTCTATCACCAGGTAACCCCTCCCATTTATTACGGCCATGACTGAGAATAGCGACACACAAGTTGGTTTTATCAGCAGCATTTTGCAATGGCCTAAATTTGTTTAAACTGATGTTAATCTCATGGGATCATGGGTAGGACACTTAGAGGTGGATTTTTTTTCTTAGCTAATCAGGATATGTAGCATAAAAACATGCAACTTCTTCTAATAACAACACAAAACCCGGAAAAATCCTCATACATTCATTGGATCTCTATCTGATTTTGTGATGGCTTTCTAAACATTTGGCTACAAAAGGAAGATTTTTCCTAAAAATTGAATTAGTGTGCTGGTTAATACACTGGGGAACATACAGAATTTCTGCTTCACCCAGCAAGGCAGAAAGAAGAAAATCAAACTCAGTTATCTTTTTTTTTTCTGTGCCATAGGACTAAAATTAACAAAAATGTTATTAATTGTAAAAACCTAAGTTTATTCCTTTTACAAGTGACGTGACGGTAACTAAATTGAAAAGTTTTGTTCATAAAGCCTGACTTAAGTAAAGAAACAAATCTTTTAAATAAGAAATTAATCACTCCTAGATTTGTAATGTCTAATAAAATAAAAACTCATTTCACTATTACCCTGATTTCTTATTATTACTTTTTATATTATATTACAAAATCCTCCTAAAGGTAATAAATTTGCCATAGAAAAAATTAATACAAAATCTAATTACATTTAAATTTGATTAAATTAGAATAGACTTTTTCTGTATTCTCCTTTAATTCAAGACATTTGTAAAACAGCAAAATTACTAACAATGCCTAAAAAGCCTCCATGTACAAAGTTATAGACTTCATCAACTGTCTACCTTCCTCTCCACTATAGGAGAGACGAAAATGGAAATCTCATGTTCTGGGCCAAATTCTGCCATAGGCAGCCACATTCTACGCTCCGCTGACCTGAATCTGCGTTACTTAGATGTATAGTTTTAAAGGCAGAGAAGAAACAGGGCACAGGGAGGGCAGAGGATTTCTACAACGTGCTATTTCTCTGAAAATGTACGGGAATCTCACTGCTGTTTCTCAGAAGTGAAACAGAATCTCACTGCTTGTCTCATCAGATTTACCCTAAAAGAATTCCCAACTCACACCAGTAAAACCTTCTCCTTTTCAGGAAAGGAGCTTTGTTCTGGGATAAGCCTGGGTCAGGCGTTCTGTTCATTGCTGATATTACTGATCTTAATACACGTGGGATGGAACGGTCATGCTCTATATTGCCCAGCTAAGGAGTTAAATCTTCAGTCTGATGGACCCCAGCAGAAAATCTGCTGAACTCCTCCTGTGCATTTTCCATAAGGTGCAATTTAAAAAGCCTGGGTCCACAAACTCCATGCTTTCAACAGGAAAACATTTTAGAATGCTGTTTTTCTCTTTTCTCCAACAAAGCTGACCTAGTAAGCTACCCAATGATTATTCTCAGAACAGATTCCTCTGAAGAGATTCGATGCTTCCTTCTTGAAGTGTTTTGCTAATCATGCCTCTTAACTTCGCTCACTACAGACACTTAGCCAGTCAAAGAAACTCAACTTGCCTCAAAAATGAAATGGTAATTTGTTGCTATTGTTGACCACCAAGCAGTCTTTTCAGCTATCAGTTCCTCAGCCATCTGGAGGCCTGGGTTTTTTGAGGTTTTTTGAATGAGAAGCTGAGTTAGGCAAAGCGCTCCTCCCTTTCCTTACCTTTCTTCCTATCTTTGTGTGCTGCAGAACTGGCTTTCAAAATACCATCACAAACCAGTCATTAAAAGAAAACCAAACCTAGTTTTGAGAAAAAAGCCAGCCCCTGGTTTTATACAGTACATACAAAAATGTGTTCACACAGAAAGGTTCAGGCAGATTTTTTAAACTAACAGCAGTCCTAAGGCCTTCTTAAAGATTTGTTCACTTCAATGACTCAGTATCTCATGGATTTTTTTTTTCTTCTATGCCACAATAACTCAGGCTGTGAAATAAGCTTGGTTTAAGTAGCTAAAACATTATGATATCACATTTAGTAGCATAAAAATTGCCTTATGTTCAAATTCATGCTTCTCAGTAAGGTTCCCAGATACCTTCCACAGGCTTGCAGTTTATTACAGAACAGAATATTTCCAATGGGCAGACTGAGGCTTGCCATCACAAGCTGTGTGAGGATGTATTGACAAGACACCAGAACCAGAAGAAATTTTAGGGCTGTATTTCCTATTTACTACATTAAGTTGGTGGTAATGAGCTGAGATTATAAATAAATTAACTTACACATCGCTGTTTGGTGATTATTAGAACTTTCCAACTTGAATTTCTGTTAGCAACCTCTAGCAAAACAAAGTCTTAATGCACTCACACACACAAAATAGTTAATGCCATTGCTCGCGACAGGGAGATTATTATGTACACAAAATTAAATTCTGAATGTGTTAACTAGGTTGGAAAATTGGAAATGGGAAAATCGGAAATTAGAAAATCGGAAATGGAAAAAATCCAGTTAATATTTACTTTGGGTTAGAATGGAATTCAATGACAGTTTTGTATTTCGAAAACAATGGATAGAAATATAAGAAAAATCTGAAAAACTTAATTACGTTGAGCTATTAAAAGTTTCCCATATTAATATTCATATTCAAATAGATAACAGAAAAAAAAACAAGATTAAAAAACTGAAGAAAATAGAAACTAGATGAACCAAAAAACACCTTCTGAAAATTAAACATTTCAACATTATCAACATGAAATCTGTCAATAACTTCAAATAAAAATAAAAATACCTACAACATTCATTTTAGTTTGCTTTAGTTGGTCGTCAAAACGAACGTTCCTATTTTCAAGGAAATGCTTTCGTGTAAAGGACTTTTTTTGGTTTAGAAAAAGATTTTAACAACTCTCTGCATATGATTTTCACAACTCTATGCGTAAGATTTCTAGCTGTGTCTATATATTTGTGATGAAAACTATGATACATGTATATAAAATTGTGAATTTATCATATTGAGTCAATGAGTAAATTTTATTTAATGAACTGAAGCAATTAAAAATCCAATTCCATCTCAAGGTACCCTTCTTTGGACAGCATTGCTATAGTCAGTCTATGATATCTAATATGATTTCAGTCTTGATATGTCATAACTGGTTCATAAGAATGGCCTCAAAACTTTGTTTCACCTTTACAACTTCATAAATGAAAAGACAACTAAAACACATCATTAACGAAAGTTGAAAAGAAAGTTTGTTCTTTGTAAATTTTAAGACAAAGCAAAAAACTCAAATGGCATATTGCAGCAACACGTATCCATTCCAGGCTTAGGAAATCTTACCAGAAAACACGGATCATATCTTCATGCCCATTAAAAATAACATCCTACTTCCACTGGTTTCAGAAGCAGCAGAATAATTTATTCACAAGTGAAGCTGAATATAAAGCTTGCGTTAAAATATTAATTAAAAATTGTATTCTGGAAGTGAAGCCTCAAAACCTGCAACTGTGCTTGGGAAACATAGCAATGAATGAGGAATACAAACCTTTTAGAAATATCACTGCTCTGGAAGTCTGAAGATATCAGAGTGAGCATTCATGAGACATTTGTTCCTTTGCTTCAAGACACGATGATGAGCATTTCATTTAACACCTTCCTACATGGATATTTGAGCATCCAGGCATTTAAAAACAGATGGAAAGGGGGAGAGGCAAAAGTCTTAATGTGACCAAAATAGTAATTTTTCTTAAGAGTATCGAGACTTCTGAACAGTCACTCTTCAGCTCTGATCTAGCAGGCTTGAAATGATACCCAGCACTAAGCTGGGAAGTAATCATATTTTGGGCTACATAATGTAATACACAGAGAATAGCTGTGATGCAGAAAAATTATTGCCAGAATGAGTTTGCATGGTAGGTTTTATTTATTTTGAATGTAACCCTTATACATTACAAGCCCTTCTGTAGGTGGCAAGCGGCATACTTAAGAAGAAAAAAATGTTGAACTTGAAAAAAAAAAGTTAAACTACATACCACTGAAAGGAATTCTTTGATTTATTGGTAAAAATATTCTTGCAGTAAAGAACATCTCATAATCTTTCACAATACTTAAATATTGTTTAAGCCCAAGCAAATAAAAGGAACATTTAATACAAAAACTATTACTGAACTGAGAAACGTGACTCAGTAACTGAAGAATATTTTTACTGGGTTTTTCATTTGTCCATTATGCCACCTACATCAAGACGGCATATGACCATCTTCAGCAGGGTGGGAGTGGGGAAAACGCAGCACAAGTACACAGGAGTGAAAACCACTGTCACACACATGCTATCTCTGCCTCTTGTATTGCAATTACTATATACACTATAACCCTTCACGCTGCACGCTTGCATTTCTTTAGTGCTGTATATGCAAATGCAAAAGTGACCATTGCTAAAGTTCATCATCTGGAACACCCAAGCTCACTGATGCTGACTACAGAGCACAGGCATCAAAAAGAATTAGGCAAGGACAGTATCCAACTTTAGATCGCAGTTTTATCAGAAAGAGAGATTAGGATAAAATCAGAAAGCTGTTTCTTAGATTAAATCCACAGTGTACCAGGCATTTTTTCTGTGTACGAAAAATAGTATCAGTCTAGATGGCTGACCATACGGTCAATGTACGAACAACAAAGCAACTGTCCCCTAGTCTCAAACACAGTCAGAAGCAGAAGTTGCAACAGGCTCACTGTTGCCAAGCCTCATTATAGTGAGGGGAAGATTTTACAAGACAGGGAGATACAGCCACTATCTGATGGCTTTGCAAACTTTTCTTCTAAATCTTATGGAACTGCACACATCTGCACTGTCTCTCCCCAGCTCTTCTGAGAGCTATGCCATAGAGCAGTGCCTTTCTTCACTGTCTTCACTGATCATTACAAGGAGAGAAACGAGCATGGGTTGTACAATAAGACTATCAGAAGGATTCAGCCCACCGCTCTATACACTCTTACTGGCACTTCTTTTCAATTGGAATATGACAGAAGCAGCATCTTAAGCAGGTCTTTTATTTAGCTCTGAATTCACTGATTGCCAGAGTGGTAAGCACAATAGCATGGCACGTCCCCCAAAACTGGTTAAGCACTCTCTTTGGCAATGCCACAACATACATAGTTCCAAAGTCACCTACACAGCTTTTGCCAAAAGAGCCATGACAGCGAGTGTGTGTCTCACAGCTTCCTTTCAATTATAATGGCATTCTATTAAAAAAATGACATCAGTGTCCATCTTTAAATTATCAGTCCCTGACTTGATCTTTAATTTGGTTAGTTCTAAATCCCTAAGGTTTGAACCGAATCCTATACTTCTGCAACAACAAAGTGATGCTAGATTGCTGTATTAAACACAGATGTTGCTGATCTGCACGGTGATCTTGAAACCATGTTTTTAATTTCTTGTTCAAAAACTAGAGTGATCTTTAAACAGCTGCTTTGTTGAGTCCCACAGGTAGCTGCACTTCATTTTGAGAGAAATAGTTCCTATATATAGTGTCCATATGTTCCTTTTCTTTCAAAGGCTTAGTGGAAATTAGGTAAACAAACAGAAAAAACCCCATTTGCAGCTGCAATGTATAGGCTATCCTCTGCTTCTATACAGATGCCTTCTGTGAAGACCATGATGTAGAGTCCCATAGTAGTACAAAGGTGGCAACTGGAGACCAAAACCTCTCAATTTGTTGCTGACCTTTGGTATTAAAGCCAATAGTGCTTATCTGTGTTTGAAGCCTGGCATATGGAGTAAATACTCTGCAATATTTGGGCTTTCATGTGAAAGTTCAGATTGTCAATATGTTTTCTGATGAGCAGTGAAAAAGTAGTAATGGATTGAAATAAGATTTTTACCTCATTCACATCTGCATTAAAAAAAATAACAATAGCTCCAAGACTGTGAACAACAAGCATTTGAAGAAATAGGGTCAGAAGTCTTATCATTCTAAGTTAAACATTACCTTCTCTATTTTTCTCCAATACATTGCCACACAAATTGCAAGGCAGTATTTATTTCATCCTTAGACAAGTATAAAAGAGGCTCCTATCAATTCTCCCCAGATCAAGTTTCAGCTCCTACAGTATTTGATTTCATTTCTTGTATTACATTTTTTACATTTTTTGCTCGATTTGGTTCTTACAGTTGTACCTTGTCAGAATACCACAAAAAATCTGTTCGATTTATGATGTGGGCAAAAAAAAAACTTTGATGCGTCCGACATTCAATCCCAGCTTAATTTGTAAGTGATAAGTTAGGAGGTTTAATCTCAGTGCCCATATGTCACATCTTAAAACCAGATCACACTTTGGCATGAATGGCAGGCTCTGCTTAGCAAAGCTCCAGATTGACATATTGGAATGGGTTTGGGAGATGCTCCTGGGGAAAGCTTATTCATCTTTTATCACTGGTGGAAATATTCATACTTCAGATACCTCATATGGAAAAACAGCATTTTCAAATCAAAGGCTTCTTATGGACAACTATGAAATCAGCTTTTTCTTAGAGTCAGTGATCTATACGTAAGGATCGTTTTTACCTGAGTCAGTACTATGAATAATAGGAACAGCTTCCATCTAGCAGTTTCTGGTCCCATAGGTGTGAGAGTACATACAAGCAAGTACAGTGCAGGGTGCAAACTTGCATGTAATTACTAGTTTCATAATTTTTTTTTCCTATTACAATTCCTTTCAATACTTCAGACTTTTGTAAGGCAGTAAAACACTAGGTACAGCACACAGCTACTGTGTTTGAGTATGTCTATTCACTGTTCCAAAACCGGTTATAAAAATTATCTCAAAAATATAGAGGAAAACTAACCCCCAAACCACGTAATCCCGTTCCTAACAACGTAAGAGTAATAGAAAGATCGGTGTTTTTTCATATGGGGAATGTGGATTACTACTGAATGAAATAAACCTGTGCCTATATAGTCTATTTTAATTTTTGTATATCGTGGTGTTTGTTCTTAATAGTACCTAATGCAGAGAACAGAATTCAAGAGGTACAGGCCCTTTCATTCAGTGCCATTTGCTTGTTCAATCTTGCTGCAGCCTCCTGATGGAACTCAAGGCAATTCTGTTTCGTCGTCACATACAATTTTAGATCAAATCCCATATCTTCCTTTTAAAAACAAATGGAATGTATTGCAGTGCATCCTAAATCCCAAAGTTTCCACCACAGCCTTACGCAGCTTCAAAAGCTGAGTATGGCCAGCTAGCTACCACATCTTCGACTCACCCTCCGACAACTCTTACTAGAACAGCCACTTGCTAAGGCCGGGGTCACAACAGACACTTTGTGCCAGAATGGAAACGTGTTGTGCCCAGAAATGCCATCCTAAAGTTTTGTAAAGACCCTCAACTCTCTACTTGCAATCACACCATAAAGAAACGTATTCCAACTGCCAGAAATGGATAAAGAGAACCTTTCTTCAGGGTTGTTTCCTCCACCCGGATGTGTGCTAACAATTTTACAAAGAATGGAAAAGCCATTATGAGTAAAATACTATTAAATATTATGGCCATAGCATTAGCAAGCTGATACATAACTGCATGATCAGAAAGGCTATAGTACTAGCCCATTTCACTGCAGAAAAACCTGTCAGTGGTCTGTCTGTCTTTAATTCTAGCGTTTCTGACAGGAGGGTTTAAAAGTAGGATAGCTGGAAAGGGAGACATTACAAGATCTGCTGTGACAGAGCAAGATAAACTAGAATGTGACAATACCAAATACCTTTACAGTTTAAGAGAAATTTATGTCAACAGAAAATTTTTCCCTATCTTTTCTATAGACAATGAATCAATGTAGTAGAAAAGTTACGAAAATTTAAAAAAAGAACCCACATGTCTTAGCTCATATGATTGCTGGCCAGATGCTGTTACGCTGTTGCCCAATGGTTAGGTGGTTTCTCGAGTCACACAGCGCTGCTGGAAGCTGTGGAAACCTCTAGGCAGAACTAATCACAAAAGAGAAGAGGTCTTCCCACTCCGTTGTGTACAACTGACACCATTTAAACCACAGCAGCTTCAATTTGCTCTGATGTGCACTGGGACTGAAACTGGGGCTAAGGTTTGTACAATATGGCAGATTCCAATGTCAGCCTTTGCTCTAGTCCTGTGACACAGTTCAGCATTTCACACTGCTTTGCAGAGACTGAAAATTAGTCTTTTGTTTGTTTTTATTTTACCCTTCGACAAGCTTCCTGTTGAATGAAAGCTGATGTTGCCTTCTTGTTTCCTTAAACCTTGGTGTGTCCCACCAATGCAGTGCTTGTAGGAATTCTGTTCCACCAGCTGCTCAGCTCCACTACAAAAGCACTTGCAGATGTCATTTTTCACTGCTTCTCACATGAGTTTAGCTGTACAGAAGACAGCTAAGAGTTATTCCCAGGGAACAAGCAGCAGTGACTGGCCAGAAGCAGCTGACTACGGGGATAATGATCATCTCTGATATTTCTTCATCATTCCTTGAGAGCACAGCTATCAATCCGTGCCTAATCTAGACAATATATTTCCAACATGAAGTCCTCATACAGCAGGAAATGACAACTGCAAAAGCTGATTTATCCAAGCTGCTCTGCTTGTTCCTATTCCATGACAGGATAGCTAATATGCTGACAGACAGACAGCTTAAGACTGAGCTGTTACTTGATCTCATTATGTGCCAACTGATCTAACTTAGCAACCCAAGTAGTAAATTGTCATGTAGACAAACAAAACTTCTGCAACAGCTAGTAGAAACAGTTTCATAGCAAAGCCAATAAGCTATCATTCTTTTGTATTCTCGAAAAGTACCTTAGAATTTGACCGGTGACACTATAGTTTCTGCTGGAATAATTTAAATCAAAGCTGCTATACCAGAGAAATATTTTGAAGAACACCACTTTACTAGTTTCATCTGTGTTTAAATTCAAAATTATCAGTGATTGATTAGATCCAGTTATATCTTGTTTAAAATGCTAGACATAAATATAGCCATTTGCTTGAGAAGTGCTTGGGCTGACATTTATTCTGGATTCTTGTGCAAAAAAAGAACATAGTGTGGCTCCGTTCCCTTTTAGACAAAGCAAAGCAGAGCTAGATTTTTGTGGTGAAGCATCAGCAGTAATACTATAGACTGTCAAAGTCTGTGGGTTGATTTCACAGAAGCAGGGCTGTCTTACTTCATCCATAAGATAGTTAGTTCTATCTGAAACTTGTAATCTCACAGAAGCAGGAAAAGCAGAAGACATCTCTATTTGAATAATACAGGGGTTTGCCTGTATTTTTAAGCCTTCTTAACATGCTACAATTTTCAACAAAAATGTTTGGGTTTCAATAGTCTATTCTGCAGTATTGAATTAACAAGAGCAAGCGAAAAATAAGAAAGCAAATTAGTGTCAGTCCTGGAAAACAAATAAAATATTTACCATTTTATTTTTCCCTGTACATTTCATTGACTTTGAAAGTCAATCCTTTTTCCTCGCTTCATTCTGACACTTCATTAGCCAGTGGGTCATCACCTTTCGCTCCACTGAGTAGTGGTTATTTTTCACGCCAACACAGATAGAGGATTCAGACCTGATTTGTATTGCAGGTAATAAATGGTAATTATCTGCACCTTTTTTTTTTCTGATGTGAATCACTGTCTCTGAATTGGAGGAACTAAATCTTTGTAACTTTGATGATAGTGGATTCGAGCATAACCAGTCTTCCGCTGGTATACTTACTGGGGCAAAGACGTAGAGGTCATGCTTTCAATTTTGTGTAATTACTGTCAGTTTAATGACGAAGATGAAAGAAGATAGTGTATACTTAATCAAGCAGATAAGCATATGAATCTTTTGCATTAAAGATTTAATGGAACAATAGACACAGAACTCAAAAATGGACAGTGGGCAAAATGTGTCTGCTCTGTGACTGCTCATGCTTTACTCAGCACGAGCAGTAAATGCTTTCTTCTTTTTCCTCCGTCCTTTTTCTAAAGATGCTATAATTAAAATAAGCTAAATAGGAGGGATCAAGAACAGCTTCGTGAAATGTAGTTAAATTTCACGCTTTTTCCTATAGAAGACAATTGTGAAAAGTGCCAGAGTAGCTGGACTAGAGTCTGAAATTATCTGTACAACAAAGACAACATTGGCTCAATGGCATAAGCTTGTTTTCCCTGACTGTAACAGTATCACAAACAGAAATCTGCTGTAGTTTATATCTTAAAAATTCACGGGTTTTACTCTATCTTCATAACACTGGTGACCATTGGTGTCTACAGTTTACAGTGTAAAATTCTACAATTCCTCATACTTGAAAGGACCACACACTTAGGACTGCCTTTAACTGGACTGAAAGGCTCAGCACAAGTGTCACATCTAAACCCATCCAGGCTGCCTGTAATGCCCTATGTAATGCGTCCCGGTGGGCTTTTCCTGGCCATGCTTTACATGTGTTATCATGCTCTGCAGGAAACAGAGCAAGCAGAGCAGCTTGCCAAAGTAAAAGCAGTTGGTTAGGGCTTCTTGTAATACAATGGGTCAACAGCTGAAAGGATCATCTATACATCTTACAAAAAGAAAAAAAAAAAGTCCAATAAATGTATTCCATGGAGTAGGAAACATGAGCATGAGCCTGGAGTTGTAGAAGAATGCTAACACAAAGCTGGTATAATGCTACCACCTGCTTCTGGGAAGATTATTTTCACCACCCACGAAAATGATAGGGCTACAAAGTTACTATATGGAAGGAGAGAGCAGGAAGCAGAAATACAACTTTCTTTAGGTATGTATTAAGAGAGAATAGTGATGACTATTGAGACATATGACACAGTTGTTCAACTCCAGCTAAGATTCTGACCTAAGATACACAACCTCAAACTAGGATTAGAGTTCTAAACTGAGAAGGAATTTTGAGTTTTAATACACATCCTCCTCTTCATCACTTGCTGTTGATTAATGGAGATGATGTCCCTTCTTTGCATTGACTATTGTAAATTCCATTTCCTAATTACCTGCACCATATAGGAACATAGGTACTTACCTCAGAGCTGTAATCTCACACCATCAGGGTATAAGATACCAAGAGAGCCTTTGCATCCAGCTCTAAGGTCACGGACAAGGTTATGGCACAGCAGCAAACCGAGTCCAGGTCTCTTGAATCTCAAGCTGTGTCTCACTTGCTGGCCTATTAATGCATCAGAAAGCAGAACTGATAAAGAACAATGAGTCCAGTCCAACTGGAGGATGATGATGATGACTGTATTTTCTAGTTTGTACAGACTGGCCCGCTAAAATGGTGGTAGCAATTCCCAACTATATTTGAACATATGAACTGGAAATGTAAAGTTCTGTCACTCATTTTACAAGCTCATGAAATTTCAAGGGGATACATTTCTAATTACCTCTCATATCCAATTTGCCAAGATAAGTAATAATTTCTACTCTTCTATTAAATGCAGATGTAAGGAGCATGTCAAACAGCTCAAGAGTACAGCGCTCCCCAGATGCTACACCTGTTTCTCATATATCATTTTCCTCTGTTTCATCATTTGCATTTACCAGAAGGTTATGAATAGCTAAGCTCTGCCACTAGGGAAGGTCATCTCCAAATGATCCTTATTACTTATTACGACTATTTACTTACATTTTATTAACAGTCCACAGGCTCTACTTGGGACCTAACTTGGCTAAACGTTATAGAAACATATGGTGAACATCCCCTGCTGAACATTCTAAGCAGAGAAACAGAAAACTGGCTGGAAAATACTATACTGGAATGATTATGAAAACCGGTTGATATATAAGTTCCATCCTCACTTCTAAATATTTGTCCATGAAACTAAATTTTAGGTTTCACTTCTGCTCACATTTAAACTACAATGATGTAAAAAAACCTAACCAACCAAAACCAAACCAAAAAACAGAAGAAAAATACATGGGCTAGGATGATAAAAGAGAAGTTCGGTGAAAAAGTGACAACGTCAAGAGGAGATAAATTGTCTTGGACTTCTTGCATCCCCTGGGAAGGAGCTCTTACCACTGTTTTTGAGGAAGCTACACAAAAGTGTGTAGACACATTTATTTATACAGAAAGAAAGGGTCTCTTGCCTGTTATTAGAAACAGTTTCAGCCGTAATTCTCCCTGGATTTTAGACTCATCAACATCCCCAACAGATTTAATGGGCTCCAGGTCTGATGTCAAGTTTCGGAGTCATGTTCTACAAAAGAGACTTATTTGGATAGAATCTGTATTAGACTAGAAGTCCAGTGGCTTTGTAGTCACCATGATTTTGTTCAGACTGATGAACTGGACCCAATACACCATTCTGTGAAAGAAGAGTTCTCCTGTAGATTCACTACTTAGAGCAATATTAGTTATTTGCTGTGTCTGGTTAGAGCTTCTAAAAGCAGTGGGACTGTAATCCCACAGATAACTGAAGGCAAACAATAGAGAGAGGTACACTGTGGTTTTTCTAAGCATCAAATAATTGTAAGATAAGCCTTAATAAAATATCTCACTGTGTCATTTCTATTTCTGAATGCATTTCTTCACCGTCTGCCATGATGGCTGTTTACCAGCGCAGCACTAGCAGTTAAATACCTCTTGTCTGCAACATCTGTTAGGAACTGGAGGGGTTTCAGACTGTGAACTGTAAAACTCTGATAACAAGACAGTAAGCCTGGCCCAGTGACCCAAAACAAAGGAAGCAGTGGATGTAAAAGGGTAATGCTGGGAGAAAGAACGAAAGTTCTGAATTAACCCGGGATGATTATGTGTTCTGACAGAATGAAGTAACTCCTACTTGCTATACTAAAGCTACCTGGCAGCAGAACGGAACAAAAACAGATGTAGACTTTGCATGCAGTAGATAATAGAGTATCTTCTCTCATACATGAGTAAGTAGAGCTGCTGGGATAAATTCTGTCAACAGCCACTAAAAATAAAAGTAATTAGACATATATTCAATATACTAGATTTAATACATATCCTTATGGAAAAGTCCATAAAGGTATAGCATAAAATCGCGAAGGAGCATGTATACTTTTCATGAGATGTTTTGTTATGTTTATCCACAGAATATATTATTATTATTATCCGTGTTACAGCAGCTCCTGGTGCAGCTTTGCACCATTCACATATCATTTCTATTAAAAACGATGGAATAGCTGTATAAAGAAGGGGTTTGTTTCTTTAATCTCCCAGTGCTCCTGCTGGCTCTTCCAATTCATATACCTTCTAGTTAGAGACAGACAGAACCTGCACCCACATATTGGTGAGTTCCACTGGACAGGGATCTCTTCCTTCTCTCAGAAGGCTGATTACTTGTCACGATTACTCTGACTTTCACTGGAGTGTCCTGGCACCGTTTAACAAATTTCTGTTACCTATGTAGTAGTAACAGTAATGCAATACTGTGCAAATAGTCCCCAGCTGTGCTCCTCAGCTCATGCACGTCCCTGGCCTCTGACCAACTTCACCACAGTGAAATGGAGTGCGAACAGAACACTATGCAAGCGACATAAACACATCTTTAACAATTGTCACTCTTCACGGTGAGGGTTACAGAGCACTGGAACAAGCTGCCCAGAGAGGTTGTGGAGTCTCCTTCTCTGGAGACATTCAAAACCCGCCTGGACACGTTCCTCTGTGACCTGATCTAGGAGATCCTGCTCCACCAGAACAATTGGACGAGACGATCTTTCAATGTCCCTTCCAATCCTTCACATTCTGTGATTCTGTAATTGCCCACAGAACCCACCCTGCTCTTACAGCATGTATTCGTGTTGCCTCTGCTATACAGATAACAGCCTTGCCTGAAAGCAAGACTTAGACATGACACATCTGCACGCCGATGGCCTTCTCTATAGACTTAAAAGTGTATTAAAATCACCTTACATGGCCTGTGTATTGCTTGGCCAAATGCTCTTGGTAAAGAAAAGGTCAACAAGATCCAAAGAAACAGGTACTATTTTCACTGGTCACTTAAGGAGTTCAAGGCAGATCTAGCTGAGACGTAGTGGCAACATAATAGGCATCGAGATAGGCAAGGCTCGTGCAAGCAAACTTGGAAGGCATGGCAGTGAAATCCCAGACTCCTGGTAGCAATAGTTGTACATTTTCATGGGGAGAAAAAGAAAAGCACTGCAGCTTGTAAGATGTTTTTTTTCTTCTACTCAGAAATTTATTAAAAATAATTTTAAACTATGAGAACCTTTTCTGGGTTTTAATTTGAACTGAGTCTCTCAAAGGACCAGTCTGTTGTGCTCCATAGTTTTGTTTGCACTTTTGGGAAAAGGGAAGTGATGCTTGACTTGATATAACTGTAGTTTGTCAATATTTCAAGAAGACTATAGTTGAAATTTTGGTTATCACTGGATCTCAGAGATCTGAGAGAAATGATGTCTGAGAATGTCATATTATCAGTTGAAAACATGGGTAGTAGCATCAAGTTCTAAAGACACGCTTAAGGGAAAAAAAAACCCAACAATTCCCCAAATGCCAGTGTAATAAATAATATTACAGGAAACAACTGAAGAGATTTGAATCTATCCTCTGAAAACTTCCTTTTGTGACATTCACTTCAAGTCTTAGTAAGGGTTTCTTTCTGGAATTACTTTTCAAATACTTCTAAATAAATATTCTCAGTATAAAGTACCTTCCTTTTCTCACATCCCTGGCTGTCAAACTGTTTACTACCATTCTGCTCCAGAATATTTTCTGCTACCAAGGAATTCCTGAAGCTTGCTGGCTCCCTATGATGCAAAAGGCTCCTTATGACGGCCTGAAAGGAATCCCAATAAAGCTGTCCCATTATCACTGTAATTACACTGATGAGTCAATGTGGGAAGGAAAATGGTTTATTTCTTTAAGGAGTGTCTTTGGTTCAGCATCTGTCCTCTCCTGATATTACTGCATACCACTAATATCGAATGGAATATCTGAGCCTTATTTTTCTATAGGAGTGCAGTGTAGCAAGGTAAAATGTTAAGTTAGGCATGCATAAATGTTTCTTATGTGAATCCAGTGGAGGACATCTGATTGACAGGCAGAGAGAGAAAAGTCTATTTATATAAAAACAGGCAGCGTTGATGGAGGCTTCTTTCTCTTCTCTTCTGCGCTATCTTCCCCAGCGCCTTGCCAAAATATTTTATCCTTTATTTGCATGGCCTACAATGGCAGGCAAAAGAGCAGGTCAGTCTCAAGTCCATCTAGCCCTTAAACTCTCTTCCAAAACCACAAACAAGCTTGCAGATGTCTCTGCAAACCATTGGGATTCTCAAATTCTTCACTGAATATTTTCCCACAAGGCACCAAAGGTGTATTTCACAGTTGATGATTTGACCCACTATCAGATAGTCAGATAAAGACTCTGCATATCAGATAGGAGAAGATAAAGGTCAAGCCAAACATAATCTGTCCAGCACTCAGGGTCTTCTTCCTGCACCTTTATCTACAAAGGAAGTCACTTATGAATGCCTTTCAGCCTAAGGATTGAGATTATTGTACAAATGTTTCACTCTCAGTGACTGTTCAACAGGATGAAGTCAGAATATAAACTAATCATAGAATCATTATGATTGGAAAGGACCACCAGGATCATCAAGTCCAACCTTCATCCTAACACCTCTCTAGCCACTAGACCATAGCCTCAAGTGCTACATCCACTCATTTTTTAAACGCCTCCAGGGATGGTGACTCCACCACCTCCCTGGGCAGTCTGTTCCAGTGCCTAACCACTCTCTCAGTAAAAAATTTCTTCCTAATATCTAATCTAAACCTCCCCTGATGCAACTTGAGGCCATTTCCTCTCATTCTATCATTAGTAATCTGGGAGAAGAGACCAACACCAGCCTCGCTACAACCTCCTTTTAGATAGTTGTAGAGAGCAATAAAGTCTCTTCTCAAGTCTCCTCCAGATTAAAGATCCCCAGTTCCCTCAGTCGCTCCTCATAAGACATGCCTTCCAGACCCCTCACCAGCTTCATTGCCCTTGAATGAACCCATGTAGTGAAGAAGAGCTACTCCACTGTGGTGATAGATCTTGGGACTCCAAAGCCTTACAAGACCAGTTCAGAAGCTACTTAAGAACAGAGGGACTAACATTGAGAATCATACTTTAAATTTTATCTTCCCAATCTTCTAGGCAAAGAAGGTATAATGACAAATGAGTTACATGTTAAAAAGGGATGACCTTACGTGGAAAAGTTGTAAGAATATCACCATTGTCCAGTAAACCAGGAAAATATGAATGATGGCATGGTTTAAACCTCTCTTATCTCCTAAAATATCTTTTAATATTGTTTTAAAAAGTATAGCTGAAACAGTGCAAAAATCAGAAAGCTGGTTTCTTCCATTTTACACATTCTTAGAGGTCCTTTCTGCCATTAGCCTTAATGTCTGTTGGGATTATGTAGTGTTTCTGTAGCTTGGACAAAATATGTGGCTTGAAGCAAAAATATTGTAGTATGTCAGATAAAACAAATTTAATACCAATCAGCTGCAATAACTGGAATGACAGTGACATTCTGCACTACATTTAAGAGTGGAAATACCTTAGAGAAAAAAAGCCTGACATTTGACTGATTCCCTATTTATACTTATTTAGAAATGCAACCCCTAAAATCACAAGCATAGGATTCAAACTATGTTAGCACTGTTAAAGTACTTGTAAAATGCTTTAAACCTTTTACACATGAAATTCTGCTTTAGAACAATGTAGTTGTCCCCTTACTTTGTGAAAGAAGGCTCCTTTTAACACTATTAATGCAAAAAAAGAAAAAAAAACAGTACTGACTTAAAATTACACATGTTTCCTTTGCTTCTACCTTGAAATTAACTTCTATTTTATAATATCAGTTTTGTTTGGTTTTTTTAAAAAAGGTTGGTGTTTTGGTTTTTTTTTGGAGACCAAGCAAAAAAATTCTGTCAATGAGTAGGGAAAAATGGGAGTCATCTACCTGCAGGAGGAGTCTTTGCCAGCTCACACACATCTATAACCTTCTTATGTCAGGGACATGAGATCGAGACCAGGTTGCCTAGTTTGCATGGCGTAGTCAGTCTTCTGGTAATACTAAATATCAGGTCTGGTGGAATTTTTGTAGTATAGACAGCTGCTCACTAAAAGTCAACCAACACCAGCAAGAAGGGATTGTGTAATAAAGAAATTATAAACCCAAAAGAAATAACAGCTCATAGTAACTATTAAACAGATTAAAAGCTGCTTTGGGATGGAGTTCACTCCCTTTTCCAGGTAGTATCCATCTCAGAAGACCAATTTATGGTGACTCACAAATGCCAGAAAACAGAACCCATTCTGGATTAAAAAAAACATGTTCAAAAGTCTGAGTTCTGAGAATAAAACTCTGGAATTCTTAGTTAAGAGCAATCACAGATGGCTTCTCAGAAGAAACCTCTAGAACAGATACCCCAATTGTGACACAAACAACTGACTTCAATGAATAACTGCAAAACCTTTGACTTTCCACAGGAATCTTGTGTATTGAATTTCCCCCTACATAATTCCTTAAGCATCTAAAACTCAAAGAAAACTCAAAGAAAAATCAACATGCCTAAAACAATGTTTAAAATTCAGATCTCAATCTTTCTGCGCTTTTCGTTTTCCCAGCAATTTAATAGGATAAATGTTTAATTAAGAAATGTTAAAGAAAGTATACTCCACAGAGCTAGGGACATTAAAAACTTAAAATGATAAAGTTCAGAGTATTTCTGCCATGTTAGTCCATCAATGATTAAACTGGTTTAAATATTAGCTATAGTTAGAGCTGTGTAAAATAGACTTTGTTTTTCAGAAATTACACAGAACTTTTCAATTTCATAGAATTCTGCACTGCCTCAGTTATGGGCTTCATTTGCAGTGCTGATTAAGTAGATTTTTGCATCCAAAATGCAAATGTATACACATTTTTGATGCAAAACACTCTTTGCTTGAATGCTGTTAGGTCTGCTGTGATACCGGCCTGTTTGTGCTCAACAAATTTTTCCTGTGTTACTGAAACTTCACAGCACATTATGGGCTCAAAACAGACCCACTTGGGGATAAAGAAAACATCCTTAAAGTTATGCAAAATATTCATAACAAAATGCAAATACTGTTTACAGTTTTCAGCATCTCAGTATAGCAACTCATATTCTAAATTGCAGCCAGCTAGAAGCTATATGGAAAACTTTTTAATCAGCCTCTGTGCTGGATACTTCTATCGTTGTCTTCTACAGCCAATGTTGCAAAAAGGTTGGGCCCAGCATTAGGTATAAAAATACTAATTTTAGCATAAAATAGCAGGTTAGATACATTTAACACTGACACATTCAGAATGAGATTCATTTTTACTGGGAAGATTTTCTGGGAAGGGCATTCAGCCAGACAAGGGACTGTTTCCCCTGGGGAAAAGAAAATGTATAGTTAAAGGATTGGATTTTAATTCCACCAACGTTATATTGCACCAAAACCGAATTGGGGCCAAAATAATTATGCACATCACACGCTGCTGGGCAGTTATAGATTGATGTATTTACATTTTGCCAGAATAAGCAATGCCTTCTGAGAAATACAAACCTCTTCTTCTTTTACCCTTGTATCATTGATGAATACAACTCCTGTCATTGCTCACTGACATAGCGAACATATATCCTCTCATCCCTCCACGCATATTTACCTTGCTGTCTCCCTTGCACTAAATAAAAAGTCCTCCACATTTAGGATGCAATGGTCTGTTTCCTAGCATGCTGCATCAATAAACTAACGACATTTCTGCCAGTCTCTTGTGGTCAATTCTGCCTCCCCAAGAGAGGTCCATAAAAGTGACTATTTCTCGCCACTGCCCCTAACTCAGACTCACTGGTTCACAAAACAGTTCTGGAGAGTGAGAAAGAAGAAACAATTATATTGCAAAAGACTGTCAGCTTGTAGAAGAGAGAAACACAGGGAGTTAAATGGACGAGAACTCCACCATAATGAGATCCTTATTAATTTCTGCACTTCAGGCAACAGTCATTTTTCAAAGAGTAGAGGTAAGCAAAATATGCTTTAAAAGAGTATATTAACATGCAGGACTCATTGGGGTGGTCTACCTGTATGAGTGAAGATGGTGGCTTCCATGAAAATGATGAGGATCTACTGTCACTCTTTCAGTTTGCTGAATTTTGTTTCTCTAGAAAATTCTCCCCGTGCATTGTGCTGGATATTCCTTTCTTTTCCAGTCTGAAAATGTGTAGTGCAGATATTCACTGATACGTTCAATTTTCTGCTCTGCAAAGGATAGCCACCACAGTGGCAAGTGAAATTATGTTCAGAGAGACAAACCAACTGAAAGAATACCGGACGAAAGACACAGTGAAAGCAAGAGATGTCAGAATTTGCTCCACAGGTGAAAAAACCATGAAGTTCAATACAAACCTTCTGGTTTAAATAAGGCATCAGATCCTACCTGATCTTCACATCTGTTCCTTTTTAGACTCGGGCACCTGCAACTGATCCTCCATGAAAGAAATTTGATTAAAATCAACATGCAAGGAAATTATGACTGCGTTGGTACTGGGTTCTACCAAAATTGCAGGCTATGTCTTCTTTAGCAAATGCGTTATTATTGTAGGAAAACTAGTATAGTTTGTAAGGGAAATAACTTCATGATGACAGATCTATGTTTTATATAACTTGGTTCCTTGAGTATACAATGTAGTATAGAAAAAATAGAGTTTTGCAGACACAGCAGAATTTACGTTAAAGACTTCCCCTGCTTAACTACATCAAGAGGACTGATGTCTCCTACCTACCTCGACCAATGACATATATTAGCTGAAACGGGCAGGGTACACCTCACCTCAGATGTAATAGTGGCCATCAATCTGGCTCAAACTGAAAACCAGTAACGGTGAAATTGGCAAGCAACAACAAAAAGCTGCTCAGGTGAATAATCTCAATACTAAGCAATCTCTAAAAGTAATCCTGCCATAAATCTAATGAATAGATTTTATTGCAAAATTTTCTAACAGCCCAACCAAACCAAAGACATCAGAGGTAGCATTCAACAGATGCTTTTTTATTTCTAATTTTCATTTCTATTTACTTAAAATTTAGTGTTTAAAACTTTGCTTCACAAGAAATTGAGGCTGACCCTCAGATTTGAGTCTATGTTGCTCATAGATAAGTAGCTGCAAGTCTGAATCACTTGTGGGACAACACAAGGAACAGATCAAGTGACCTTTTATCAGTTATTACGTCAGTTCTTTGCCAGATGCAAGAATCAAAAACACTCCAGATTTTACAGGGCACAACACATTGTGAGTTCAAGGCAAACACAGCAACTAAATGAATGGGAAAAGACAACACTTCTCTGATACAGTTCACCGAAACCCAGAAGAATGAAGTTTATCCTTTTAAAATTGTTCCTTTGTGTAAAAGGGATTATACCGCCTATGATTTAGTGCTTTAAATGGTGGCTGCTGTAGAAGTAAGATTACAGAAATGAAATGATTTAGGAAGAAAATAGGACAGATGCAAAAAGCGCCCCGAAAGCAGCTGAAATAGTTCTTGCTGAATTATTTAGCATAGCTATGTTCTTGTCCCCCTTTGTAACTTGTGTCTACTCCAGTCTACGATTAACATATTCTGGAAAAATTCCAGCTTAAGAAAAGCGCCAAGCCACCTCACTTCAGCATATGCAGAAGTTTTACAATCCAGAAGTGTTTCAGTGGCAAAGTAGTTTCTCCTGTTTCTATGTTTTAAAAAGTTAGATATCTAATTCCACCTTATATTTAAGAAACATCCTTTAAATTAACTTTAGCTTTACACTATGCAGCGGCATTAGAGAAACCTGTTTTCTAAGCTATGTCTGCTTGTTGACGGCAGTGATTTCTTAGAGATGACTCAGAGCAGGTACATGGTCCATTACAGAGATGTGGGCTGAATTCTGTTAGTGAAGTGCTGTGGCAGTGAAGCCTACAGATGACCACCAAATCTCAGTAGGCAAGAAAATCATGGTTATTATTTTAAAAACGCAACTTAGACAGTTGGAACCCAGTTCTGGCTGACTGAGCAAATTAACCCCTACCCTTTGCCCTCCCCCCACACTGGCACCTTTCACAGGCTGTGCAACAGTATTAACCTTATGGACAAACATGCTGGTGCTTCAGACTGCAGGCTGAAGGATGAGAGCTGAGCAACACCTTGTGTTAGATGCTAAAACTAACCATATGCTGTGAGTTTGCTCCTTTTCTTCCTTAATATAGCTGACTTGTTCTCTCTGTGCTTCCAATTTTCATGTTTCCTCTTGGAGGCATTTACGTATTTTCATTACTTTCTGAAACACCAGCTTTCATAAATCACTTTGTAACACTATTTTATATGTACTTTTTTCTTCTTCACTATTTCTTTCCTATCCTTTCTGGCAGTATTTGTTATACCAAACGTTGCTTTCCAGTGTAAATCATGAAGTTCCTTGAGATATTTTTACCAATATGATTGAGAACTGAGACTGACAGCTGATTATGACTGTTTCACTTCCTTTTTTTGTTGATTCTTTGCTATTAAAAAATTACATCCTTGTCTCCCGCTCACTTCAACTGGAGAGAGCTCTTTTCTACCAATGTATACTTTGACTATCCAGTTGGATAGGAATGCTATAATAAACTAATTCTAAGTTATGGTGTTGTGAATGACTGTAGATTATTAATTTTTGTCAAGTGACTGTACTGTGCAAACATAATGAAGATGATTCAAAATGCATTTCCATTACGTTTAGTTAAATTCACAGTAACTAGATACATGTAAATATTTTCTCCCAAACATAATTCATACCCAGTTTGTGATAAAGAATTTATAAATAATTTTTAACTACCTGGTACCAAAATTAAGCTTACCTTTAAGCTTGGGAAGCAGGGAAACAGCAACTTTTAGGAACTAATGAGATGAAAAAACTTGTGTCATAAACCAACACATATTCTATCAGCACATAGAGAGTATTAAAAGAAAGCAATACATTTCAATAAACTCATATAATTGACATTATCCATTTTTAAAACAATTCTACCATGCTCCAAGAATCAAAATATACAAAGTTAAATATTTATGTGCGCACTTGCAGATGGTTTAGGGTAATTTTTTTGTATGAAGAAACTTTGCTTTTGATTGAAAACTTACCTTTTGTTAAAATTATAGAGATGGATAACTAAAATTTGACATGTAGAAAGGGAAGGATTCTGAAGTCCACAGAAAAACTGCCATTTATGTCGTTCAGTTTCAGAGTATCAGCCTGAAATCAGCAGAGCCAGGCTTAATATGCGTAACCTACACAGCAGCATCCAGATGACTGACTATAGTACATATAAACATTACAATAATACCTCAGATAACTGCACTAATAATACTAAACTGAAGAGCATTTTGGATGTCTGGCTTGACATATTAACCAGACCTAAAGATCCAAATATGAACTAATTAAAGCTGCCTATAATTTGTATCTTATCACTACCTAACAAAAATTCATGTGCTTCTGCATCTACTAGCTCTTAAAGTAGGTTTTTGTTTCCCCTAACACCTTCATTTTAGCTTCTGGTACCAGGAGATCATAAGAGGCTATAAATTACCCTCATTACCTTAATAATCACAGGATTGCTGAATAAGCTCCATTCCATCATAACACAATCACATTCCAGCATCTGCATCAGGCTTTAAGACTTCCTACTGTTTATGAGGAACAGTGGTCTGAGTCAATCAATACAGAAACCATTAACATTGTGTGCAACGTATTGTGCATGCGATGGAGACACTTGCGTGCCATTACAGCAGCAATACTTCAATGATAAACGTATCTAAAGTGAATCAATACAAATTTTTGATTCAAATAACACCTGCAGGTTGTAAAAACAAAACGTGTTTGTTGTATTTCATCTGAGCATATGACTATTTTTTCAGTAATTTTTTCTTTCCACGGCAATTCACTGTTCAGAATTCTACAGGTGTTGGTGTGGAGGGAACGTCAATGGGTTTGCAGACTAACTACAGGAATCTGCTAATGTCTTACCTAGGAGCAGGAGGACAAAATACATTTGGACCAATTTATCTGCTCAGTGCATGGAACAATTTCTTTGCCAACCTTTCAAAAATCAAGCTGGTAACAGCATAACCTTGTGTAAATTTTGCTAATCTATCTTTACTTTAAAGGTGATGAAATTAAACTCGGAGTCTAAGTTACTTGCTCCAGGTTAGTACCTGGACTAAGAACAGAATCAAAGGACCATCACAAACAGCTTTATGCTATATCTAGCCACAGGGTTCTTGTACTGAACAGGACTCCTCCACATTGTTCAAACATAACTAAGAATTACCTCTACAATATATCGTAAATTGTTCTTAACCTTTACAGTGCAGAGAAAGCTGAAATACGTAAACAAGCTGCTACAACAATGCCTGCCTGAGCCCGCAGTGGAAAACTGTGACTTGGAGAAAGCAACAGCTCCTTGCTTCTCAGGCAGCATCCGAGATACCAGAGAGCATTCCCTTCCCCCTGCCTTGTCTTCCTGCCCTGCTGGGAACTCGCCTACAGCAGCATCTTGCTTCTGAAAATTCCTTTCCAAGACCTGCCAGTCAAAAAGTGATCATGCCTCCTGCACTGCTCCAAAGGCGATTACAGGGCTTCCCAGAAGCACAGCCTGATGAGCACATGGATCTGTCTGCTCAAACTGCTCCTGCACAGCCCCGCTGCTCCAGCCAAGCTGTTACCCATCAGTGTCTGTGGTTTGGGTCTTCGCTGAGGCAAGACGAGTTGAAAAAGTTGAAACTACAACAGGAGTCATTGTTGTACTGATGTGGATCTTCTTTCCACATCCTTCTTGTTTACTAGTTGTGTATTTTTTTTCCCCCGAGTGTTTCTCAGCTATAGTAATTCAATGTCAGCTTTGTCTGCTTTTCATTTGATGGCGAGATTTTTTTTACAACAATTTTTCTCAAAAAAATGAAAACTAAATGGACACAGTTAAAAGCACTTCAAATCACCTCTGACTTCTTTCTGGAAAAAAAGAAAAAGAAAAAAGACAAGACACCTTTATCATCACTGTAGAAAGTGTCTAACTTGACTGGTTTACACCTTTCGACTTTACATTTTTCATTTACAGGGAGTAAAATATTTTTTTAGACTTCATGATGTCATGACTACTGACTTAGGTTGCAACACTACTACCTACTACTGCTAAGCTTTATTCCTAAGTGGCAAAAATATCCCGTGATGAGCTAAAATTCTCCGAATTAATAAAAAATTAAATCACAATCTCAAACATTACCATTTTATTCTTATGCTTCAAAAGTCTTCTCATAAAAGGCTCTTCATTGGGCAGACTGCTTGGAACAGTGCTGGGCTCCCCTCTTCCCCCATAAATAACACTCTGGCAGACCTCTGCAGCTAGGCAGCCTGCAAACCTGATCTTAACTCGGTAGCCCTCAAGAATTTGAGCACAACTCTGGAGAGCAAAATGCAACTGCGAACAAAACACTCACAGAATTATGTACGGTTGACATGTAAGAATCCTCTTAGTTTTAACTTCTTTATGCTATCTGAAATAAATATAATTTTATTAATGTTTGCAAGTGCATCTCCTCATAAGAAAAAGATGCTATGACTGTTTCAAGACTAAGCACCTAGACAAAAAAAAAGCTCTATAAAATATTATGTTACTCTATTTTAGATACTAATTGAAACTTACTAAATCTTACTCAAGTTGTTCACTGGAATGAAAACTGTAGCTTATTGGAAGAGATTTTAATTAGTTTCCAGTAAAATACATATTATACATACATTTCCTATGATTAAATTAGATCTTTCTTGGCTTCACATAATTTTGAAATATTCCTGGAAGTAGAGTTTTCATTTGGCCATTTTATATTACCACAGCTTTCAAAACACCACAATCTTCATTAAAGTATAACAGATCAGTTTCAAAATCTATTATATACAGTGCCAAATGCATGTAGGTAAATTTGCCTCTTTGTTGTTGTTGTTTGGTTTTAGTACTACTCATTACATATTATGCAAAAGCCATTATACAGGTTTGTCACTAATTTTTGCCTTTGTAATCTCATTTATCTTTGTGGCAGTTAATTCAGTTGTCAAATTAGCATGATTTCTTTTTTTTTTTTTAGTCTATTTTATTTTTAATCTGCAAATACTGTTAAGTTGATGATCCTGAACCACATAAGTAAAAACTTCACTTGAATAAGTATGGAATCAAGCCATGCTGCATTTCAAATGTTATTTCTTTAAGTTTACAACTTACGTTTATAATACATAAGTTTACAACTTATATAATACATACACCTTGGGTTATCACTTGTTTTTATCTCTTCAAGGTAATCATTTCCCTTTTTATTACTCCAGCAGATAGAGCATGTTTCACAAAGTGCGATCATGAGCGATTTCTTCCAGGAACGGAACAGTCTTTCCTCGCCACTTCAGGGTATCTGCATCACCAAAGTGCTAAAACAGTAACAGCCCGGCATGAATCAATAATGCCACTGAATTGCCAGTCTGATAATTATTCATCAAGTCATCCTTGTATTCTCAAAGACTGTTTAAAACCAGACATTTCTGAATGTTGCAGCAGTCACTTCTCCAGGTCAGAGGTCTGGGGATGGGGGGCTGATGTAACGTCAGCGGAGAATCAGGATTAGTTTACACCACTTCTGACCACTCCCTTATTGGGACCAGGCCTCATTTCTTTCTTGTGAAGTGCTCACAGGGCTTTTCAGTCATCTGTGCCTCACAGATAATCTGCCCCTTAAGACTCAGAGATCAGTTATTTCAGTGGACGAAGGTTGGGCACATTGCCCTTCTAAAAACCCGGCCTGAAGACCTGGCTGTGCTGCTACCTCACGGTGAGAACACCTCGAGCAGGCTGACGCGAGCCTGCCCGGCATGTGCCCTGAGCAGGCAGGGCGAGAGCCAGCTGAAATCCAAAAGCTGTGTGATATCCTTTGCCTCTCTGACAGGTTTGTTAGGTTGGTTTCCTTAACAAAATTAACAGCTCTCAGTACCTTGTGATTTTAAGTAGACTAAATTAGTGTTTGCTCACAGCCTACAAGAAAAAAAACCATATTAAAAATCCCTTATTTGAAATTTTCTTTTAATGTTAGTTTCACATCTATCAGAGGGGATTAATTATGGCCATTAACTACTTACCAAATAATTCCGAGCAAGTCAATTGAATGTTTTTAGAATTTTAGCACAGCCCAGTAATATTGACTTCCTTAAAAATGTAGAAAGGCTAACTTGGAAATTATGACTGGAAGAAATACAGAGGAGCGTAGCTCAAAATTACAGAGAGTATCCAAATGCATGAAAGAAGTTTATCTATGTGAGAGAGTACCATAAAACTTGCCATCAATCTGAAGTTCAAATGCAGGATTCCTTAACCACGCGAGGAAGCAACAGAAATAATTACCGTTGAGAAAGGTATTAAGATACTCGCTACTTGTTTCAGGACAAATTCTGCCTGCCAATCTCCCAAAGGCAAAAATACCTGAGGGGATGATGGGAATCCCAAACTCCCACACTAGAAAGTCAAGAATATGTACGTAAAAATAAGGAACAAGAATATGGTATATATAGGACACCATTACTACATTTTTCTTCATCATGACAATCAGAGCGTTTACATTTATAGCTGGCGCTCTGAAGTTTTAATTCTGGTTCCTGTTAATCCCATAAGAAAATAAACCTTTACTGCTTCACCATATAGCAACTAGTGCATTTTAACTACAGTTCAGTTCAACAAAAATAAAATATGCCCTCGACCACCCCTTGGCATATCTTTTCTGCATATAAAAAGTTACATACGAAGCGTGGTATTAACATGGCCGATCGTATCAATTAGAATCTGAAGTACTTACTGCAGAAATTCAATGCCATCTCTCCGTACTGTCGTGCAGTTCAGTCTGTTATGGTGACATCACTAAGTTGTTGACGGTGCAATAAACAGTCTTGAAGGTGAAAGTCTGTCAAGTTTCTATTCCGTTAAGGCCATTTTGTGACTGAGTCAAGTAAATAATTTGGAAAACACAAACAATAGCTGACTGACTCTCTGTCTGTCTTAAGAAGTCTCTGCTGGAATCCAGGACTTCAAATAAATATGGACCCACGTAATTTGTTCAGTGATTCCCTTTTATTGTAATTTTTGTAAAAATAGAATGGTATCACCATGAGTTAATGTTGGGGTTTTTTAAATTATATACACTTCTGGATGATTTTGTTTTTAATGTCCTCCTCCATTGGAAAAGGCGTTTTTTTTCCCCAAATTCAAGTCAAATATACTTGACACCTCAGAGAAAAGAAAACAAAGATCCACAAAATGTCAGTAAGCTAAAATGGAAAGTAATTTTGGCATACTAATTTCATGTAACAAAAATAGATTTTGAAATGACGGTACTCAACAGCTAATAATCACTATAAACAAGTAAAACATCGGCGCACCTAGCAAAATCATGTTATGTATATCTTTATTACAGTTTTCAGAATACATGGATTAACAATGGCCAGGCTGTGATTTCATCAAATTCCTATTTTCAACGTTACATACAAACACAGAGCTGTTTAAAAAATAGAAATGCATGAGTTTTGTCCCCTCTTTTTTTTTTTTTTTTTTTGGCATCAGGAGTCATATGACTTCCAAAAGGGAAACCAAATGGTGCATGACAGCAGACTGACTAAACTGTAAGAGATTATTGTTCACATTCTGTGGCATATGTATCACCTCAAACAGTGCTAAAAGAAGCACTACAAGAACAAATCTTTCTCCTTTAACATTCTTCTAATGACATCTGTGGGTGCTGAGTGACAGCTTGCAGGACTGCAGAACTCACAGGCTTTCACAACTCCCTTTCTTGTGCACAAAAGCAATAATGTGTGATCTGAAATAGAGACACCTGAAGCTGAGGGATTTGGCTTTATCTGCTTCACTTTTTTTTTTATATTATTTATTTACATTTTTTTGTGCATGCGTGGCTGTGTGTGTAGATATTGCAGAAGAAGAGATGTAGAGGTTTCTTACAATACTTATTGTAAAATGAATAACTTGCAAATACAGTATGGCACATCAGAGGTGGGCTTTACGCTGCTTTATCGATCAGCATGTTATGCCTGACCTCTCAGCAATTTCAAGGCAAACAAAGTAGAATTCAGCCAAGCCTTTGTTAAATGGATAAGAAGCAATTTACATATATAGGTAAGTTTGCTCCCACATAACTATTACCAGCTTTAAATGTTTAGTAGCTATATCATTCTCAATATAGGAAGTACTAAATTCACCCATCAAGGCAGGATTTGCCTGAGGGATGCAAAAGCCAAACATCGCGACGTTTTCTTAATGAAAGCTACAGGAGAATTTCCAGAGCCAAACCTAAAACTCAGCCAGATTCTCCCGGTTTTGCAAACCGTTCGTATATTGTGGGATGAACTTAAAGTAGGTCATTGATTAATTCTGGTTTGGAAAGATACCATAAAAACATTATGGTTTTTACAGCGTTCGTCTGAGGTAGTACATATACCACACACAAAAATGCAAAAATATACAGATATTCACAACTATTTGCATTTTACAGAAGAGAACTATGGGAATGCTTGCATTTGTGTCTGAATTTCCAAGAAAGAACAGAAAATTTTAGGTAACATTTTTCATATTGACCATGGTTGTCTGGAACCAGAACAAATATGTAATAGTATTTCTGGGAATACTTCCTGAAGCTGTTTGTCAATGCCTTCTGAGGCACTAATTTTGTTTTGGCTTTAGCATCAGTTCATAATATGATTAACACTTAAACCAAACATCAATTCTGTGCTGGGAAAGGGTATTTGTTGAATCACAAACAAACATACATGACAAACTGTGTTGCACTTTTTTCTCAGTAAACCGCATAAAACTTGAGCAAAACATGTCTAGTGTCTTTACATTTCTAATCTGTACAGCCAGTAGTTAAGCAACAAAAGATGTATATTTGTATATGATTTAAACATTTCATTCCCATATCAATTGCAAATTTAGTTCAATTCATTGCACAGATAAGATTATCTTCCTCTTAAATAAACTAAGAAATGTAAACAGTGTAACATCATAAAAAAAAAATCTTCAGTACTTGTAACTGGTAAAATGTGAATGCAAACAGATGTGCTGGTATATTGTTAACGTAATGTCTCAGAGGACATATAATGAAACATAATTAGCAAGAAATTTATGTATGAACCCTCCAGCAATTTTCTTTCTGGGATTACTCTGAATACAAATATAATTTAACTGATATATTTCATTTTTTAAAATTAGAAAATAAGGCAAGTGCATTTCTGAAAAAGGTGCTACTCTTCTACACTTCTAGATAAACATGTGACACCTCTGAAAATTAGATCAATAATAAAAACATTAAAAATATCTGCAATTTAATATAGACTGAAAAACTATCAAAAGACAAAGTGACCAGCATCAATTTCAGAAAATATTTTAGACTTCATAAATACGAGCACCCTATATTTACATAAATTATCTTCTAAACTAGTTTTCCTTTGAAAGACACTTTTGTTCTAACAGATATGTCCATTAAATTATATAAATGTTTCAAATACGAAAAAAATAGTAGTAAAATAGAAGCATCGGATGATGTTATTTTGGATTTGCTTTTTTCCCCCTAAGACTTGGTTCTTGAAAATCTGTGGTCAGCTTTCACAGAGCTTTGAAAAAAATATAATCAATGGAAATGAATAACTCGTGCACTAATAATTACTGCTACAGTATAAAGATTCTGTTGTGAGCTTTTGAGTTTTCATATATAAAGATCATACCAATACTTGGAAATTGCAGCAAAACGCTGATTTTAAAATTTCAATTCTAATACACTGTTGATTGTAGTACAAATTTATACAGACATTATGAATCTCATCCTTTTACACTGGCTTTGTACATGAAGCACATTTTTGTAACTATAAATTTAATAGTTTCATTTTTAAAAGTTATGCTTCAATAAAAGGTTGGTGTTGACCTCACACCAAACAGGATATAATTCTTTGTATCTCTTACTGATAAATAGGGAGACAGAATCCTGTTGTATGATTTTTTTTTTTTTCCCCTAAGTACCATATAACTCTTTAGTTAGCTACTAAAACCACAGAAAACTCCAAACCATTTAGGAAGAGTATTAGTTGACAGCACACATTTCACTAGGCTTCAGTGATTTTCCTATGTTTAGAGATATAGCAATGGGTAAACTCCCTGCATCCTTTGAAGACAATTAAAAAAAAAAAAACCAAACTATTTCAATAGTAGATAGAAAAGGAGCTGTATCTTTTCTTACAATAATTGGATATTGATTACTGTAGCTTGAAATGGTGAGAATTTATCCCAAACAAGTCAGATAATCTTAAGAGTATCTTACCAGAGAAGCAAAAATAATCTACTGTACAAAGATGCTTGGCTCAAGCAGTAGTGCAAAGTTACACTGCCCCAGTATTGAATGCTCCTCTAGAGCTAGCAGTTCGTGCACAGAAAACAATGTCACACCTTACCTTCCAAATATTCTTTATATAACATTAAAAAAAGTTCCCCGTAACAACAAGCAATAAAAGTATTCATAATAAGTAATCAGTGAAAAGCAGTAATAATTTGAGAACAAGTGCCATCTAGCACATAGCATCCCAGTTTTTTTTAAATATCATAGATGAGCAACTTATGAGTAGTTCCACTGGAACTCCCACTTAAAATCCTCCGACCCATCTAGATAAGCAATGAACCTTTAGTAAAAAGGATGGTGAAGACTGACTGGAACACCAAATTGTCTGTACATTCAACTCGAGCCTGGGGAGAAAAGGGAACTATAGTTTCCCATGGAGTGGCAGAACATACACAGTGTCAGCTACTAAACTGACTGCTCACCTGAGGTACTGCAGTGCAAGGGGCCTGTATACAAAATAGAGTGGGAGGAGCTTCCCGAAAAATCAGACTGCTGCAATCATCCATCACTGCTATATAGTGCTCCGGTAGAAAATCTGTCCTTAGCTGCAAAACCCTCAGCACTAAAATCCACCAGTAGAGATCCCGCTACATATTTTACCTGAGAAACAGAGGAAAAACTCAGAGGCAGTTCTGAATAACTTCATAATGTAGCTTGTCTCTAAAACCTACACAAAGGTATTTTTACCGTAATTAAAATTGGACAATCATATTTTCCCCCGAATAGCTTTATAAAGAATATATAAGTGCATAATTAGAAAAATCCCTCCTTAGATAGATACAGTTAAAAACACATCCTGCCCTCGATATAATTTAATTTTGGTGAAATCCTATGCTCTGTTTTATGCAGATTTTTTTTAGCAGTGGTAAGTAACTATACATCATCATATCACCAGAAGTGTAGATATGTGGTATATCCTACTTGCAGCCAAAATAGCTGAACCCACCAGGCTTTACATTGAGATAAGATGTTCAGCAAACTGACTGGGGATATGTTGCTTTTTATGGTTACAAAAAAGATTCTGATAATGTAGACCAGCTCATCTCTGAATTTATTAACATACAATTTTATTAGTTTTTCCTTTCATGTCCAAATCAGAACTGCAAATGGAATCCACAGCTGTATTCTTTCAACAAATTTGTGTTTTCTTACGCATATAAAACATAACCTAGAAATCCCCAACTCCTTTCATGTAAGTTGCCAGCTTGAAAAAAAAAAAAGGGGGGGGAAAAAAAAACATAAGAAAAAAAGATATATATCCTACTGTTTAACACTGTTTACAGATCTTGGTAGTTGGGGTAATAAGATATCTCATTTCAAAGTATATCCATTAAATTGTAAATAAAACAATTCACTAATTCTTTGGCATCAGAAGAATCATACAGCTGCAATTGTTCCATTGTGGCGAGAACGAGACCTTTCCAAAGTTACTCGTCTGTTATCTGTAATACAAAGAGAGAAAAAAAATAAATCACCCTAAGATTTGAAACATGGATAATGCAATGTCAAGAGGTTTTCAAACAGCCCTGAAAATCATTTCAAATGATATGTAAATAAGTAACTAGGAGACTGGATCAGAGAAGTTTCACACTGCAGCTGCCAGACTGAGTTCAAGAGTTCTGCAATCAGCAATAAATTACTTTCTTGATCAGAGAAGCTCGGTGATAAAAGCATTAGGAGAATCCTGAAACACAGTCCCCTTGGAAACGGCACACGAACTAAAATTCTGGGTAAAAAAAGATTATTTTAGAAACAAATTATGCACAGAAGCTCTGGAAAATTAGATTTCAAGTTTCACAAGAACGTACTGACCACTGTGTTGGTGAGAAGCCTACTACATGCTACTAGTAGATCCTACTAGATAGAAAAGTGCTAACATTGTTCACTATAATTTGGTACAGAGTTAAAAATAGAACAGTTAAATCATCCACTTCCTAAGCATTTCCTGATGGTGCAATGTGAACAACTTTTAGTATAAAATATTACACAGTAATTATTGCAATGAATAATAAATATGTCTCTATCAGAGGAAAACAATCATGAAGTACTAGCCACGTTCCTAAATGCCTTTAAAATAAAATTTTAAAGCGATGAATATACACATGCACACACAGAGAAAGAGGCAGAAAATTAACCCCCACTTAGTTTTCTTGAGATTTTGATCTTTCTTTTTTAAATTGTGGTCCTGCCATGCAATTTTTAGTCTTAATTATTGTGACTTCTTACTTCTGACCTACCCTCTTCTATTCTCTCATGTCTCATTCAGGTTGCTGCTCTTTGTTTGCATCAGGATGGTACCTACATTGCTGCAGCACTGGGGTGTCCCAACATACAGCTGGAACTCCTACGTAGTATCGGAATATTACAAGACAACAGTCATTTCAGAAGCAAAGTCTGTCAGACAAACTGCAGGCCAGCAGGTTTTCTCAGCTTTTTTCCTAACGGGTCGATTTAGCTCTGTTTCCACCATGCAGCAGACTATCAGAGCATGTGGTACTGGTGCTGCTGTGGGACGGTGCTAAACGTTGGGCCAAGGCAGAAGGTTCAGGCATAAAGCACAAGGCCCCAACATGTCTAATGCATAGAAATACATTCACTGAAAAAGCTGTTCACCGAATCACTATGTTCCAGAGACAGGGGGAAAGGGTGGAGCAGAGGATAATCTGGGATCTCACCACTGTATACCTGAATACCTGAAGGGAGGGGGTAAGGAGGCCAGAGCCAGGCTCTTTTCAGTGGTGCTCAGAGGACTGGAGGCAATGAGCACAAACTGAAACACAGGAGGTTACTGCTGCACATCAGGAAACACTTTTTTACTGTGACGGTGACTGAGCATTGGAACAGGTTGCGTGGGGTGGTTGTGGAGTCTCCATCCTTAGAGATATTCAAAAACTATCTAGACATGGTCCTGGACAACAGTCTCTTGGTTACCCTGCTTGAGCAGAGGGAAGGGACAAGATGACCTCCGAAGGTCCCTTCCAACCTCTACCATTCTGTGACTCTGTTCTCAGCAAACAAAGCCAGAGATGGTCAAAGCACATAAAATAAGGTCTGCAGAAGACAAAGAAAGTCATCTCTGTGATCTGTTCTGGACAAAGAACAGAGGACGCCTAAGGAGACTGCATGCGCTCTGCAAAATTAACCTTCTTTTTCCCTGTTCAATGAAAGTGTCTCCAATGCTACAGGGAATTAACGGCTCCTTTAGCAAGATTATTAGTTCTTTTTATAGTTCTGCCTTGCCTCCTTTTCCTAATGAATCTATCCATGCATAAAGTATTTAAATTACCCTAAGTCAATCTGTTTTGCATGGGAATAAATCTCCACACTGGTTGCAGTGTCACTAGGCACTGGAAATTACAGCACAAAAATGCTGCCTAAAACCCAAGAAGCAAAGTTATCAACGCAGATGTGCTGCTGTTCCTAGACTAGGAGAGAGTGCACCGACACTTGCTCCCAGTGGGGGAAGTGCCTTCACCAGTACACTATTTCTTGATATAATTTCAAGATTGTCAACTGTACAGGTTAAAAACAGATAAAAAGAGTCTAATTGTTGATTTCTTCGTAATACTTTTTTTTTTTTTTAAGATTTTTCTCATTTCTGTTTTTTTTCCATCATGGTAGAGACAAAACACTTTCTGCAAATAACAGTTCAGACTTTCCTGTAATTGCACAACTGAAGTGGGATTTAAAACACAAACCAATATTGTGAAAACTAGAAGCATTATCATTTCCTTCAGCTGATGACAAAGTATTTTCCCAATTATTAAAAGTAATCTGTTCTTATAAATTATTTCCAGTTTTTAAATGGAAGTAATTACATTTTCTAGAGATAGGAATACAAAATCTGAAAGATTCAAGAGAGACTGGAAAAAACCACAAGGTTCTTCTCACCAAGGAAACTGGGGTATAAAGATTCAGTTAAAACCACTAGCAAACAATGACAGCATTTGCAAGAGATTTTTCTGCAAAGCTTAGAGCGCTTCACAGTGAGTCTTACTAAAACAAAGGCAAGTAGGTTATCAGTTAGACTTTGATGAAATTTTCAGCTCATTATGAAAAAGGGATGGGACGATCACATTTAGTTCCTATCAACACGAAAGCTTTAATGTATCTGAAAATTTTGGACAATTAAATATAATCACAGAATCACAAAAAAGAGCTATTTCTTGTTCTTTACAAAGAGACCTATTATATTCAGCAGTGAATCTGCAAGCATTCTTGTGTGTGTGCTTGCATATTTACATCTGGTTAAAAAAAGAAGCATTAGTATGTGTACGTAAATATATACATACACAAAGACATGACTTATTTCCTCACTAGATATAAATATGCTTGTATATATATAAACATATTTACTAGGTTAAACCAGAGTGTTATGTATTAGGATGTGAAGCTGGACTGGGCTGGTATTTCAGTGACACAAGCAAAATTTTTTTTAAAATCGATATTTTTAACAGTTGCAACATACACATTCTGCTATCTCCAACATCTGTATTTCCTTTGTATGTTATGGGCCATATGGAATACAACACAAAACAAGCCTGGCTTATAAACATGTCTGTGACTATTCTAGCATAAAACTATATATAATATCAATAAATGGTAGAACTATTCACTTGTACTACGGGGGGGTGGGAAGGGAAAAAAAAAGGCAGTTGCAGTAACCTAGAATTGTTTAGCCAAAAATAATTGCCAAAAAGCCTGGGTGTACACTTCAGAAGTACATAAAAATGACTAGAAAACATAATAATAGTTTCTGTATGTATCAGTCATGCCTCTGGGTAACCCATCTACCTATGGAGATGAAAACTTGGTTTCTTACTTTAATGTCAGGAGTTCATCTCTTTTAAAAGTAGGGCATTTAAGAAGCACCCGCAATGCTCATATTACAGACATGATAATCTATCTCAGAAATGAGCACATGAACTTATAAGTGATCTCTCAATCAGCCGAACGCACCTTTTCTTGTAGCAGTAAAAGGTAGAGCAATGAAGGATTAAAATGGAAAACAAAGCATATTTTAATATCATAAAATAATATTAGTCTTTTAGCTAGCTGGGCAAATTAAAATGAAGTAAATATACAATTAAATGCTGACACATTAAATCAGTAGTTCCTTTATAGTATATGTAATACTGGAACATAATCATGATCATGCAAACTTTAGATGTCTGCTGGAAAAAATAGATGGACTTAGTTCAAGTCGTTTTTGCACTCAATATAGTACTGATATGGGAATAAATAATATCTACATCATACAAGATACCTGTAGAGGTGCTTCTGATACATACACGTAATATGAATTTACTGATGTAGAAAAAAAATCAAAACCCACAATAAATTTAGTGTGTAAGTACAATAAATATATTTAATGGAGAAGAAAAATCTATACAGTTATTTTTAGACAATATATTTTAATTTATGGTATTTGACAACTTCACCCATAAGATGCTCTCCCTTATACTCTATACATAAGAAATTACAAACACACTGATGTGGGAGAGTGTCAAAGTTTGGGCTTAATCCACCAGACCTACAACAGATGCTCTCTGTTAACCCCTCTTTCCCCGACGAAATGAGGAAGAGAAAGAGGATAAGGGAGAGACTTATGGCCCCCTTCCCTCCCAAATAGGAGAAGAAGGGAATGAGAGAGAGGCTTCTGGATTAGAAAACTAAACCAAACCAGCTTTAATGAAGACAAAAATAACAAAATGGAACACATACAAAACCAGTATTGAACAGCACCTTCCCCCCACCATGGCAGTGTTTATTTACTATTTAGAAGTATAAATACATTAATGCTACAAGTACTCTGTTATCATCTTCATTATCATGACACCTTAGATAAGGATAACATACTATGGAAGTAAAATGCCTTAGTAGTCCTAGATACCCACGCAGTCACTGCCAAAGTCTAACCACAACAACTATGGCACTTGTCATGTCACAGTCACCACAGAGGCTGTGCAGCAGGCACCAGGAAAGTCCCAGACTGGGCTCAGCAGCTGATGGGAACTGGGTTCAGAAACACACAAACTGGGATCAAAGGCACGAGAAGGTCCAAGAAGGGAAGGCCAATGGGAAGGGTCCAAGAAGGCAAGAAGGCCCCCAAGGGGAGCAAAGGCCAGCAGAAGGCAATGGTCCTGAAGGCAGAAGGGAAGGGCTGGGACCCTTGCGATCCCTCAGCTTTATACTGAGTATGACATATATGGGATGGAATACCTCGTGTAGCTCAGCTGAGGGCCACCTGTCCTGGCAGCTCCTCCCCGCAAGTGCAGCCTTTCACTTTCTGCACCCTCTGACATGGTACACAAGAGTTAGCAGTGACCTTGGTCTGCACACCAATCCATGGTAGTAACTCTAAACACCAAGCGCTATCACTGCTAGAAGCAGACACTGTCTGCAAAAACACGCCATTAGCTTCAGAAAGTGCAATTATTTAGCAGAGACTCAGAAGAAAAGTAAAATCACTGAACAGAATTGATTTGGTTCTAACTCAAACCAGGACAGGGAGGAAAATATTTTTGCAAAAAATATTGTCCTGCAAAATCTATTTTTTCCTTTCCTTAATGCTCCTTCATTAGTTGTGTTATTAAAAAAGAGGTCTCAATGGCCGCATTTATTAACACAGTAGCTTGTTATCAACATAAAACTCAGTTATATGAGGAGAAAAATAAATGATATTTTGCAGAACTGCAATACTAAGATTAAGTGACTTTTCCATTTCGCTTTCTTCTTATCCACTCTTCCAGGTAGTTACTTAGTGCTTTCCTAATTATAAGCCTCACTTTTCATGAGCAATCTACGCTAGCAATATTATAGATGTTGTACAACCAAATGGACCAGTCATGACACTGAGATATCTGGTAAGAGAAAAAGGCACGGTCTACAAAACCACATGTCAAAGGTACTCAATTGGAATTTGCATTATCCTGTAACAACCACAAAACAGTACTCTCTTTGATATGCTTTATGTTAAAATTATGAATGTATTATAAACTGCTACCTTGGGCTTGGAAACTTAGTTGAGTAACTCTGCTGGATTTACTTTTTTTCTCCAGCCCATTAAAGCATTAAAAATGTTTCTTTGTACCTTAATTACAACAGTCAATTCAAACACTAGATTTGATTTTGAAATTTTATTTCCCTGCAGACTTTCCTAGAGTGCTTATCTGGAGAGTATCTAAGTTCCTCCCAAACTTAAATAACTGTAGCGCCCCTTGATTAGCACTCAAAAAACCAGCAACAACAAGCCACCCAAATCACACATGAGCCCCAGTAAGTAGAACTCTGAAATGCTAATTTATTTTAAAAGCTCACACCATTAACTTGTGAAATCACTACATCTTCCCCTCCTGCCCTTTCTCCCTCCTGACTAACCACCTCAAGGTCAAAGAATTAACCTTCCCATAGCTGAGAATAATAAAAAGTGGTTAATGCTCAGAGAAATACGGTACTAGCTTGAGTTGACTTGAGAATGACCACATGAAGCAGGTAGAACACCCAGCAATGAATAAAACGTTTAAAATGTCATCTTTCTGAAATAATTTTGGCCATGCAAAAAATACAGAAATGCATGCTGCAAGGGAATTTGGATGGCCCACGCCTCTGGGAATCAATGCAAGCATTTACATCAAACATTTACTTATTCATTCATGTAAAATTTTGTTCACTAGGAAATCCTATTGGAACACATCATATTTTTGTGAGCCACCCAAGGGAAAATACTCATACAGTCCCAGGTACTTGAGCAAGCACCACAACAGTATATAACATGGAAAACAATCAGAAGGTCAAGATAATTTCCTGTAAGTACAGAATGATTCCACAAAAAATGACTAAGCTGGTCATTTAAGAATGTTTTAAATGGATAAACTGTCACAACAGACAGTAATTCCGAAGAGCAAACACCAGAGCTGTGACATTGATGACATGGGCATTTCTTCTTTAGAAAAAGGTGGAAATCTGAATTGCACTTTACAAATGTCACCTTTTTCCTGACAGAGATAACTAAATGTGTGTCATCGATTAAAACTGGGACAAGTCAGAATAAATGTAAATCACTTTAACCTGGGTAGCTTCTTGATTTCTCCTTGAGCCATCTATGCATAGGGAAAACTGAAGCCCAGTTACAATGTCATCTGATGCAACAGCATACTATCAGTTGCTTTAAAGAGTAAGCCATGAATTAAGTTGATTATTTTTCTTTATTGACTGCGTGCACCTTCATCAGCTTAGCTGACCAACAATATAAGGTAAATCTTTTTGGAAATTGGAATTGATAGAACGTAAGACAGAAGCAGAATTGATATAGTGTGGAACAGCAGGGAAGCCCATCAATCTCCAGCACCTCTTTAACAGCTACAGCTGAACGCTGTTCTCTATACCGCCTGGCCCATACCTGTGGCACGGTTAGAGGACACCAACTGAGAAATAAGCTAGTCAAGGAAATGAAGAGCTTCAAAACTGTTGCCGGTGTCTAGAACAAAATCCTTCTGAGAAACAGCACCTTGAGAGAAAATGGCTCCCCTACCCTCAATTCTGTTAAGATTCAGCCCTTCTCTGAGATTTGATTTCAAATTGAACTTTCACAATGTGTGGCCTATATATATATAAAAAAAAACCAAAAAAACAGCAATGAGATAAAAATCATTTACGGGAGAAATGCAGCCAAAATAACACCTTAGAGCCCTCCGAAACAGACAGCACCTTGCAAAAGATCTTGACTGCAAATAGACGAAACAAGCAATAAAACAGTTTTCTAACTTGGTAAATGGAAACTTGACAGTTACTATGTTTTCTTTTAATCTTCTAGCATTTTAAACACTCCTATTTCAACCTCACCCTGCACATGCTTGGCAAAATCCGAACTATACCCTTTATAACCACCACACTGGGTCATTTTACATGTACTTGCCTTTGATATTTTTGTAACCAAAAAATGAGAAAAGATCAAGTGATACAACATCCCTGTTCTCAGGGGTTTTTTTCCTAAACAGAATCTCAAATTCTTGACAATGAAACTGAAATGACAGCTAAAATGGTTATTTTAGCATCAATTTCAAAGAAAACCTTAAGATTTCAAGCAAACTCTGTAGCTGTGAGGTCAAATTCTATAAAGCCTGTTTTATTTTCCTTTAGGCCCAATACCAGACTTTCACGTGAAAGATGAGTGATACCCTGAGCATGTATACACACAGTATATGTTGTTATGATGGAGAAAAAGAAACTTACCCTTAGGCCAAAAAAATAGCAGCGATTTTTAGGGGGTTTGCTGTTGTTGTTTTTTGGGGTTTTTTAAAGCCCTCAAAACCAGATAGCACATATAAACAACTGAACCATTAATTATGAAAGCGTCATGTATTGGTCTTACAATAAGTTAAAAATTACGTTCTTGACCTGGTTAGTGAGATGTTTACCAATATATTGATACATAAGAAAATGTGTTGAAGAGAAAGAAAATATTTTAGAAGAAATAAGGAGGAAGAAAATAAGTGGGTCTGTGTAGCTATTAAGAAGATTTCTAGTATGGGAAGAACAGGAGTTCAGGAGAACTGTGACAGACTTAAAAGTACATCTCTCAAGATGGAATTGTTCCTCCTCAAAACAAAGCAGACACATCTCTTGAGTTATCTGCAGAAGTTAGGAGTGCCAAAACTATCATCATAACATAGTAACCACTAAGGTAAGATAGATTTTTATGCAGATATGTATTCTGTTTGAAAATACTTGCTTCAAAAGCGTTAGTCATTTAGATAACACACAGCACCTTCATTTTAAGGTTTCCAGACTCAGCCTATGTGCGCAATTTCTCACTGAGAGCAGATGAGGATGTCTGGATTCTTTTTAACTTGCTCAATAAAAGTTGTTAATATCCAGAAGCGCTGTAGTACAGAGACAGGTCTAAAATACAGAGGGCTAAAAGATTTAAGTCCTGACACAAAGGGGTTTCACCCAGATGAAAAAAGAACAAAGACACGAGTAATCTTACTGCTGCCACTCAGGCTGAGCTTGCTGGCACCGTTAATTGTAGCCTTTGAGTTGTATGAAAATGCAGAACATTAGGAGAAAACCCATTTAAGTTCAGTGTGTTATCAAAATGCTTTAAAAATGAATAATGTGAGAAGTTTTGATGTTAAATGGTATGGGTGATGACGTTTACCAGCTCAGCACAATCCAGCTGTGACCACAGTCAATACAGTATGGGAACACAATAAAAATAACACTTCTGTAACCAAAATCTAGGATGTTGACCATCTGTATCACAATGCCATTATGCAAATAAATACTTATCCCATTTAGAGACGAAGGGAATGTAATAAAGTATTTATAGAATAAAAATGGATTTGTAAACCCTATTTTCAAATGATCTGTTTATAATAAATTTTACTATTGCTTACTCCAGGCCTGAAAGATTTGAGGGGAGGAAAAAAAAAAAAAAGAAAAAAAAAAAGAATTGGTCCAATGAGCTAAGGTTCCCTAAACCTTTAAAGGATCTATTTAATATTTTAATTTGACCTTGCTTTCTTTGTTAATAGTACCACTTGGGATACACATCGAAAGCTCTTCCACAGGAGGTACAATGGAAAAGCCTTAGTTTGAGACAACACGTGCCTGCCTCAGGGGTTACAAGACAAATCAATCTATTTTTCTCCTTTCCTCCAAGGGTAATTGGCCTTTAAAATTACAGAGGAAAATAGGTCTTCATGTCAGTACAATGCTGGCACATATACAGCCATTTTCCATTTCTTTTTCAGTTTGAATTCTCAGCTGAGAACTAAACTTAGAAAGGTGGGAAAATAAAAAGAAGATGAAGAGGAACGATTGCATCAGTTCAAATCTTCTCCAATAATAAGGAGCACTGTGACCAGCAACTGAGTCTGGAATTTACTGAAACCTGCTATAAATAGCTGTCATTTCCCTAGTCAGTATTTTGTTATTCTTGTTAGTGAGAAAATTTACTTGAATTTTTGTGACAGCCTGTACTACTGGTATTCATGCAGATTTGTCACAGAACTTAATT
Source organism: Eurystomus gularis (assembly GCA_013400335.1). Lineage (NCBI taxonomy): Eukaryota > Metazoa > Chordata > Aves > Coraciiformes > Coraciidae > Eurystomus > Eurystomus gularis. Next base: position 98,881 of record VZZY01005029.1, read on the forward strand.
AAACTGAGAAGTTATAATTATTGCTTCATTTCCCATATAATCTCAGCAAGTAATACTGATTTTTACACCATTCTTATGAAATTGCCTTTTTCAAGCCCCAATTATATCCCTACAATCCTTATGCTGTGCTGTACACACAACCACGAATAACCTCAGAGTTTGAATACTGTTAAATAGTATACAGTAAATTTTCACTTGCATAATAAATTATTTCAAAGCAGTGAAACTCAGAGGATAGCCTTCATATTTTTCTGATTGTTTTAAATGTGATTTGTAACACATTACTCATATCATACCTCCAGTAAGAAACTCTCATGCAAAAATATTTTCCAGTGCATAAAGATGAGCAAACAGCTAGACTACAACTGATACACAAACCCATTAACAACAAAAGTTGAGAAATTCCAACCAACTTATTCTCTTATAAACAGTACTAAAATTCCCTTGAAACACAGTATTGAAAGTGTACCACTAAACCTTTAATGTGAACTTGCTCACTGGGAGTGTGTGTACAGGTGTAAAGCAATTATTAGATTTGATATCTGAATGAACTCAGGTTTCCATCAGAGCCTGAATGCTTCAATGACCCTATTTTTTCCTTCCAGTGCTCCCAGACCTGATCAACTTAATTATTCTGACTAGTGAAACATTTAGGACATGAACGTATGATTTGTTTTAAACCAAATGAGACAACTGAAAGTACTTCATAAAGTATCATTAAAAAAAAGAACAAGATACGTGATGTGACGTGTCAAACAGTGAAAGAAGGTCAGGTCTAAGTAATATTAACAAAGAAACAGAAAAAAAGATCCACTGCAATAAAATTACATTTATTCAGATATTTTCCCTTGAACTTCTAATTTGTAACCTTTTTTTCATCTCATGTACAGAGAAAAAGGTATATCTTATGAATCAGAACGGTGAAACAAGTATCAGAGAGTAAATAAACTAGGTCTGCTTCAGCAAGGAAAAACCCTAAACCTCAAAACAGAGAATGTGTCTGTCCTTTTGTGATTATACACACACTTTTAGCATTATCCAAAAGTCAAATTAGATCCTCTAATAAAAATCATTTCATATTAGAGAGAACAGATTTGCTGATGTAAAAGATGTGTTTCTCTAATGGTACCTAGTATTTTACTGTTAAGGAAAGACGTGTTCATATTTTGAACATATTTGGTGTGATGCTAATAAACCATAAATAATGGAACATAAAATGGAATCCAAAACGTCCTATTCCCAGCTCCCCTATTAACATTACTGCTCTAACAATTTGTATTTGCTTTGAAAGTAAGTTGACTGTAAGGTTGCAGACAGGACAAAGAAATAAAGATAGTAATAGGTTCTGAACTCGAAGCACACAAGCAGCCATAAAGTTAGCATCTTCTCTTCTGAATGCATTTGTCCTTAAAAAGAATCAAACTGACATCAAAGTGGTCCCCTTGCCCCTTGCCTCCTTTCACTAATGATATGTAATGGCTGCTGAGCCTGCAATAAACGTGTTTATGTCCAGCCAGATTGCCATCATTTTACAATCTAATCTGATACTTATAAGAAAGAAGAGAGTCACGAGAGACCAGCACCAGCTTGTGCTGAAGGCATTTCTTGACATCAGCCTTCACTTCGCACTTCAAATGGAAGTATTCGATTTGACAAAACATACTGAACGTCAAGAGAGAAGGCTCTTCACCTCTTCTCCAAAACTGCCTGATAGAAGTCAATACCAATTCCTTCACAAAGTTACAATCAAAATCTGACAGATGAAAGTCAAAGGGGAAGCTTTCTCGCTATTCCTTACAATATTTTATTAAAGAGTGGCGTAAGAACGTGGTTGCCTCGGTAGGATCACCCCCGCCTCCGCTTCTCAGTTTGATGGGTTAGCAGTTCAAATACTGGAAGTTACATCTCCCATGCATAGATGCTTTATTTTTCGCATAGAACATGGAAGTAATGAACTCAAACGTAGAGAAAAAAAAGGAGAAAGATCTCTTTTCTGTAAAGGATTTTTTTTCAGAACAGGAGTTGGATAACGCTCCTGAAAAGCAACTATTTCCTGCCGTTTCATGTAAACTGGCTACGATATTTTTTCTCCATACCCAGACAACTGACAGCCCTAGTCAAGAACAAACAATTTTCCTTACAGCCTGAAAAAATCTGTC
>VZZY01005031.1:0-14646 GCA_013400335.1 Eurystomus gularis
AAAGAAAAAGAAAAGGAAAAATATGTTTTCTTTTACCATGAAGAGTTTTAGAGAATGGGGAATGTGACCACCCAGCTCAGCCCTCATCCCATCGCCTCAGCAGCAGCTACCCACTGGAGCACAGGCCAGCTGGCAGCCACTCTAACAAGGACCCTCTTCCCATGGGTGGTCTCAGCTTTACTCCTATTTGTACTTTTGTGGTACTTTGGTACAGAAACACAAATGTTTCTTTTCTTATAGTGTGCTACTTTAGATTACAAACTTGCCTGAAGGGATCAGCATGGGAACCCCCCCGCCTCCTAAAATATTCAAGATCTTGCAAAGTTAAACTTATTTTTCTCTTTTTTTTTTTTTTTTTTCCTTCCTGTTTTTTCAAATGCGGTTGGTTTCAGGACTAAGATTACCCTTTGGCCATTTACCAGACAGACTGTACATTGTATTCATGCTTTTCAGTGTTGTTGCCCTCCTAGCATCACCATGGTATGCTGCAGTAGCAATAATATTTACCATCTTGTCAGTCGGTCAGTGGCAACAGGCTTAATGAAACGAGTCATTTGTTATTCAGCACAAACCACAGTCACTGAGAAATCAAGCTGGGAGATGCTTATTTACTGAACTTCTGAATGTGTGCAGGCTCTTAGAGAAAAATGTGCAAAACTTGTGATTTTAAAGAGTGAGCAAGGGACAGAGAATAAAAAGAGCTATTTATACTGATTCTTTCAAATGGAGTCTTACCCAATTTTGTCTGTGTAAAAAAGGGATAAATGTAATTTGCTTATTCACGATTTAAGGTCCTTTTCATGCTGTTAGAACAAAGTAAAGAATCTGGGTTGGCTGTTTTTTACCTCCACACAAGTAAACTTAGACTAATTCCGTATGGCTAAGACAGTGAGTGTAATATCACAGTACTGTTGTGAACCTGAAAAGAGAAATTTGTGGGAATGGCGTTGGCAACAAGTGCTGCCAGAGAGGAAAACATGTCCTTTTCTTGTAGAATATTGACATCTAGAAAGACATATCAACCATGAAATACTTCCTTCTTGAACTACATGGACTTTCCTTTTTTGTACAAATAAGCACAGCATGTGTATTCAAAGGATTGTTTTTTGCTCTGTAAATGCTGGAGGAATTCTCTGAAATTTCTGGTGTTTCACCAAACAGTGACCCTGAGTATAGTCACATTACTTGATATTTTTTGTTTGTTTTTCTGTCTTTTCCAGGGCCGGGGGGGAGGAGCAAAGTAATATAAAACAAACTCGGGGAAAGTATTTAATTTTGCTTTATAATTAATGACATGGGGACATGGGGCCACGTGTGGTTAAAAAAATACTCAATGCCACTGAATTAAATAAAAGTAAAAAATAAAGAGCTGCGTGTGGTTTGTTAAATACAAAAGTAGAATAAACTATTTTAGCTATCCCTTCTAACAGGATCACTTTACCATGGTTCTTAAATTAAATTGTCTTAGTTTTTGCACCTTTTTAAGACTCCTTGCATAACACAGAGCTACCAGATCTTCCTCAATGCTCTGTGCTCCAGCCAACGTAGCTTCACAATAGCATTCACAGCACCACGATGCCCTGGTTTGTCAGCTCTTTCGATTTAAAGCACCCATGAGGCTTCTTTCAGCCCTGCTTCGATAGCTGTAGAAATGCCACAGTATCTTGTGCTGCCAGAAAAGCCCTGGGATGTACACGTGCAAAGTGCTCCTTGTTCCCTTCCTAAAGACATATGCATGCACCCAACCCTGGGCACAGCCCTGGTGACCCACACACCAGCCCCCACAGTGTCCAAGGCACCAAAATGACACCCATATGGTATCAGGCAAGGCAAGGGCCTTCCCACACATCTCACACCCTCTTTGTGTTGCTGTCAGCAGTGGGAAACTGAAGGATGCCCTGATTCATGATGCGTCATGGGAGATGAGTGGTAGAGCTGATCTCTGGTGGGGTTTGACATCTCATCCCCAGCCCTCTTCCTCCCCAGTCCTCACCAGGGTCACCTCTGCTGACCCTGAGCTGCTGCTGCTGGTTGCCCCTGTCCCTGGCACTAGCTGCCTTGCGCACCTGTAGCAGGGCTGCAGCTCACCAGGAGCATGGAGAAGAGGCTGCCTTGAATGCTGGTGGAGGGGACCCGAGCTTGCACCACTGCGGTTCTACCACCCAGACCTTGAAAGCAATCCCTATACTAAAGGCTTTTTCCCAAAGGCTGTTTCCACAGGTACATTTTGAACCTGCAAACTTTGCATGATGTGAAAATGTGCCTCTGATTATATTCTCATGTTTCCAGTGACTATCAGATTACAGAGTGTTGTAGGCTACAAATCCCATGCAAATAGCTTCAGTTATTCAACGCCGGTGAACATTGAGACCCCTTGGACAACTAGGGCTGCCCAAAAGAAAGAGAACAAAACCATTGGTGACCACATTGTTTTGTTTTGTTTTGTTTTTTCCCATTGATATGTTGAGGACGGGGATATGGCAGTGGGGAGGGGAGGGAAAGAGCTTTATCGTTGTTGAAATTAAGGGGAGGTGAGAACCATGAGTTTAGCTAAACCATCTGCAAGTGAAATGTGGCACTGCTCCCTTGCCAGGATGAATGTGCAGCAGGATAGCGTGCCGCTGTATGCCGCACAGCACCCCGAGTTGCTAGGTTACCCCCAGCATCAGGCATCCAGGGAACAATGTACTTATATCTTTTTCAATTTTGAAAAATAAAACAGGTATTGACATAAAATACAGTGTGGCACTGAAGTAATTTTGTAGTGGGGAGATCAGAGGAAAGGAGCCTTTCATCTCAGTGACAGTGGTTTACTTCTGGTCGTGACTTACAGAGGCCAGCGGCGGGACGGCTCACTGGGGAGCCTGTCTGAAGGAGGATGCTTGCAGCTCCTGCACCCCAGCAACTCCTGCCAAAGACCCACATCCCAAAGCCACCGGGCAGCTGCTGCTCTCAGCCACATCAGCTAGTCCTACAGAAACTCCTGACAGCCTCAGTGATGTATGGGCCTTGAACTGGGAGGGGGGAAATAAGCCACCCTTTCATGGCGGAAACAAATCTGACAGGTCTAGTGGAGGTTCTCAGGTTATTGGTGTTGTGCCTTGAGCTTTATTATCATTGTTATTATTATTATTCTCCTTTTCGTAGATAATGTCATCATTTACAGTCAGGCATTGTCCACACCGGATGGTTGATGTCGCTTGGACCTGAATAATCCTTTCTATAGGATTCATAATGGATATTCAGTGAGAAACAGGCGTAGGCAGGGGGAAGAGAGGGAGAAATCCCTCATAAAGGCAACCTTTCCTTAGATGCTCTGCACAAGATAACAAGATGAACTTCCTCAAGCCTGTGCATAGTGCTCCCATTGTCCTAAAACAATCGCTTGGTTTGAGAGAAAATATATTTGCACAGAGGTACCTGCCATCCTGCCCTGACATGGAGAATGACAAGGCACTTGGTGGGTTATGAAGGAGAACAGTCTCACACCAACCGGTCAGGCAGTGGCATGGCCTCCACCATCATGCAAAATGGACTATGTTTTTTAATGTTACAGATACACCACTTCTCTGAAAAACATAAGGACAGTGCCACTGGATGCTTGCCTGGCCACGGATACCTCAAGGATCAGAGAGGGGAGGACACAATGTCCCCCTTCCCCAGTCTTACTTTAAAAAAGCCACAACCATGGAGCATGTTTATTTCAGTCAATGGCAACATCTTCCAGAATAAACAAGCTACTGTAGAAAGCCCATATCCTTTTCACCTTTCTGTCTGATGTCATGTGCACATCCTTCAGCAGTCCCACCAGCACTTCGTGTTGGGCGACAATGGAGGACAAAGCAGCCCACCTGCTGTAATGTTATGCTACAGTTCACCACAGACCCAGCTTCCCATTACCAGTATATCGGGGAAGCCCAGACCACAATGTCTGAGCTACAGCACGGGCTCATTATATTGTTGATACTTTTCACATCCATCTTTTCAAATGGTCAGCAGATTTTGTATTCTGTAAAAAAATGAATATGAATAAAGGTTGGATTTTTGTGGATGGATTCTGATGACACCATGAATTACAAGGGCAAGCCGTGAAAGGTTTGCAAAACGCCACCACAATCCAAGGGTAAAATTATGTTTTACAACTAGTAGAGGATTTCAAAGTGATCCAGACTTTAGCTTCATTTGCTGGGCCAGTATATCTTCGGTTTCTGCAAAACTACACATATATTATCTGAATTGTCAAAAACTTGTTGGGCTCCCTCATACCATATGCCATATACCATATACCATCTGAAACAGATCAGAATCTACATACAAAAAAGATTTTTCATAGGTATGAGGTTTTAAAATGAGTCCTGTAGGGATACCTTCTGATGCATAGTGCTGGCTAAAGGCAGAGCTGACTCATCTGTATCTTTCCTGATACCAATTTTCCTAGCTTGCTCTTAAAAAAAATGACTCATGGTTCATATTTCAGCACTTCCCAAGACAAAAATCAGATTATGATGCTTAACTCTCCCTATTCTGCACTAGATTTTCCCAGCGTTTAGCTTCAATTGTGCTTGTTGTACTTGTGAGCTCATAATTCCCTTCTAAGTTGCAGCAGACCAAAAACAGAGTTTATTCCTCTCTGTTTTCCAAGCTTTTGGGCACCTTTAAAGAATATTACCAGCTCCCTTTTAGTCACCTCTTCATTGAACTAAGTTAATTCTCATTTCCTTCTGCATTTCCTCCTAGCAAACATTTTGCAGAGCTGGTCAGGCTCACTACCACCCTCTGCATGGACATCAGTTCCCATCATATCTTTCTTTCTCCCATGAAACTTTTCAAAGTATAGTTTCCAACCAACCTTTAAACACTAACCACAGGTTTTCAGCTGAAGAAAATAAACGTTGCTACTGTGGTTTTGGCTGGGATAGAGTTATTTTTCTTCCTAGTAGCTGTTTCATTGCTGTGTTTGGATTTAGTGTGAGTAGTGCTGATAACACACTGATGTTCTACTTGATGCTAGGTAGCACTTACTCTAAGTGAAGGACTCTTCAGTTTCCTGTGCTCTGCCAGTGAGGAGATGCACCAGAAGCTGGGAGGGACCATAGCCAGGAGAGCTGACCTGATCTAGCCAAAGGGATATTCCATGCCATAGGATGCCATGTTCAGTATATTAACTGAGGGTGTTGGCTGGAGTGGTGGATCTCTGCTTGGACATCAGTCAGTGGTGGTGAGCAATTGCGTTGTGCATCACTTGTTACAGAATCACAGGGTGGTAGGGGTTGGACGGGACCTCTGAAGATCATCTAGTCTAACCTCCCTGCTAGAGCAGGATCCTAGAGGAAATGACACAGGAACACATCCAGACAGGTTTGAAATGTCTCTAGAGACAGAGATTCCTCATTCTCTCTGGGCAGCCTTTTCTTGTCCTTTACTTGGTTTTTTTTTCTCTCTCTGTGTTGTCTTCCTTTTCATTACTATTATGATTATGTTTTATTTAATAAACTGTTCTTATCTCAACCCATGAGTTTTACTTTTTTTCTGATTCTTTTCCTCATCCCACTAGTGGAATTAGAAGAGTGAGCAAGTGGCCCCGTGGCGCTTAGTTGTCAGCTGAGGTTAAACCACAACAGTGCTTTTTGGAGCCCAGCATGGACCACAAAAGGTCGAGATAATGACAGATCTGTCAGAGTGTGTTAAAGCAAATTTTTTATAAGTATTCATTGTATCAGTTTAATAGTCACTGGTCACAATGTTGATTATTGATTTGCTCTCAGGGTTGTTATTAGAGCTGTGGGATACAAAACTATTTGCCCCCTGTTGTGCTGGTTATCAGCTCTGGAGTCTGGATCAAGGCTGTCATTTGGCTGTATCATGTAACACTGAAGTAAAAGGATTTAGTTTCCTTGCACTATGTTGACTACTCATTTTTCGGCCTTTTTTTTTTTTTCTTAAATATCTGTGGTCTGTGAAGCAACCATATGAGTCAGTTTAATCCTTGGCATCTGCAAAGTGTTTACCATGTTTGTAGCCAAGATGCAGTACTTCATGTTCTTCTTCAAAGAAGTCTTAGGTGCAAGGTGAAGGATTTGTACCATCTGAAGAACAATCAAAGCCTGTGTGGTGCCTGGGGAAAAGTTTGAGATGCACCCCACAGGACAGATCCTTTTGTTTCTAATGTTGTCCATTAATCACAATTTTTTTACGGTACAAGAACAAAACACTATGCTAATTACACGGAGAACTCATCCTCTTCAGCTATACTTAACTCACCTGCCCTCTCATCCTCCCTTACATCACAAATAAACAAGCTGGTGGCACTCTACCACTGGTAGTTTATGGGGGAAGTGCTTTTCTCCTGCAAAGCATCCAACTGCCTGGCCAGATGCCTCTCTGCCCACATCCATCACCTACACTCCTCTGCCTAGTACAAAAGTCCAAACAAGGACATGCCTGAATGCGGTGTTTAGTGAGAGGGGTACAAAATGAATTCCAGCTTTCCTACCACAACTGCAAATGACTCATTAATTCTGTCATCTCCAAAGCCAACTAACACTAAGCTACATGTACAACATGTCACAATATGGATGTGCAGCCAGAGGATTCTAAGACTAGTTTTTCACTCTTGCCTTCAAGTGGTCCTGTCATAATTGTGAATGTGACATTAACACAGCTAGATCCAAAGCCAGTTATATCAAGCTAAGCCAGCTAAACTTCCCTTTCCAGGCAACTCTCCATCACACTCTTAGGAGAAGTTACACAAGACCCGTTCCCTGTCTGGTGTGCTGTGCAAATAGACAATATGTGTTGCAGATTAAACAGACCTATGGCAAAACCATAGGAAGGAGCCCCTGAGCGCCATCAGAGAGTAGAGTCTGAGGGGATAGATGGATTCGTGTATCAAGAGATGCCTCATCCTCCCTTCCTACCTTACCTGATCACATGCCAACTGCCTCCCACCTGCATGTGATACCAGAAGTCCCCTACCAGACAAAGCACATCCATACTTGTCCTCCTGTAAGAAACTACCAATAGAGTGGTGGCCAGATAAGCCTTTTCAATATTGGCCAGTAATGCATGAAAAAGAATGCGCTTTACCTTTTGGCCTCAGGTCTGCAAGGAGTAAACAAACACAGCATCTCACCCAGACCACAAGCAGGTTTAAAATGGAAATTTCTAGTTGAGAAACATGATAGAGTTTGCCGTGCAGTTGTAAACTCTCAGCTTTCTCCCTGCAAAAGTCAACTATGAGCTTACCTAGCAACGACATACAAGCTGTGCCTGCTCATAAACCACCCTAATGCAGCTTTTCTGGAGCAAACAATTATAGCATTTTGATTATTGGAATGTGTCACACTCACTCAGCATGAGTGTCCTACAGGGAAGAGCCTAAATACTTGTCCACATCCATCTGACTACAGAAGGTGTGCATGCAGAGTTTGCTCTTTCATTTCAGCTGGAGAGATGGCTTCATAACACTATTCATCAGTTCCTGAAGATTTCCAATCCCTGTGCTGTCAGGATTGCACACATTGTCTCTCCATTTAAGAGGCGTATGTTAGCCATTGCAACTGCACCAGCATTGCAGTAATACTAGCTCCTGTGAAACAGGCTTTAAAAAAAAACAACTAGAAAATGTAGGGAAAAAATATATGTAAAGATACACAGTGAAGCTCTCCTGTAGTGAATTTATTAAATTTTTCAAAGGTAATAGAAGATACTGGATAGATGGCCCAACAGGGACTATAAAGCATAATCTATGTGAAGGGTGTCATGAGCAGTGAAAGTGCAGCTCCAGTGGTTTAAGACGGGGACGAATTCAGCTGCACGGCCAAAACCAAGGATTACGTTCCCATTCCAATCGTACACAAGGATGTTTCCCACCTCCCAGGAAAAGTAAATGAGAAAAAATAAATACAATATCAAAAAAGACCGCAAGCAGGAAAGAGGCTGTTCTGCCAACCTCTTCAGTTTTGTTATTTGCAAATCGTAGCTCTGGTCCTCCTTTTAGTTACTGTAGGTGAAGGAAAACATCTTCAGGACACGCTGGAGCAAGACAAAAAGCCTGAGTCACTTGATGACCTTGTGGTGCTCTTCAGCTTCAGGGTTGGATCTGCAGTAGGGGCAGCACTTAGCGTATAGTAATGTTAGTGAGCAGAAGGGGCTCTAGATGAACTGATCTACCCAAATCCTCTGGTGACTCTCACAGGTTGTGGTACTGAAGCTCAACAGATAACGGCATCTGAAGCAGCTGGTAAAAATCCATGTCTCTACACCCATAAGCTCTCCCTAGAAAGGAACATGGTTCTTATAACACATCCCTGAGATATCTGCATCCAGTTTTCATGAAGATTAAACATGAAAACTGAAATAAAACAGACAAAAACTTTGTTGTAATGGGCTGGTATTTGGGCTTTGAACTTTAGAAATCACTTTTTATGAGCTAGCAACCTGCTCTGAGGTGCAAGAGTGGTAAATACAGACTTATAAACCAGCATTACCCTTTGGCTTCTGAACTCTCCCTGTCCCAAATCTTCAGCGGAAAATCTCAGCACTCAGAGGTTCAGAGTTTCAAGAGTACTTTGAATAAATTTCATTCAAATCAGCAGAAAACATGTACCAGCAACAAAGACTGTGTTGGAAACCTCAGCCTCATGCCACGCTTCCATGCACAGTTGGACACAATTAGAAGGTCATTATGAGATACCTGTGAAAAGCACTTTCAAAAGTGGAAAAGCAAGGTTTGTAGGAAAAGCTAACATCTCTTGTTTGACCACCAAATACTGTGGGGAAAGATAGAAAGGTGTTGGGTTCAGTGTCCTTTCCTTAGTCACAATAAAAAGCAGAAATATCCATTCTTGGGCAACTTTCTGCAGCCAAGTTCAAGCGGCAAATGATGATAGAAAGTATTAGAAGTTATAGTGATGGACATCTCCTGAAAAGTTACATTAACAAAGCAGGGTTAAAGAGCAGAAATACTACATATGGTGGCCCAGTCAGTGCCACCTTCCTACGCTTCACATTTTTCTTCAAACCTATAAAACTAAACAAAACAAAGTCCATTCTACATAGGGGGTGTGGAGGGGGAAGCACCATTGGACAGGTTTTGTAGGGAGAAAATATGTACAGTTCAGACCAGAAGTACTAAAGAAGTGGTCAGGAAAGCAGGAACTAAGCAATAGGATCAAGGATGCTGCAGAATAAACAAGGCAGTGTGTTGGTTTAGTAAGAGCTGCGGGGTAGCCGAGCCGCGCGGCCGCCGCCGCTCCCAGCCCCCTCCCCTCTGCCGCGGGCCGCAGACAGGGAAGAAAAAAAAAAGGTTTAAAAGTGCCTTTTTGAGTTGAGATAAGGAAGGTTTAATATATAAATATATATAAAAGAAAATAACATATAATGGGANGGTGACAGTGTGGGCAGGGGAGAAGTTTGTTCATCAGTTAGAAGACATAGGACAGCAGCTGACCTGAATGGCAAGGGCAGAGAAGAGAGGGATCAACTAGGGATCCCAGAAGAGGGATCCATGTGGGATGGAGAATCACACAGAATCACAGAATCACAGAATCATTATGGTTGGAAAGGACCTCCAGGGTCATCAAGTCCAACCTTCTCCTAGCATCACTCTAACCACTACACCACTACACCATATCCTCTCTAACCACTACACCATATCCTCAAGCACTGCATCTATTCGTTCTTTAAACACCTCCAGGGATGGTGACTTCACCACCTCTCTGGGCAGTCCATTCCAGTGCCTAACTACCCTCTCAGTGAAGAATTTCTTCCTAATATCCTAGAAGTTTTAAGAGGGAACAGGGGAAGAACAAACATGATGGGAGTGGGTGGGCCAAGTGGATGGGTCAAGGAACTTGAACCAGAGAGAACTTTGGAATCATAGAATCATAGAATGGTTTGTGTTGGAAAGGACCTCAAGGATCATTTAGTTCCAACTCCCCTGCCATGGCAGGGACACCTCCCACTAGGCCAGGTTGCTTAAGGCCCCCAGCCTCCAAGTGCAGCAGGGGTTGAAATCAGAAAGAGAAAGGGCAACAAAACTAATAGAGAGAGACAAGAGGCAGGGAGCTCCTTTCAGATAGCACCAATCCTTCTTGCGGGGAGTTAATAAAGCCCCAGGCAAAATAGGAGAGACAGGGGTGGAGATAAGATTCTGAGCAGGAAGTCAGAGATGGCAAAGAGCTTTTACAGATTAGAAGTCTCTAAGGAGATAAGAGAGGAGAAATAGAAGGGCCTGGCCAGAGAGAAGATAGGACTGGAAGGAGAAAAGGTCAGCCTCACAGTAGAGACAGAGAATGTCAGAAGGGAAGACATCTCCCTGATGTCCTTTGCACAGCAAGAACAAGGGCCAAGCATATTCAAAACTGAGAAAAAAATGCAGCATAGCTCCCTGCTCTTCTTACCCACCACTTTGATACTCCTCAGGGCCTCGTAAGGGCTTGACCTAATCCATTTTTCTTTCCAGCCCTAATCTCTTCTCTCAATCTGGTGGTGGCAACAGTGAAAAAGGCATATTGAGCATTGTCCCCCTCCAGCTGTGCAGTGGGTGGCTGAAAAGGAGAAAGAGTCAATGGAGCTCACATGAGGAGGGTGAAAGGTTTTTGTCTGTGAGGATACATCTCTCTACCTCTTATGAGCCACCCAGGGACAGTAAATATCAAATATCTGCCCACTAATCTCAAGCAACTGGCATCATCCATACTACAGGGGCAGAGGTCTTGGCAGCATCTGTCATGGGAGACAGCATACAAAGAAGAAAAGAGTGGGCCATAATGGGTGCATGGAGCCAGAGCTACTGCAAGAGAGAAGGATTTTCAGAAAAACTGCTGCTGAGGCAAGGCATGATGTTCTTCTGCTGAAGGTGAGGATGGGAGCAAGCTGCAGGTATTTCCCACAGGCACTCTAATCATAACAGAACAAAGATGACTGCAGAAATTAGCCACAGACATGCAAAAAGCCCATTGTGTGTTCTGTACTTGGAGAAATACTGTGTTTGGATAATGGAACTGGAAAAGCCTTCAAAATACAGGACCTGAATATCACTTCCACATTTATCCTGTTGGAGCAGGATGCAATAAGGAGGTTGCTCATTTAAAAGAAAACATAAAAAGTGACATTTTTAATAACTGCTGAAATTGTTTTATTGCTAGAAAGATAAAAATGTAGGCATCGATATCCACATTCTTGACTGTATATTAGAGTAGAGGAATTTGATTGTTTTTTAAATGCTATTCACTTGGGATGCCTGTTCACGTTTAATAAAGCTAACCAGAGATGTACTTAAATAGAAAAGCAAAACATTAAAATTAAAAACCAGTCTACTTTTTCTTCAAGTACCTTTTCAAATGGCACCAAGAACTTTGCACAAGCTAAAGGAGCCTCTACATTTAATTCCTGGAGGCAATGGCATTTCCTCAGCTCATCCAGCAATCTGGTCAGGTACTGCTGAGTCAGTCTAGTTCTGGGCCTTTCCTTGCTTGTTAAGTCTGCACACAGGCCTTGAGATGTCATTATTTTGATGCTGTGGCACTGCAAAAAAAATTGTCTTCCTGGTTTACTGCAGCTTAGAAGTAAAGGCTTAAAATTCCATAGCATCATTGTCTTTAAATCCAAACCTGAAATGACAATTCATTTGCAGAAGTGACTTTTTCATGTTCTGATATCATTTCTCTCTGGCTCAGGTATCCTCATGGTTATCTGAGGAGTCTAAGACACAGAATTTCATAAAAAATTGAAACCTCGTCTGTTTTCTGCAGAGCTAACATGGAGTATCAAGCCTCTCATCCTGAGTCTTACATCACCACAGAATTTTAAAACTGCGACTTCCAGAAGATGTCCTATGCATGTATTACACAGAAATGCTTTAGGTGCTTCACCATTTCTGCTGGTCATCTCACATACCTCACATTCTGCTTCCAGGGAAGATGAGTGTATTAAGGTTCCAAAGGTATGTCTTCAAAGGAACATTTTGGCCTACCAAAACCATGGAAGAATATGATGACCCTCTGGAAATACATGGGCAAGGTGAGGAAGAAAGCTGAAGACAGCCACAGGAGCTAAAGGATATGTTTTGCACAGAAGGTAGAGAATATAAACCAAGCATGAGTAAACTTAGACCAGAAATGTGAAGATCATCACAGTAATCACCTGCTGGATGGTTTATCTCATAGGAATTGTGGAGGGAATAAAAAAAAAAAAAAGCACCTGACTGACCCAAGGGTTGGCAGATGTATTCATGGTACTCCATCAACTCAAGCATGGTTCAGTATCAGGGTGATGGCCTTAATAATTCCCATCTCATAAAACATGATTTGCTCCCATCCTTTTACATTTCCCTGAGGAGAATTGTGCACTGCTGAAAACATTAAAATATATACTATCTGCTGGTAAATATTGCCAAATCCCTGTCAAAAAACCAGCCAGACTCAGATAATTGTGATGAGCATGTACCAAAAATATTACCATCAACCCAAGTAAGTGACTTCACTAGTGCAATGACGTCCATGCGAGACAAAGGTAGTGTTCCCATGAACATCATTGAAGTCATAAAAATACATCAGGAAAGGGTATTTTCAGACATCTAATCCATCTCAGTGTTCCTTTGTAGAGGAACAAGTCCTAGTAGATATCGACCTCATTTGCTTTTTTAAAAAAGCCAGTGACAACAATTCCACAGCTCAAACAGTAACTGTGCATTATGTCAATACTGTATTACCATTAAAAAGCTCTACTCTCTTTCCTAACCCATAGCATGGCCATTAAAAAAACAGTAATACATCATGGAGACGGACTTCCTCACTCAGATTTTTTTTTAATCTTAATTTCTCTTAATTTTGCATCTATCTTTGAGTAGAAGAGTATGGCTTTCTGTAGTACGTGCTGGAAAAGTCTGAGAATAAGCTCACTCTTCAGAAGTACCAAAAACTAGCTCAAGTCTCACTTCCTCCTTCCAGGAACTCAAGAAAAGCTCAATAAAATTTCAGTATGATATGGGCATCTCTGTGTACTTGCGTGGCCCATGAAAATGTGTCCTAACCCAAACAGGCATTTTTTAACAGTTTGTCTTACCAATTCAAAGTAAGCTTGAATCTTCCAACCTGTTAAATCATCTTCTTGAAGCTGAATGATTACTAAGTTTGATGAAGCCACGGTGAAGGAACCATGTAATTGTTCTCTGCACACTTAGGAATAAAACTTGCCAGTTTAAAACAATCACACAGAGCAAATCCACTTTGAGCTGCCGTAAGGGAAAGTAGAATCTGTTTAGGGGTGATCTGCTACGTCACTGAAACTTAAGCTCGTGTTAGGCTCACTTTTTAAGAGTTTCAGGGATTTGAGGTAAATTCTAGTGAAAGATCCCTTTCTGTTCTTCCATTTTGATAGCAAGGTCTGGCTCATGTACACCTTAGTGCATGAATCAGACTGCTAATGGGGACATGTCGCTCCCTCAGTGTGATCATACCTCACCAGATCTGGCCCTTCCTAGGCATGGATGTAAATTCAGCTGGGCACCACTGGATATGGGACACTGTGTCTGAAGGACCATCTGTCTGATGCAGTGCAGCATCTAGACCATGCCTCCTTCCCAGGAGGGGAGTTAAGCATGAAGAAAGGAGAATGCACAAGTCTGTGGCCACCTCTTGAGGCTTTTTTAGCTAAGGTTGGGTAAGAAAAGGCTGGTTGTCTCCAAGAAGATTCACAAAGTGAGTGGGTGAATGGAAAGCCAGGATGGGGGAAGACCAAGCTAGGAGAAGGAAAAGCTGAAAAGAAGACAAGTTATCAGGTGAATTTAGGAGTTCAGTCCAAGTTTGTTGC
Organism: Eurystomus gularis; assembly: GCA_013400335.1. Classification (NCBI taxonomy): domain Eukaryota; kingdom Metazoa; phylum Chordata; class Aves; order Coraciiformes; family Coraciidae; genus Eurystomus; species Eurystomus gularis. The sequence continues at coordinate 13,816 of VZZY01005031.1, forward strand.
CTGCTCCAAGAGCCTTTTGCCCTGCTCAGCAGCAAGGGGACCTCAGGTGCTCCCCACCACCACTGGTGACGAGGACACACAGGCAGGACATCTGTGGGGAGCTTGTCTGAATCTCACATTGCAAAATAGAATAACTAAAACCACCACATATTTATGGCTTTCTTGATTCTCTACCGTTCTGCTCAAATATCTGAACCTTGAAATCACTAAATGTATTTGAGGATGAAGGGATGTGGAGCAGAGTTTTGTGGAGCAAGTGGAGAGAAATGTCTCCATTACCTGTTTGTTCTTCTTTTGAATAAGGTTTCATTTCTTTTGCTGCAATTAATGTAAAATATTGTTACTATTTATTATCACCATGACTAGATCTTACGACCATATGGAGAAAAACATTTAAAATAAAGTTTTATATTTACTACTGAAAACAGAATCACCTCTGTCGCGGTCGGGCGCGCAGAGGTCCGACCACCTCCCAAAGGGAGGGTAAATTGGGATATCTCCCCACCAGGCTCACAAACAAACACGGAGACCGAAATGAGTATCTAACAAGTTTATTACTAAATATATTCAAATAAAACCTTATTTACTCTACGGAAATATTACAGTATTAAAGAAGACCACGCCCACCCATTCACTCCCTCTCTCACCCACCGAGAGATAAGGGCAAATAAGGACTTAATTATGTCAAAATACGACCTGTATGTGTGGATGGTGCGTGTGTGTGCGTGCATGTGTCCTTTCGGCGTTTGGCGATGGTCCCCGTGGAACGGCGACGATGCCCGACCGGCAGACCTGGACTGTTTCGATGATGTCAGCAGCTTGTAGCTTTTC
>VZZY01005032.1:6115-16200 GCA_013400335.1 Eurystomus gularis
CGGCCCGGCCCGGGGGCCGCGCTGGGGGGAGAGGAGGGGCCGGGCTGGGCGTGAGGGAGAGCGGGGGCCAGAGGAGGAGCGGGGCTGGCCGTGGGGGAGAGCAGGACGGGAGAGGAGGAACGAGGCTGGCAAGGCGGCAGAGCGGGATGGGGACCGGGATTGCACGGGGTCGAGAGAGTAAACAGGGCGGTGGTTGGGAAGGGGCAGGCCCGGGCTGGAGGGGAGGGAGGCTGGGCCGTGAGGGAGAGCTGGGGGAGCTGGGGATGGGCCATGAGGGGGAGCTGAGGGTGGGCCATGAGGAGGAGCTGGGCCTGGGCCGTGCTGTACTGTTGTAACCTGCTCCTTGTCTTACAGCGTTGCTTGTGCGGCCCCTGGAGAAGGAGCCTGTGGTGTCCCGGATGCTGCGCATAATGCAGCTGCTGTCGCGGATTGAGGAAGGCGAGAATCTCGGTGGGTCCCCAGCCCTCCCAGCAAGGCCCTGGGGAAACCCCAGCGTTGGTTCGCAGTCCACTGCCCCAGCCAGAGTGTGCCCTGCACTGTGGCTGTGTCTCTGCAGCTCCTGGGAACTGTGTTTCTGCATAGGGCAGAGGTCTGAGCTGAAGCTGTTAAGCTGTAGGAGCAATGGGGCGAGGGCAAGGAGCTGTTCTGTAGCAAATGGAAGGCTGTCGCTCTTAGCCTGGAGCGGTGTGCCGGGATTCAAGCTCCAGGGCTGTCCTCCTGCTTCAACACACCCCTCACAGCTTCTGCAGTGCTGCCCCTGCATCAGCTATTTGTAGTCAAGTGGTGCTTCTGTAACTTTCTGTGCCTCGGGGAGGATCTCACAGCTTAGGCGCTGTGCCATGCCCTCCCATCTTCACCCTCAGTAGCTCTAGAATTTGCAGTCATGCTGTGGAAATAAGTAGCTAGCTGTCCGTGGGGCATCACCGCAAACACCTCCTGGCCTAATGGCTGTGAATTCTTGCAGATTGCACCTTCGATAGAGAGTCGGAGCTCACCCCTCTCGAATCAGCCATTGGTGTCCTGGAGCTCATTCAGAGAGAGTTCTCTGTGGCAGAGAAGACGATGGAGACCATTCAGAAGATGGTGAAGGAAGCTGTAAGAGCTTTTTCTGCTCATCTTTTGTCCTAGAAAGGTCTTGTGTAAGTGACAGTGGGACTTGCTTCAGGTGTACAGTACCATTGTTAGCACTGACTTGGCCACAAATGTGGCTTCTTTGCCAGTTAATGTAGAACTTCTTTCTCTGTGCAGTGTGGCACTAGGCTGGTATCTATGTGCTGTGCTTGATTACAATAGGTGTTTTCCCAAAGCTCATCTAGAGGTCATGGTCAGTTCGGTGTCCGCAGAGAAACTGGTGTTTGCTTTCTTCCATAGGCTGTTACTGTCTGCATCAAAAACAGAGAGTTTGAGAAAGCTTCAAAAATTGTCAAGAGACATATTGGGAAGGAGCCCAAAAGCCAGGTGGGTCTCCTGGCGTGAAAGGTGGCTGCTGGAGGATGGTGCGGCAGGTCTTGTGGGGCGCTGGGGAGCGGAGATCTTTGGGAGTGGTCTGAGAGGTCTCGTGGGGTATTGGCGGGAGGACTTGTATCACAGGCATAAAAGGTTCACTGAGAAACCTGCCTCTTGGGGAAACCTGAGCAAGAGGAAAGGGTAAGGGTGCCCAGATGGAATGAGTCATAGAATCATAGAATGCTTTGGGTTGGAAGGGACCTTTAAAGGCTATCAGCCCCCCTGCAGTGAGCAGAGACATCTGCAGCTAGGTCTTTAACAGCTCAAGGAGTCCTCCTTGGAAGGTGGGCCTTCAGCGTTATGTTATAAAGCACGTTGTTGATCACTTTGAAGCTCCATCTGTTATGTTCCCTCACGTGTCTTCACGGGTCTTCCAGGTATCAATATTCAACCTTTGCATCGAGGCAAACTTAAGCTCATGTGAGAGCATGAGTCCATCAGAAGGGCTGGTTCTCAAAGCAGGAGGAGCCCCTGTTCCACTTCTGTAGGCAGTGTGGTGTCCTGGAAGCACAACTGCTGGAACAAGGTGGCTCTCCTGTTCCTTGGGCCTCTTCCCGGCCTTGTGTCAGTGTAAAGTGTGGGAACGTGCCTGGAGAACATCAGATAGGAGAGGCCCGATCCTCGCCCAGATCCCAGCTTCCACGGTTGTCATTTATACTCTTGTTCAGAACATTCTTATCTCTTCTCCAGAAAAAGAGGAGCGAGTTCCTGACTATCATCCGGGAAAAGAATTACACTCATCCAACGGTCAAAAACTTCTCTTACAAGAACTTCCAGCAGAGCGTGTTTCAGTTCCTGAAGACCTACGTGGACGATTCGGAGCCGCTGCTGCTGACGGTGCGCGTCTGCCTGCGCTCCTGCCTCAGTGAGCGGTGGCACAAAACAACTCGAGGGGCAGATCTGGGGAGAGCTGATGCTGACTGTGCCACCAGGCAATGAAGTAGTCACTCAGCTTCTACATGCCTTCGAGTTCAGGCATTGAATTGAATCCAAAATGCTTTAAATTTCTGTTCCTAAAAGGTTTACGTGGCTGAACGCATTTTTCAATCTGTGTAACAAGTTCTAATGGATAGATAGGAACGTGGTGCTGATTGAACTGAACACAGCAGCTTGAAATCCCTTTGGGAGGGAATAAAATCAGCTGGTAGTGAAAGGAATCAACTCTATAATGCTTATGTGCTTTTTCTGTCCCAGATAATGAAAAAGAGTTTGAATTCAGAACATGCCAGAGAACGAAAATACTCATCAGTGACACCCGAGGCTGCGAATGGGCCAAAGGAGCAGGCGGCAGCTCCGGAGCCTGCGGGAGGGGTCCAGGGCCCAGCTCCAGAGCCTGCAGAAACAGCAAAAGAGCAGGAGGGAGCTCCCAACCCTGCTGAAAGGGCGGACGGCCCCACGGCAGCTCCGGAGCCTGCGGAAGGAGCTCGTGACTCTACAGCAGCTCCTGAGCCTATGGACGGAGCTACTGACCCAGCAGCGACGCCCGAGCATATAATGGCAACGGTTAATATCTCAAAAGATGCTTCAGAGCCTATGGAAATAGCTGAAGAACCAGCAGCAGCAGCTCCAGAACTTCCAGGAGCGTCCTCTGGGGACTCGGAAAGGTGGGCAGAGGAACGCGGCCCTGCGCTGTGGGTGAAGCAGCGGCAGCCCTCTGCTGAGGGACCGTCGGGTCTGTCCAGGCAGCTCTTGCCTCCCCCGAGTGCCAGCCCAAGCGAGCCCCAGAGCTGGCGGTGTGAGGTGTCTGGATCCCAGGAGCAGCGTTAAAGTCGTCTGAGATTTTTTTCTGAAGATGCGCAGTGCTTTTCTAAACTGGGGAGGGAGGGTGGTGGTTGCCAGGAGGTTTGCTCTCGTGGAGCAGCGTTTGGTGTCCGTGTGGTTTAGCCCTTGGTTGGGAATAGCAGGTGTCCCCTGGAGCACAGGCGTGCTCTCCTGAGGCCTGCACACCACACTGGGTAGGAGGAGGGTGGACCAGAGCGTTGGGAATGCCTGCATCACGCAGTAGATGTTAGTTGCACCCTGGGGTTGGTTGTCGAGGGTCACACCGTGGGGGGGAAGAGCCCAAAATCAGTGATTTGGAGGCACCTTGGTGAGAGATCTTTCCAATGTGCTCAGTTCTCTTTGTTTTGTAGGCAGTCCTCTGGAACCGTAACCACCTACGGGATCTCTGTTCTGAGAGAAGCCTTCAAGATCCTGTCGGACTCCCAGGATTCTGATGCACTCTTCACCAAACTGGACGAAACAGACTTTTCTTTCCCCAAGCAACTATCTCCTTCTGTATCCCACAGAACCAAGAGACGGAAAGAAGAGGAGAAGCAAGATTCTGAGATCTCAGACCCTCCTGAAATAGCCCATAAGGGCAAACGCTTGTTGACCATAAGCAAACTGGTCATGGAGCAAGACAGCCAGTCCAGCGAGTCGAGCGAGAGCCCAGACTCTTCCCAGGAGCCAGTTGTATCATCTGCTTCCAGACCTGTTCAGAAATTGCATGACCAGCCCGTGTCTACCAAGAGTCCTAAGTATGACGCCCATCTCTTGTGGTATATTCTAACCTGCACCCAATCTTTTGACTTGTAGCAGGAACACCAAAACCTGTGGCCCTAATTCAGGATGAGTATATTGACCATCCCGGTCCTCTGGTGTGTGTGGAGCTGGGCAAAGCAAAGGTCCTGCTGCGGTTTCCCTTCGCTGTGTGGTCAGTGGAGAGGAGAAACCGATCCAGGCTCTGGTGGCTGAGTCAGGGGTGGTGCTGGGAGGTGATCCCAGCGCGCGGGTCGCAGGAAACACGCGTTTCTCTGCGCTTCCTTTAGCGATGCTGAAGCTGGAAGGAGTTGGTCGGTGTGTCTTGTGGAGCAGATCAAACTCCCCTTTTCCCCCTCGTGAGAAACACAACACTGACATTGCTGAAGCTCTTTCCTGTGTTGGTCAAGAAGCTCCTGGTTGTGGCTTTCTGACAGTTTCTTCAGCATGATGTTCATAGAACACGATTTCCCTTCATTCCTGGCGTAGGAATGTCGGGAACACAAAGGTCTGGTGTTGAAGGGTGAGCGGTAATGATCTCGGTGCTCCGTGAGCACCAAGCCCGGCTGCTCCCGAGATGGACTGGCTTTCTCTGGAGCGTGACTGAGTCGAGATGTGCTGCAGCACAGCTGCATCAACGCAGACCTTGCTGGTGTGCCTTGTTCAGGGTTAAACTAATTATCAGAGATGATGCCAAGAAGGGATTTCCACTCCCCATGTTGCCCACTTCCTGGACTCTGGATAGTTCAGTTACTAAACTTTCTGCTCTTTCAAGGACAGGCGAGTGGTGGCACTTGATCTCTTTTCTTTTCTGGTAGTATGTTACAGCTGACGTGGCTGTCCCTAGGATGAGTCTGGACTTTCTTTTGAGGGTGCTGGGGAGCGCTGGGGGGGTAGGATCCTGTTTTGGGAGCTCTTTGGAGCAGGGTGCTGCGTCTGCCCTGGGAAGGGGCCCGACTCTGACTCTGCAGCTCCAGCCCTGCTGCTGTGCGTGTTGGCTTCCAGTTCCCCCGGGCAGCAACTCACTGTCCGTGTCTTGTCTGGAAGCCCTGGCGCGCCAGGACACGTGGTGGCCACGGTGCTGATGACACCGGTCTGGAAATCTCACCACGTGTCTCTGCCCGTAGCTGGTTCTCGAGTGTTTCTGTGCGAGAAAGAGGCGACTTCGAGTGAGAACAGAGAAGGGTTGTTTTCCTGTAGTCATAAGTGGCTTCGGTTATATCAGATGTGGCAGCTGGGGGTGAGCCTTTTGAAGTTGGAGGGCTTTCTTTTTTTTTTTTTTTTAACATTTAATTTAATCCCACAAATCTGTACTTGAGGATTGGCAGCGGGTGACAGCATCAAAGGGCTTGGTCTCACAGAGGGGCCTCTGTAGCTTGGTAGTGTCAGTATCAAACCAAACTAAACGCTGCTTGGGAAGACTCAAGGTTCTCCCCCGAGCTCTTGGCAGGTCTGTGACGGACACAAAGGCCTGGGAGGTCCCATTCCTTGTGCGTCTGCTCAAAGTGCTTAACTGTGCAAAAACAGTCACTTGTTTGTGCAAACGCCGGCTACGAAACACAGTGTTCACCAGTATTTGAGGATCTGCTGCACGCCTGGCCTTCTGGGAGGGGCTCCCGAGGAGTCCTGCCCCCGCGGAGGGGACGGCAGGAGGTGGTGGCCGGTTTATTTGTCACTTTATGGGTGCGTCTCTTCTCTTTGCGCTGTGCCCTCGCAGCCTTGCTGCTGTGCTCCATGTGCCTTCCCCCCTCAAACGTTCTCCTCGGCCAGTAGCCAAAGTAAACGCTTGCCTGCTTTCAGGTCCTTCCAAGGGCGGTGGAACAGCTCGTACGGTGAAGAAGAAAAGGACAACTGGAGCGAGGAGGATGAGCTCTTCTCAGACACGGGTAAGGACAGAGCTCCTGTTGCAGGCTGGTGGTGACAGTCCTGGTGTTGGGGGCCTGCTGCTGCCTGTGTGAGTGAATGCTGGAAGTCCCAAAAGCCTAGGGTTCTGTAGCTGTCCAACCTGGAGACACTTGTTCTTGGTTCCTCTGGCCTGATGTGCCAAGAACTCCTCTACCAGTTTCAGACTAGTTAAGTTCAGCTTCTCAGCCAGCTCAGTTTCCCAGTCCCAGCTCCAGCCTCGCCGTACAGCGCAGCCACGTCCCGGGTGGATGTGCTGTTCTGGGCACGTTGGCTGCTCTACAACAAAGCAGATCTCGTTGGAAAGCTGTCACATGAAGCGAGCGGGGCTTGAATGGAAAGGGGGGTGCGCTATAGCTGCAGAAAGAGGGGGCGGAGGGGCTGGGTTTCACTGCCTGTCACCAGCTGACTGTGGCTCAGCGGGCTCTCGAGGAGGTCTGCACCTCTTGGGTTACAGGGAAACCGAATTCTCTTGCCTTGTCTTTCAGCGTCGTTTGCGACCAACAGCCACAACACCACGGTCTTCGGTTCCAAGAAGCAGGTAACGTGGAGCCCCTGAGTCCTTCCAGTAAGGCCTGAAGTGAGGCCGTGTCCGTATGGAAGAGTAAACGGTCAGACAGCGTGAAGAGCGTCGCTGCTTGGAGCGCAGCCCGTGGGTCACCAGCACGGCGAGCTGCTGCTGGCCTCCAGATGAAGGTTCAGGGTTGGGTTTGCGGAACTCCCCGTGTGCTGGAGAGGTTCAGAGCCGGGTTTGCTGAGCTCTGGAGCTGGCAGGCTAGGAAGGAGTTGGAGCATGGGTCTCCCCAGCTCCTCCCTGCGCTCACAGCTCACTGCTTTCTGCTCTCTTGTAGAAGTGGACGATACAGGAGAGCGAGTGGATCAAAGAGGGCGTCAAGAAGTTTGGAGAAGGGCGATGGAAGGCCATTTGCCAGAGATACCCCTTCCAGAACCGCACAGCGGTGATGATCAAGGATCGCTGGCGGACCATGAAAAAGCTGGGAATCTAAAGCTGGGAGCCCCGGGACCTTCAGTGCCAAAACCTCCTTATTTTCCTTCTGAAGACAGACCGCAGCGGGTCTGTGCCTGTCCCCGATGTGTTGGGGTCACCGTGGTGAGCGCCTCCAGCTCCTGGTAGCCGCGACCGCTGCAGCAGACGGAAACCACGGCTGAGAAGAACCAAGGAGCCTCTTGCCTCCGGTTGTGGCTGCAGGGTTTAGGTCTCCTGTAGCTGGCGGAGGCTGCGTGGCCTGACACACGCTGGGAAACGGCCCGGATTGGGATCGGCTTTTCCAGCAGATGGCTGCAGCCCTCATAGAAGGAATCCCTGTGTGATGGGCCGCTGAAATGACAGTTTTCTCTGCTCAGATGCTGTCAAGTGGCGGGATAATCCCGTCAGTGGCTGTTTTTATGTGTTTTAATTGTCTAAGCTGAACCACTCCTTTCATCCGTGTGCACTCAGGCCCCTGCGGGAGGGAGGCAGCGCAGAGTCCGGAGCTGCTGGGGAGAAGAGGAGGTTTAGGCAAGGTGATCTGCGTAGGTTTGGTTTTCACGTCTCTTTCTGCTTTTCTAAATGGCTGCTCTGTCAGCGGGAATTTCTCCCTTCCAGCTTTGAGGCTTTAGAAATATTTTTTTTCCTTCAGTACTTTAGATGTTGGTTGTTCCCATGTTAGAAGTTCTTAGTCGTTTAGGCCACATCTTCCTGGCGTCCTCCTCCTGGGTGCAGTCCCTGTGAGACCTGGCGTGCTGCGCGTTCCCCACCTTCACCTGGAGTCCAGCTCCGAGTGCTCTTCTGTAAAATAAATTCCCTTTCTGGCTGGATTTCAGGAGTCGTAACCTGGACCTCGTGGGTGGAAATGGGGCGGTTTGGGCCACGCACCGACCCCAGATGTGGGGTTCCCCTTCGCCTCCCAGGGCTGGGGCTGTTCATCAGCAGCTAGTTGGGGTGGAGCAGCGATGCCCTGAAGGTACGAGGTGCTACCGGTGTGGGTGTGAAGCAGGAGCTGCTGGACTGGGTTGCTGTTGAAGGGCAGGGGAGGTGTGGGGGCATTTTCTCCAAGCAGCTTCTCTTGGCTCTGTTCCTGCCGAGCCAGGGCTGGGGAGAATTCCATTTGGAAACACCTGCTGTGCCGTCTGTCCTTCGGCTGCTGGAATGAGCGTCCCTCGGCACCTGGCTCTGGCTGCGCCGTTCCCTCCCCTGAGCTCGGGCAGCCCTGGGCAGGCAGGAGCCTCCTGCTGAGGGTGGTGAGAGCCTGGCGCAGGTTGCCCAGAGAGGTGGTGGCTGCCCCATCCCTGGCACCATTGCAGGTGAGGTTGGCCGGGGCTCTGAGCAACCTGCTCTAGTTGCAGATGTCCCTGCTCCGTGCAGGGGGTTGGATGAAATGAGCTCATCTCGATGATGAACCATCCTGGTTCCAGGCAGAGGGGCTGGATGTGAGCCACAAGCTCTGGCCCGCTGATCTCAGAGGGGCAGTTGGTCACACCAGAGCTGTGACCAGGTGGAAGGAGACACGTTCCTGCTGTGTGGGTCCCAGCCCATTCTTCCCTCCTTGGTACCAGGCTCTCACTCCAGGCTGCAGTGACGGGATCTCACAGCCCAGAATCAGAAGTTTTTTAGAGTATAACACTTTTCCTGCCTAATTTGCTTGTTCACAAGATGCAGAGTGGGCTGGCAGGGGGAGCAGGGCTGGCTGGGGACTGCTGGTGCCTCACAGCACCCTCAGCTGGGTGACAAGCTGGAGCAGCTCCTGCTCTGCACCGCGATCACCTTGAGGAGCCAAGCCTGTGCCGCGCTCCCCGTAACACCAGCCCTGACGCTGCCAAGTGCCACCGCAGGGCAGTTAATGATTACCCACCCCGCCACCTCGGCTCCCCACTCCCGCCCTGCCCCGGTGTGCTGGATGTTGGGAAGCAGGATGATGCTGCTGCTGCTCCTGGTGCTGCTGGGCCCCGTCGGCTGCCCCAAGACCGAGCCGCTGAGCGGGTCCAGCCAGGAGCCCCTCTTCCGCGGGGCAGATCGCTACGACTTCGCCGTTGTCATCCCCGCTGGCGCTGCAGAGTGCTTCTGGCAGTTTGCTCACCAGAGCGGCAACTTCTTCTTCAGCTACGAGGTGAGTGTGCAGTGGGATGGCAGGAGATTCAGGGAACGAGTGGAGAGAGTCCAGTGGAGGCTCTGAAGATGCTCTGAAGAAGGGGCTTGGAGCATCTCTGTGCTGAGGAAAGGCTGAGAGCCCTGGGGCTGCTGAGCTGGAGAAGAGAAGCCTCAGAGGGGAGCTGATCAATGCTGAGCAAGAGCTCAAGGGCCCATGGGGGGCAAGAGGATGGGGCCAGACTCTTGTCAGTGGTGCCCAGTGACAGGACAAGGGGCAATGGGCACCAACTGGAACCCAGGAGGTTCCATGGGAGCAGGAGGAGAAACTTGTTTGGTGTGAGGGTGTGGGAGCCTGGCCCAGGCTGCCCAGAGAGGTTGTGGAGTCTCCTGCTCTGGAGAGATTCCAAACCTGCCTGGATGTGGTTCTGGGTGACCTGCTGGAGCAGGGGGGATTGGACCAGGTATCTCCAGAGGTCCCTTCCAGCCCCACCATGCTGGGATTTGGTGTGATTGTGCCACGTTCCGGGAAGCTGTTGGCGCAGTGCAGCTGCTGATGAGGTCGGGCAATGGCGGTGCTGGGTCAGTCCTGCACAGCAGCTCCATGGCTGGTGCCAGCTGTCTCCTCCATGGGTGCGGCAGGTCTGGCAGCGGGCAATCCTGTTGCCTTGGTCTGGCAACCAGGCTTATGCATGGAAAGAGACCCTGTGGGATGAAGACCATGCACCAGCTGAATGCCAGACCTGCTGCACCTGGGGCAGCGATGGTTTGTCTTGTGTGGGGACTGTCCTTGGTTGAGACAGAGAACAGCTGCAGTCACTTGGACATGTCACTTCTGGGACCGGGCTTTTTTAGCCCATTTCCATCATAGAATCACAGACTGGTTTGGGTGGAAAGGGACCTTTCAAGGTCATCTCATCCAACCCCCCTGCAGGGAGCAGGGACATCTGCAACTAGAGCAGGTTGCTCAGAGCCCCGGCCAACCTCACCTGCAATGGTGCCAGGGATGGGGCAGCCACCACCTCTCTGGGCAACCTGCGCCAGGCTCTCACCACCCTCAGCACCAACAATT
>VZZY01005032.1:50805-60894 GCA_013400335.1 Eurystomus gularis
GCACCGGCCCCGGCCCCGCCCGCATCCCGCCGGGACCCGCCCGGCACCGGCAGCACCTGGCACCAGCCCCAGCCCCGCACTGCGGGAGCGATGACCGGCACCGGCATCTCCCGGTACTGCTGCTGCACCGGCCCCGGCATCTCCCGGTACTGCTGCTGCACCGGCACCGGCATCTCCCGGTACTGCTGCTGCACCGGCACTGGCTCTGGCATCACCCGGCACCGGTATCACCCAGAGCCTCATCCCCCGGCGCAGCGCTGGGACCCCGGGGACACTCTGGGGTCCCCCCGTGGCACCTCGTCCTCCCCCTGTCCCCCCCTCCCCAGTCTTGGGGCCCCTCTCACGACACCCACGTGTCACATGGATGTCACGTCGTGCCACCGTGTCCCCTCCATGGCTACGAGGCACCCAGGGGTGCCCAGGGCCTGCCGCACCCTGTCACCCTGTCCCCAGGGCTGGTGGGTCCCAGGGCAGGACCAGGGCCACCCCCACGCAATGGTCACACACAACGTCCCTCTCCTGGTAGCGGGGGACAACCGGCCGCGGGAGGGACCACGCTCCAGAGGAGCTGCAGCCTTGGCTTTGGGCTCAAACCCATCACTTTTTTGGTCCCTTGCCCTAACAGGGACCATCGTGTCCTGCTGGGCTGGGAGCCGGGTGCGAGGAGATGCCGGGATGAGGTTTGGACCTTCCCAGCCCTGGGAGCCAGGGAAGGGGAACGCTCCAGCAGCAGCACCCCAAGCGGGTGTCCCCCTCCGCGGAAACCCCGGCACCGCGGCGATCCCGCTGGAAACTCCCCATCACAGGTGCCGGAGCAGCACGTGGTGAGGAACCGGTGAGCCCATGGATGGCAGGAACGGGGCACACCGGGACCCTCAGCACCATCAGTGGGGCTCCCATGTGGCCCAGCTGAGGCTGGCAGTGGTTGGACGTGGAGGTGCGAAGCCCAGCGCGGTGTGGTCAGACCTGGCGTTGTCATGCCTGTGCCGGTGTGGCCGGGCATGTGTGGGGTCCCCATGGCTGCAGGGCCAGCACGTCGCCACCCTGCAGCCCTCCCCATAGCCCCAGCCCCAAAGCTGCCCCATGGTCCCTTACCTTTCGGCGTGCTGGCGGGTGCCTGGCCACGGGACCGCTGCCCAAGGTGCAAACCCAACTCCCTCCTCCTCCGGCACAACCGCCTCCTTGTTCCCGGCGGCAGGACGGCCGGATGGCGCCCAGCCAGCGGCATCAAAAGAGATTTTTCATTCAAAAAAGGTTCTCTGCTGCTTGCGGCAGGCCCTCAGGAGCCGCGGCCGGAATGGCAGCATCCTGACGTGTGCCGCGGCCCAGCACCGGCGTGGGCTGGCGGCAGCGAGACCGAGGAGGAGCGATCGGCCACCGTCACTCCGTGGCGAGGACAATGCGCTCCCCGCTGCCCGTGCACACCCGGCTGAGCGGCACGGCACGGCGAGGTGTGGGCCTGGCGCAGGCGGCTTCGCTGGGGGTGGAGACACAGCCCTGCACCCCCAGTCCTGCAGGGAACAGGGGTGCTGGGCCCCTCTCACCATCCGGCACCGCGTGGCGTGGGGCAGCCAGGAAACCGGGCACCTGGGGCTGTGCCCGGCCTGGTGAGGGGGGGCTCTGGGCTGGGTCCTCAAGGGCTCTGGTGTGACCCCACAACACCCCTGACCCCGGCCATGGTCCCCTCTCCCCATGGGTGCTCGGCAGCTCCCAGTGCAGGAGCGGTCCCACAGTGCCACAGCACCCATGGGGGCTGCCCTGGCTGGAGGGAGAGGGGTGACCCCAAGGCTGGGATGTCCCCGTGGGTGGTGGTCCTGGCACGGAGGGGGCTCTGGGTGCCGCAGTGGAAGGGCCCCCTCCTCAGATCCCACTATGAGAGACCCCAGGAATGGGCACAGGTCGGGCAGTGCTGAAGAGGCACCACAGAGGGGGACGGGTGCCCAGCGCAGACCCCTCCCAGCACCGTGGCCTCACCACGCTGGCAGGGTAGGGGCTCAGCCACGCTGGCTTCGATTCCCCTCGGGAAAATCACCCAGATTTGGCTAAAATCACAGCGTTTAGAAGCTGCTGGCTCAGCCGTTGCCTCCAGGGATCGTCCCTGTCCCTTGCCTGAGGCTGGCACCCAGAAAGGCTCCTGCCATGCCCATGGGCACCCGGCAGTGAGTGTGCAAGAGCCACTGGCCAGCTGGGCCGTCCCAGGACCTCCTGGTAGCCCCATGGCATGAGGACGATGCCAAGGGAGGGCCAGGCAGGGCCGTGCAGCAGCACCCACGCCACTGCCACCACCCCAAAGGCACGGGGGTGACTTGCACTGGGCCAGGCTATGCCCAGGATGGCACCCAGGGGTTTCGCGCAGCTCCCCGAGATCTCACAGGCACAGGGTTGAGAATGGCTCTGTTTAATCCCAGCAAGCCCCCCCTGTCCCATCTGCGGGGGGCCCAAGGGCAGCTGCCCTCCCCAGCAGCGGTTTCCTCCTCGGCTGGCACCCGCCGGTGGCATCCCAGAGGCACAGCGAGCCCTTCCCCTCGGAAAGCCGCTCGGCGCCGATGCCAGAGCAGGGAGAGTTCGTTTCTGCGTCCTTGGCCCCGCTACGGCAGCACCACGATCTTTTTCTCCAGTGTTTGCGGGGGGAACAGGACCCTCCTCATGACGGCATCCAGCTCCTCCAGCGCCAGCTGGGCGTGCAGCACCGTCGCACCGTCGGGCTCGGCCGTCGCCACGTGCTTCAGCAGGCGGTAGAGATCCCGCAGGACGTCCCGCAGCACCTGGGCAGGTGAACCATCAGCATTCGCCGGCGTTGTGCCCGTGCTTGCAGCCACTCGAAACGCAACCCTTGGCATGCCCCGGCAGGTGCGGTGCTGCCCCTTCCGCCAGCGCTGCCGGTGCCAGGACGTGGCACCACCACCACCACCACCACCACCGTGCTGCCTCGGGTGCGAGCCCCGGCCCTCCTGCAGCTCCGTCTCCTCACACGCCAGCAGCCCCAGCCGGCACGGCAGCACATTGTGGTGTCCCTCCGGCATGGGGGGCTTGAGGGAAGCCAAGATCCCCACTGCAGGGATTCCTGCGGGGAACCGGCCGCCTCCTTCACGGGAGCCGAGTCCCAACATGCTCGTTACTGGGAAGCAGGGAGGAAGGCCACGGCCCACGGAAAAACTGGGCATTTCCAAGTCAAATCAGTGACAAACAACTCCCACAAGCTCCCAGAGCTGGCACTGCCCCACGGCACGGCCACGCTGCTCAGAGGGACGCTTCCCTGATGTCCCCTTTGCCCCAGGAAGGATCCAGCACTGGGAAGGCCCTTTGGTTGGTGAGACATAAGATGGAGGTGTTGACCCATGGGATTTTTCCTGGGAATGAGCCCTGCAGCCCCTGCAGGGCAGGGACATCCCCAGGCAGCATGGTGCTGGTGCCCAGGGATGGCCAGGAGCCTGGTGGAGGCTGTCCCAGCCCTGGGGACAGGCGGGGAGGTGACCCACCTCGGTGGCCTTGTCACTGAGCCCCCGCAGCAGCAGCACCACCACGTGCACGGCCGCTCTTCGCACCTCAGCCTCGGGGTCCGTCCTGGCTATGGCCGTCAAGCAGGAGGTGACCTGTAGGGACAGGGTCAGCAGGGACGGGGGGACACGAGGGGAACCTGGCAAAGCAGCCGCCCATGGTGGTGGGGACGTCCCTGGGGGGTGAGGATGAGGATGGGACCCCTGCGCCCAGCCTGGGGCAGCCGCACGTTCCCGTGCTGGCATCCAACCAGGGGGATTGGCTTTTTTGGGGGTGCAGGGCACCGAGCCAGCGCCGAGTGACACGCAGGCACCTTGGAAACCCTTACAAAAAGCGGGCAGAGTCAAAGGCAGCTAATTAAAGCGCCGGCAGTGACAGCCGGGAGAATTAGCAGAGCTGGCGTGTTCCCGAAATAGCAGCGTGTGGTGCGTTGGCATCTCGTCAAACGCTGCCGGTACCCACCGATGCCAAGCGGCTGCGAGCGGGGATGGGGAAGAAGCCCAAGCGCCGCATCTCTGATGTCTCCTCACCCTCCTCCTGCTCTGGGAGGCACTGGAGGCCGAAAATACAGCTCCCAGGGGGGCACAGACCCACCAGCTTGAAGCCCCTTTCCTAACCCACCATGAGAAGTTCCTGGAGAGCCAGGACAATGGCTCTGGTGGGTCCGAGAACCAGGACAACGGCTCTGGTGGCTCCAGGAGCCGCAGCTCACCAAGAACGGAGGGCCGGGCACCCTGCCAGCCATCCATCAACCACCTCTTGATAACGGGGTGATAATGGAAGGCTAATGAGGGCTTGTGAAGCAGAGGAGGTGCCTCTGGCAGGTACTAACTGTGCCCCCAGGTACTAACTGTGCCCCCAGGCCTTCTCCTGCCATGGGTGGAGCTGCCTTTCCTTGGGCTATCTGCTTCCTTGCACGAGTGACATCTTTAGCCGATTATAAAGCTTTTAGCCCTAAAAATCAGGGACAGAATTTCCTGAGTGTTAGATCCAACGGCTTTCACGCCCCCTGACATCAGTAAATAGCTCTCATGTCACAGAATCAGAGAGCACCAGGTTGGAAGGGATCATCTGGTCCAACCTTTTTGTCCTTTATGGAACCCCCAGGCTGCCGTTCCCCCAGCAGCCCTGCCACCCGCTAACGAACACCCTTGCTAACGAGTGCTGGCAGGGACCCCGGGACGGAGCCGGTACCTCCTGGACGATGGAGCCCAGCTGAAAGCCAAGGTGCTGGCAGAGCTCGCCCAGGTTGGAGAGGCTGCTGGCCCGCAGCGCGCTGTCGGGGTCCCGAGCACCCCGTAGGAAGGCCTGGATCAGCGGCTCCCGGTACTGGAACACCATGTCCCCTGCAAGAGTCATGGAACCATGGAATCACAGAGTGGTTTGGGTGGGAAAGGACCTTTCAAGGTCATCTGGTCCAGCCCCCCTGCAGGGAGCAGGGACATCTGCAACTAGAGCAGGTTGCTCAGAGCCCCGGCCAACCTCACCTGCAATGGTGCCAGGGATGGGGCAGCCACCACCTCTCTGGGCAACCTGCGCCAGGCTCTCACCACCCTCAGCACCAACAATTCCTTCCTTCCATCTAGTCTCAATCTCCCTCTTTTAGTTTCAACCCATCCCCCCTTGTCCTGTCCCAACAGGCCCTGCTCAAAAGTCAGTCCCCAACTTTCTGACAGGCCCCTTGAAGCACTGAAAGGCCACCAGAAGGTCTCCCCAGAGACTTCTCCAGGCTGAACAAGCCCACCTCTCCCAGCCTGGCCTCCCAGCAGAGGGCTTCCAGCCCTCCCATCATTGCTGGGGCCTCCTCTGGCCCCACTCCACCAGGTCCACGTCTCTGCTGTACTGGGGTCTCCAAGAGAGCACAGAGCAGCACATCACAGGCAAGGACAAATCCACAGCCCCTTCCTGACCTGGGCTCCATCGGGAGTAGTCGGACCAGACCCCACCCCTTGCCAAACAACTGGGTGCAACTGGAGCATGGCTTGTGGGGGCCACTCTGAGTGAGGCGTCAGGGACTCACCACAATGCCAGGGACAAAGACACCACAGCACAGTCCCCTGGGGCACCAGCAAACCCCAACAGCAGGTACCCCACAGCAAAGAGCTTTGTCTGGGGCTGTTCGGTGCATCCCACATGCCCCCAGCTCCCGTGGGGCCGTTCCGAGGCGGCTGCAGACACAGTGCACAGAGACGATGTGCGAAACCCAAATTATCACGTAATTCAAGCGTGCAACACTCCCCCCAATTAGCACACGCAGGCACCACAGAGGTGTGAGCCGCCTAATTAGAGGTCGGCATGCCGGGCCGTGATCAGCATGTACAATCACCGGCACAAGAGGTGTCCTGGTTGGTGGCCGTGAGCCCCACGGTGCAGGCAGGGCTCTGGTCACCGGGCAGGGGTGGCTCTGGCCAAGGGGAGTACTGGAGGAAGCTCTGGTGGGCTCACTGGCTGTCAGCTCGGTGCTTTCCCAGCTCTCTGGAATCCCACAAACCACTCGAACACTCGTGTGCTGCAGCTGATGGAGGCAGCAGGATGAAATGGGATGTGGAGACAGGAATAATCCTGCACTTGGGGGGCTCGGGTGCAGGGCTGGGGGCTGCAAGAGTCAGCCCCGGCGCTGCCGGCACACCAACCGCAGTGCAGGGAGGGGAAACAGAACCATAGAATGGTTTGGGTTGGAAGGGGCATTCCAAGGTCATCTAGTCCAACAAAAATACTGCGTGCCACCCAGAGGGACCTGGAGAGGCTGGAGAAGTGGGCCTGCGCAAACCTCATGAGGTTCAACAAGGACAAGGCCAATCCCCTGGGTTGGGGCAACCCCCAGTATCTGCAGAGGCTCGGGGTGAAGGGCTGGAGAGCAGCCCTGAGGAGAAGCACTTGGGGGTGCTGGGGTGAGAAGCTGGATGTGACCCAGAAGCCAACGTCCTCCTGGGCTGCATCCCCAGCAGCATGGGCAGCAGGGCAGGGAGGGGATCCTGCCCCTCTGCTGCGCTCTGGGAGACCCCCCTGCAGTGCTGGGGCAGCTCTGGAGTCCTCAGCACAGCAGAGACATGGACCTGGTGGAGCGGGGCCAGAGGAGGCTCCAGCAATGATGGGAGGGTGGAAGCCCTCTGCTGGGAGGCCAGGCTGGGAGTTGGGGTGATGCATGGGGAGCAGATTTCATGGTTGTGCAACCAAAGCTCATTGGGGGCTGCAAGGCTGAAGCCTCGTGCGCTGCTGGAGGCAGAGAACGGTGCTGTGCGCTCAGGACGGGGCTGTCGCACGCTTCCAGCCACGCTGCCCATGTCGGCCGTTTGCTGGGTGATAGATGCCTGCTGCAGAATTCCCTCCAGGATGGGAAAAAGCCACTCCGGTGGGATGGCAGGGATGGGGACAGGAAGACGTGGTCCCCAGGCAGCAGCGCTGCACTGAGTTAAGCGTTTCTGGCAGCGCTGGATAAATCCTCGCTCCTGAATCCTGAAGCTTTGCAACAGAAACAGCTTCACACGATTTGTTCTATAAATACGTGGGCGAGCCAGGACGCGCCGAGTCGCTGCCCGCGGCAGAGGCACCGCTGGGAAGTGGGGGGAAAGAGCTGCAGCGGGGGCCGTGCCCACCGTGCCAGCCACGCCACGGGCAGCTGCCCAGGGAAACTCAGTGCGGTGCTGGGCAAGGTGAGGGCTGGACACACAGACATCACCCGGGGGACTTCAGACACCGAGAGGCTGTGCCGGTGCTCGTCCCGCTCACCGGAGCTCCATGGGGAGACAACGGCATTGCCAACCCGCAGGATGCCCTGTCCGCATCCCGGCAGCGGGGCAGGGGAGCGGCATGACCTGGCCCAGGGACCACTGGCCACAGCGGGATGCCAGCAGAGCTCAGCGATGCCACCACGGCCAGGGGACACTGCTGCAGTGGCCGTGTCTCGGAGGAGAGCCTCAGCACATCGCACAGGCCCCAGGGGAGACCCAGCTCCAGCTCTGCCGTGGCCAACACAGTAACGAAGTGTCCAGCTGGTGACACCCCATCCTAAGGGGACACCAGCTGCAGAGTGCTCTGGCTGTGTGCTCTCGCCGGCCTGGCCTCTGTGGGGGAATAAGACAAGGCATTTTAGGACGTGTCCCAACAGCGGCAGCCGGAAAGGCCTCATCCAGCTTTTACCCCTCAGCTCGGCGTGTCCGGGCGCTTCCCAGCAGCCTCTGAGCCCAGCGCTGCCGGCTGAGGGGATGGTGGGCTGCTGGCAGGATCCACTGCCCTGCTTCTGCCCACCAGCAAACCCTGGCCAGCTGCCCTCTGGCTTCCAAAGCCCACTGTGGCAGGGCCGTGGGAGCTGCTTCTTACCTTCGGACAACAAAACCCCCCCGTGGGCTTTACCCCTCGGATCTGGTGGCACGAGGGGCCGAGCAGTGCTCGCAGCCATGGCCAGGGACTCACCCAGTGCCCGGGTGACACGCATCAGCACCTCGCCCAGCTTCATCCTGGTGACGGCAGCTGTGGCATCCTCCGTGCCCCGCGCCGGGAGCCCATAGCGTGCCAGCAGCACGGGCAGGATGCGCTCCGGGTACTCGCTGGAGAGCAGGGCAATGCCTGGGGGGAGAGTGAGAGGAAAGTGCGGGTCAGGGCCAGGCAGGAGGGTGCCATGGGCCACCACCCTGGGCAGAGGAACTCCTGGCAGCTGTGCCACCCTGGCATCCTTGGGGTGGGACACCCCACACTGCCCTAGCCCCGTGCCACATCTGGCAGCCCCCCTGCACAACGTGGCAGCACCGGGACAGCCCAGCACTGGGTCTGGTTGGGTGTCAAGTTAAAAAATAAGTAATTAAGACAGAGGTGGCAGTGGGTGCCCGCTAAAGAGGATATTTTTTACAACATAGGTAAGGAGAGCCTGGCGCAGGTTGCCCAGAGAGATGGTCGCTGCCCCATCCCTGGCACCATTGCAGGTGAGGTTGGCCGGGGCTCTGAGCAACCTGCTCTAGTTGCAGATGTCCCTGCTCCCTGCAGGGGGGTTGGATGAGATGGGCTTTAAAGGTCCCTTCCCACCCAAACCAGTCTGTGATTCCATGGCTCTGTGATTCCCATTGATGCTGGTTAACGTCCACTGGCCCAGCGTCAACTCGGCATACCGGCCGCTGTGGGGCTTGCCCAGGGCTGCCAGCCGGGTATGCCAGGGGATGGTGCTCGGGCGCAGAGTCTGGTCGCTGCTCCCAGCTCCCGGCCATCGGGCACATGCTGCTGGCGTGTCCCCATCCCTGCCAGGGCTCTACAAAGCCCTTGGGTTTGCCAGGCCCAGGCTAGGAGCCAGAGCCCGAGTGTGCACGCGTTTCCCTGAGGTTGAAGAGATCCCGGACACGGGACGTGTGCCAGCCTTTGCCAGCCCTGTAGAGCTGCAGGCTGGGAGCGAGCGCTGGGCACGGCTCTGGCGGGCACCGCTCCCCTGGGGAAAGGCAGCTGCTCTCCAGGGAATGGGTGAGCAGCAGAGGCTGCCCTGGCAGTGCCAAGCCCTGAGTCACGGTGAGCCCCAGCTCCCCTGCCCTCCAGAAGCAGCCGCCTTCACCTCCAACCCCGTTCCCCAGTTATCAGAGGGCACCTGGCGTGGGTTACCCTCCGCAAGCCTGAGCACATCTGGGGTGGCAGCGACCTCTCCTCTGGCTCTGTGACAACCAGCAGTGCCATGACCGCTGGCTCTGGTGCCAGCCCCAGCACGGCTGGCTGCGGTGGTGAGCCCAACGGGGGCACCGGGAAGCCCGCCTGGCACGGTCACCATCACCACACACGGCCTGGGCTGCGTGAGTCACCACCGCAAGGAACCGCGTCAGGGTTAATCACAGCCGCAGCCGGGCTGCGAAACACCGAGGCAGCTGCGCAGGGTGTATTAATCACCCAGGAATGGTTGAAGCTTTTGGGTTTCACCTGCAAGGCAAAGACAAACCCGCCCCGCTCAAGACCGTACAGGCCAAGGGAAGCACAGTGATAAGCTCCTTTTCCAGCTCCTGCGGAAGGTTACCAACCCAACGGCAACCAGGGCTCCTGGCACTGCCGGAATTGCTCCAGGCCATGGGAACAGCCCTTCCCTTTCTACAGAAGGACTAGGGAAGAGATTGTCCCTCTGTGCTTGGCACTAGGGAGGCCAAACCTCAAATCCTGGGGTCAGGTTTGGGCCCCTCACGCCAAGAAGGACCTTGAGGGGCTGGAGCGTGGCCAGAGAAGGGCAACAAAGCTGGGGAAGGGTCTAGAGCAGGAGTGTGGTGAGGAGCAGCTGAGGGACCTGGGGGTGTTGAGCCTGGAGAAAAGGAGGCTCAGGGGAGACCTTCTGGTTCTGCACAACTCCCTGCAAGGAGCTTGGAGCCAGGTGGGGTCGGGCTCTTCTCCCAAGGAACAAGTGACAGGACAAGAGGAAACGGCCTCAAGTTGCCCCAGGGGAGGTTGAGGTTGGAGCTGAGGAAGAATTCCTTTGTGGCAAGGGCTGTGAAGGGCTGTGCCAGGCTGGGCAGGGCAGTGGTGGAGTCCACATCCCTGGAGGGGTTTCCAAGCCGTGGAGATGTAACGGTTTAGTGGTGCCCTGGCAGTGCTGAAGGAAAGGAAGATTTGACAATCTTAAAGCTCTCTTCCAAC
>VZZY01005033.1:0-15832 GCA_013400335.1 Eurystomus gularis
GGCACTGGCAAAGTCCTAGACCGAGCTCAGCAGGTTCTGGGAACTGGGTTCAGGAACACACAAATCAAGATCAGAGGCAGGGCCGACAAGAAAGAAGACCAAAGGGAGGGGAAGGGTCCAGAAGGCAAGAAGACCAGTTGAGACCATTGTGATCCCTCAGTTTTATACTGAATATGACGTATATGGGATGGAATGCCTCATTGGTCAGTTTAGGGTCACCTGTCCTGGCTACTCCTCCCCACAGGCATGGCCTTTCACTTTCTCCACCCCTGGATGGGGTACAGAAGAGTTAGCAGTGACCTTGGACTGCACACCAATCCTTGGTAGTAACTCTAAACATGGAGTGTTATCACTGCTAAAAGCAGACACTGTCTGCAAAAACATGCTACTAATTTCAGAAAGTGCAGCTAGTTAGAAGAGACTCAGATGAAAAGTAAAATCACTGGATAGAATTGGTTTGGTTCTAACTCAAACCAAGACAATTTGAAAAGCTACAAACCTGCAAACATGAATACATATGTTGGGCAGAAATTAAGCTACCTGGCATTCTTAGTTCTGATGTATTATAAATGCTGGATGTTTGACTTTACCACAATGATATTTTCTTAAAGTAAAATCAGCATAAGAGCCTGGTCCCAAGTCAAATAGGTTTCAGGAGGAACCCAACCCGAAAAGTAAAATCAGGCTGACCTCTTTTGTAAGGGTATTTTTCAAAGGGAACAACTGTGAAGGGATTCCTAGCTTGGTGTGGTGTATTGTCTGACTTGATGAGGTCAGATGGAGATTTGACAAGCAGACACGATCTCTGGCAAGGAAGTAGTTTTTGTCATTTTTTGGCAGCCTTGTGCCGACGAAACTCATGAGTGCTAAAATCACACAGGTCTCTCTGAAAAATTGTCTTACTTTTGTATTTTCAAGGCAACAAAAAGTCAAGATAATTAAGAGCCATAGCAAGGCACTTCCCTTCTCCAAGACATCCAAACTTTTCGACAGAATGGATATAAAACTTCTAAGATAAATGATCTTTCTCTGTCTGCATGCACATACTCACATATATTTGTTAATATCATTCTTACAAATAACCATATTATTTTCATTTGCACTTTCCAAGATAATTGGCAGTATTAAGTAAATCTCAGCAAAACAAATTTCAGTCCAAACAGATGAAGTTGTGCAAAGCTCTAGTCAACTGAAAACTCTATTTGATAATGTAAAAATTTGTGATAGACAGCAGAATTATACTCCACTCCAAAAGCATCCTGCCAATGGATGAATACAGAACAACTGAATTTCCTGATGGCATCATCTTGCTGAAACTGGTGAGAATATGCAAAGCCTTTTTGGCTCATACACATCAAACGAAACTTTGAAAATAACAAACTCTAATGAAAGAAACTTGACATAAACTTAACATTCCTCTGCCTGTTATTTTCAGAGCTATATTGTATGTTAAGTCCTTTAAGGCTAAGCGTCTACAGCATCATGCAAAAATTCAAAAGAAATTTTTAAAGCAAGGAAAACATCTTGTTCTTTTTCTGGAATTCTTTCAAAATTGTTCTCAGAGATTTATAAGGAATGGACTTTAAATTACTATCTATTGTTATCATCAATAAAAGCTATAACAGCCAATACCTTCTAAAATCAAGAGGAGGCTTAAGAAGAGGCCATCATTCTGTTTGATTTAAGTTTTGATTTTATTTGGGTTCCCTTTAAGATGGATAATTGAGTTGTCAGAGCTCATAGTGGCAGTATGCATTCTTTTTCTAAGTCCAGTAACCCCTAGGATTACACTGGGGACATTCCTAATGCCTCTAAAAGACCTTTAGGACTCAAAAAAAACACTATAGTGTTTTGAAGTAGAAGCTTTTGCCATAGGACGTGATAATATGTGTTGGGTTGAACCTGGTCTTCTGAAAGTCTACCAAGTCTTGTTTAGGGTTACACCAGTTTTTTCCAAGAATATCACCCATTGATCTGCCCAAAGGCTGGATAGTTATGAGTGGCAGGGTGAGTGGGAAAGCATGTGCAAGTGCCTAGGCCGGTGGTCACTTCCAATGTTTCGGAATTTTGCCCCTGATCAAGTATAGAATCCTGATAAACTGATAAAGTATTTGGAAAAGGTACATTGTCAAGCTGGCAATTCCCAGGAGACACAAATCACTGCAATGTGCTTGGGCCTCGCCCACACCTATTGAGTCTTTTTCAACACTATCCAGTGCCCTCAAGAGGATGAGAAGGTCTCTGACCTAAAAACAGGCCAACTGGCACTGCGACTGAGCCAGACAACCAGCCTGTGCCAGTATCAGTTGCCCCTATCCAGAAAAAGAAATATAAAAGAAATACAATATATAAAAAACAAAATATAAAAGAAATACACAAAGAAACCCAGTTTGTGTAGTAAGGAGTGAAGATGAACCAGAGCCATCATGAGAACAGGAGAAAAAGCCAGAGGTGATCACCTGCTCCCTGTCCCTGAGTGATCTGCGAGGAATGCGACAGGATTTCAGCTATTATCCAGGCCAGCACATTATCACCTGGCTTATCTGATGCTGAGATAATGGGGCTGGTAGTTTGGAATTAGAGGGGAAGGAGGCCAAGAATCTGGGATCCCTGTCTAGGGAATGGGGCATTGACCAGGTAATCGGAAAAAAGACACAAGCCCCCAGCCCTTGGAGGCAAGTCCTGTCAGGTAGAAAGGAAAAGTACCCCTTCAAGAAAGATGTTACATGTAACTGAGGCAAGTGGACCACCATGGAGAGAGGTATTCAGTTCTGAAGGAATTACCTGTGCTGAAAGTGATTTACAACGATCTGAACAATGAGCAGTCACCCACAGATCCTGATGAAGTCCAATGCACATCATGCATGAGGCAGAAGTGCACCACCATCATATGCCAAGTCATTGGTAGTAGTGTCCTGAAAAAACGGCCAAGGACAAACAATGGGTGGATTGGCTAACCAACTCCAGCAATACAAAAGAAGCATCTCTTCCTTGCTATGGGCCTGTGTTTTGGCTGTGGAGGAACTGTCCCAGCAGTTCCATCAACTCAAAGAAGGCACACTCTACTCTCCACCTCTATGTGCCCGTGTCTCAGCTATTAGGAGCAGATGTTCCTCTGTCCTAGAGAGAGAATATGGAAGGTATGCAAGATAGGGTACCCTGTGGTTCTACCTACGTGAACCACAGAGAGGACATAAGAAAGTAGGATGAAAAACCCACTTCAATCCTAGCTGCACAAGTACATGAGTTGCAAAGGAAAACAATAGTGAAAGGGGATTTTTCCAAGAAGAACACCATTCCCAATTCCATTGGGAAATTGCCCAGAGTAGAAAGTCTGACCTTACTTCTGAACCCCTTGAAGGGACCTCTAAATCATTTTCACAAGAAGTGAGTGATTGTGATCAGCATTAGAGGGGCTCTGCCTCCAGACAGGTGGAGGAAAGGGACAATTGGATTTACTAGACTGTATGGATCCGATGGCCTGACACATCAGACCTACAGGAGTATAAGGCTTTAGTAGATAATGGTGCACAATACACCCTAATGCCATCAAGCTATAGAGGGGTTGAACCCATCTGTACTCCTGGAGTGAGAGGGGGATCCCAATAGCTCACTCTATTGGAAGCTGAAGTGAGTCTAATTGGGAAGAACTGGCATAAACACCCCACTGTGACTGGCCCGGAGGCCCCATGCATCCTCAGCATAGATTCAGGAGAGGATATGTCAAAGACCCAAAAGAGTACCAATGGACCTTTGCTACAGCTGCCTTGGAGGAAATTGAACAGTTGTTTATCTTGTCTAGACTCTCAGAGGACCCTCCTGTGGTGGAGTAGGTGTGAGTTGAAGAACAGCAGGTGACAATTGCTACCACAACAGTGCACCAGCAGCAATATTGCGCCAGTGGAGATTCTCTGATTCCAATCCAGAAGCTGATTCGTCAAGTAGAAAGTCTCAGGGTGATCAGCAAAACTCACTCACCCTTCAATAGGCCCATATGGCCAGTGTGAAAATCTAATGGAGAATGAAGACTAACAGTGGACTACTGTAGCCTGAATGTAGTCACACTGCTGCTGAAAGCTGCAGTGCTGGACATGCTAGAGCTTCAGTACAAACTGGAGTTGAAGGCAGGCAATGACTGAGATCTCTAATGTGTTTTTTCTCTATTCCTATAGCACCAGAGTGCAGGCCACAGTTTGCTTTCACCTGGAGGGCTGTCCAGTACACCTGGAACTGACTACACCAGGGGTAGAAACATAGCCCCACTGTTTGCTATGGAGATCCACACTGCACTGGAGAAGGTGGAGCTCTGGAACACCTGCAATACATTGACAACATTATTGTTTGGGGTAACACAACGGAAGAAGTTTTCAAGAAACTGAAATCCTCCCGAAGCCTGTTTTTTCCATAAAATGAAGCAAGGTTAAGGGACCTGCCCAGGCATTCCAGTTTTTAAGGAAAAAATGGCAAGACAGGCATCGCCAGATGCCAATGGATGTGATCAACAAGATAGCAGCTATGTCCCCACTGGCCAGTAAAAAGGACACTCAGGCTTTTTTGGGCACTGTGGGGTTCTGGAGGATGCACATCCCAGACTACAGCCTGACTGTGAGCTCACTCTGACACATTACCTGGAAGAAGAACAATTTTGAATGGGACCCTGAGCAGCAACAAGCCTTTGAACAAATTAAACAGGTGATTGTGCAGGCAATAGCCCTCAGGCAAGTCCAGGCAGAACAAGATATTAAAAACTTCCTCTATGCTGCAGCCGAGAAGAATGGTTCTACCTGGAGCCTCTGGCAGGAAGCACCTGGAGAAACCCAGACCAACCTCTAGGGTTTTGGAGCTGGGGATACAAAGGCTCCAAAGCCAACTCTACTCCAACTGCAAAGGAGGTACTGGCAGCACATGAAGGAGTTTGAGCTGTCTCAGAAGTGGGCAGCACAGCAGCACAGCTCCTCCTGGCACCCAGACTGCTGGTGCTAGCCTGGATGTTCAAAGGAAGTGTTTCCTCTACACACCATGCAACAGACGCCACACGGAGTAAGTGGGTAACATTGATAACACAAGAGGCTTGAATAGGGAGCCCCAGCTGCCCAGGAATCTTGGAAGTTATCATAAACAGGCCAGAGGGAAAAGATTCTGGGATGTCACCAGAGCAGGAGGGGACACATGCCAAGGAGGCCCCAGGTAGAGAATCTGGTTGTGAAAGTATGGCGTTTGGGATCGGCTTTGGTGCAGCACCATTCAAGCAGCATCATTCGGTATCACTCATTTTGTGTATTGTTTCATTACTGTCACTGGTTTTGTTGTTTTTCCTTCTCCTTTTCAGTTGTTCTATCAAATTGTCCTTACCTTATCCCATGGGGTTTTGCCTTTTTCTCCCCATTCTCCTTTCCCTTTGGGGGTAGCAGGAGTGTTGTGAGTGAGCATCTGTATGGTGCTTAGCTCCTGGCTGGGTCTAAACCAGGACACTGGTTCAGTTGTCTAACCTGTCTGTGGCCACCTCCCAGCTTCTAGTGAAAATTAACCCTATCCTAGCTGAGCCCAGGACAGCTCCCCAGGTCAAGAGAGACAGGGAAATACTGGAGAGAGTCAACAGAGGGCCATGAGGATGATTAAGAGACTGGAGCACATCTCTTACAAGGAAAGGATGAGAGACCTGGGTCTGTTTAGCCTGGAGAAGAGAAGGCTGAGAGGGGATCTGATCAATGCTTATATATTGATGGTGCACATTAACACTCCTTATTATTAAATATACTTTCCAGATTACATAACACATAAATATACAATATACAAAAAGCTGGAAAAAAATTTCCTTGCTACTGCAGGAAAAGGGATTGACATCATCCCATTTTGAATTTGTACCAGTCAGTGTATTGAAATCTCTACAAACGTGAATTTTTAGAAGTGTATATTTGTTATTCTACTCAGGCCTACTTTCAGAAACTCTTCCAGAAAGTGAAAAATCAATCTTTAAAGGCCTCACCCCTATGAATATCTCTATCTGCCCAATATGTAGTATTAATAATTTATAAATTTTAGTAATGCATAAATACATTCAATATTAGTACAAAAACTTAAAAAGAAAAATACTTACATGAAGTATTATTTTGATTTAGGAAACATTAAACTGTAAAAGATTTGCAGTAATATTATTGAAAATATAACATATTTTGTTCATGAAAAGAAAGTTCTAGTGCTTTATGACATTATGTGACACATCTATAGAACCTCACAATTACCTTCAGTTTGGGCTGAGACAAGCGGTTGCATTATTTAATATTTAATGATATTCCTGGATGAAAAAAATTTGCAACTTATAAAGAACATGAATAATAGTTGTAGCGATAACAGCATCTAACTCTTATCTAGGACTTTACATACAAAAATTTCATATCTTGTTAGGAAAGTGTAATTTAATTAAAAAAAATACTAGGTTTTAATATATATGTGTGTATTTATATGTGTGTCTTTGGAGTACAAAAAAATAAATACCATTCGAATAAAGAAACATAAAGAAGACCAAGCTATAACAGAAAGCAATTGAGCATGTGAACTCATAGAAGCCAGCTACTCTACAGTAGCTCTCTCTGTGTACGGACTGAGAGTCTATGGGAAAAAAAATGCAATGACTTCTTTTGTTTTTCTTTGAGTGAAAAAGGGAATAGACTACCTCATGTTTACTGAAGGGAAAAAATTGTGCACAGTCTGACAATACTTGCATTCTGTCCTACTTCACAGCCATTTTCTTGCTCACTCTGGAGAGTTGGGTTAATTTTATATTGACCATGTAAACTGCAAGAAACAGATGTTTCTGCCTCCCCCCTCTTGCATATGTATCTATAGAGAAGAATGTTATTTTGCTTGTTTATTTATTTTTACTTTTAACTTGACACAGCTGTGTAAAAAGTAATGTAGTTTGATTGCTCATAACTTTCATCCCTGTAATTAACAAGCAGGGATGAAAGCGATTGAGCTTAGTGGAAAAACATAATAAAATGTTTGTTTAAATTGGATACTTCTAAGAAAAGAAATAAATGGCAGGAATTAAAGCTTTTCCATCTAAATTATGCCATATAAACTAAAACTATTCTTAAGCTTAAAAAGCATGAAAATCACATAGCAAAACTGGAAGAAGGGATTGGCCAGACATGGAAAAAATACTGTTATGTACCAGGAGAAGCTTTTAGAATTGCAGTCTCAGCTCAGAATTCTCCTGCTGGGCTGTGGCATGGGGGAAAAACTGATAAAATATCACAGTACTGAAGTAATAGCCTTAGTACAGTATATGAAATTGAAGCTTAGCATTTGAAGTAATAAAAATGAATGTTCTTAGATGGTTTTTCAACTGGATGCGGAAATATAATTTAAATAACACTAGCTATAAAATTCACTTTCAACACAAACATGAGGAATATTGCCAAAAATATTTAGTCAATATAAAGGAACATTCCTTCTTTTTATACTTTTGTGGATGGGTTTCATCTTGTCTAACTTTTCAGTGTCTGTAGTCTGGGTGGGGATATATGAGGGAGGTCTCTAAGTTCCAATTATGGTCATTGGTGAGTGGAATCAAGGGTTGCATAAACACTGAGCCAATCAAGTATTAAAGTCTGTTTTCAGATGAGTTGGATACCTCTCCAGACAACTGTATGACCAGGCCTTCACTCACTGCAATGGAAGTGTAGGTACACAGTCACATATAATCATCTAAATGTAGATGTCCAAATTTTGACAAGAATAATCTGGTCTGATGAGTTACCTTTTCCCAGTAAATAATTAAATGATACAGAATTGGTTTATTTATCTATTTTTGTTACTAAAAAATGTACTAAATATTTCACAGGCAGAAATACTGCTTATGCTCTGAACAGTATCCAATATATAAAGACAAGGATTTAAAATGAAATGATTTATGGTAGAGACAGAAAAAAAAAGTTAAAATAACATGATTTTGCCTGTGTCTGAGTCTTTTATTGTTTATATTTAAGATGGTTTGTTCTTTGGGAGTTTGGGTTTGCTTTGGAATTTTTTTTATTTTTATTTTTTAATAGTACCAGGAGGATGAGAGAATGTTGGTAGGTGAGAATGTGGGAAAAGCAAAAGAATTAATGGAATGACCAAAACTCTTTTCTATCCTACTCTTACCAGAAGGGATCAACGGAGATGGATTATTTGCTGTATTATTTCACTAAAGTAATGTATTGATTCTGGAGTGTGACTAAGCCCTGAAAAGAAAAAAATATAATACAGTGTATTCAACTGAAATTTATTGTGGGGTCTACGGTAGCAAACTGTTTCCATTAAAAACATTTAATTAATTAGTGAGGAAAAGAAAAGACAATAATGATTATGGTAATTGAAGAAAATAAACAGGTTTTAGTTTGTGAAGGTTTCATTACATACAAGTTTTCTGGAAATATTAGATGAAGAAATACTACACAAAATTTGAATTAATTTTTTCACTCAGTGTTATGATAAATGTTTTGCATTTCCAGTATCTGTAATATATAATGTCATTAGAGTATTAAAAAAAATACAGTAAATTGCTAGTCATTTGCTTGAATATTTTTTAATAAGGTTATTGGAGAATATAGAAAGATTTAATGTAAAGTTACGTATGCAATGAAAATCAAATCAAGTAATTGAAATAGTTACTCATGATAAAGCCAGAATTATCCATGTGTCATAGAACAAATTGTTTTATGAATATTGACTCTTCCCCGACAGATGCAAATTTCAACTGGGAGCAACTGGTTCCATTAAGCATCTGAATTAGTCAGTTCCCAAGCTAAGTATCTTGAGAAGGTACACTGAAGGTTTCATCTTTCTGAAGACTATTTCTGATCTTTACTTGTGTAAAGAGTTCACTAGAATTTTGCATTGAAATATGGTAACATTTTATCCTCCTTTAATGCAGTCACACAAGTATTGAACTGCTAGACATAGACCTACTTAATTCTGCAGATATTAATGGATTCATATATGATGAAGCCAGAAGAAACACTGTAAATGACTCCAGTAAATTAAGTAGTACCTTGTGTCTAAGTAAATGTGATTGAAATGGAGCATATTAAAATGGAGCATACCTTTTAAAACATTCTTGACTCCAAATAGTCAGTGTTACCGAGTTCATGACAATCCTTCTTAGGTTGTCTCAGTAAATCTAGCTTTTGAAAATACGTAGCATGTCGATTCTATATAATTTTAGCCTCTTAGAATATCATATAAAGCCTAATACAGAAGCAATAGTATCATCTTTGGAAGCAATTTTATCATCTTTATCAATAATATATAAAATCTCATAAAACCAGTAGAGCAGATAGTACAACAAGATATGTTTACAGTACATCCATTGTACAGAGATCTGCTTGAGAGAGTCCAACGGAGGGCTCCAAGGACGATTAAGGGACTGGAACACCTGCCTGATGAGGAAAGGTTGAGAGAGCTGGGGCTTTTTAGTCTGGAGAAGAGAAGACTGAGAGGGGATCCAATTAATGTGTCTAACTAGATGAGGGCTGGGTGTCAGGAAGACAGGGGCAACCTCTTTTCACTGGTGCCCTGCGATAGGACAAGGGGCAATGGCTACAAGCTAGAGCACAGGAAGTTCCACCTCAACATGAAGAGGAACGTCTTGACTGTGAGGGTGACAGAGCCCTGGAACGAGCTCCCCAGAGAGGTTGTGGAGTCTCCTTCTCTGGAGATTTTCAAGCCCCATCTGGATGCTTTCCTGTGTAACCTGCCCTAGATTCTGTGGTCCTGCTTGGCAGGGGGGTTGGACTTGATGATCTCCAGAGGTCTCTTCCAACCCCTAACATTCTATGATTGGTATTAATGCACATTTCTTCTTTGTAACTACAGCTAATGCAAATTAGTGTGAATTTATTATATCAACTCTTCTGATAGTTTGACTGGAATAGATGAGTAACTGCCAGGGCAGAATTGTTTAAATCACACTGTTAAACACTAAAAAGTATTAGGAGAGGATTATTAGATCATTAGAGCATTAGTTTCTACTTTCATTTCAGGGTTTCCAAGACTGCTAATTTTCCAATTCAACACCATGTAAAAATGGTCTAAAAAGTTTTTCTAATGGTACTTCAAAATTCTTAGGTATGCTCTACTTATGCAACTTAAAATATATATATTTATACCACCGTGGTTCTAATCACTTTTATCCTAAGCCAAGATACTGTGCATTCCATTACTATTTTTTATTTCTTTCGTTTCTTTTTTTTTTTTTTNGTGGGGTGGTTTTTTTTTTTTTTGGGGGGGGGGGAGGGAGGAAGGGGGATCTATATAATGCTATTGAACAAATTACAGGAAACACAATATTTTTATATTTAAATACTTTGAATGAATTGCATCCCATTATTTCATTTTTGTAAGATTTCTTCTCTTAGGATACTTTCTCGGTGTGTATGCACATTTGCAAACGAGTCTGTGCATGCAAATCAACATCCATGAGTATGTCTATATGCAAGTTGTTACGTAAAATTTTTAAAAAGTTTAGGGCATGTTCGCACCTCAAAAGTATGACTTTTTCAAGATTGCTCTTGCAAGAAGAATCATTAATTTTTAGTTTTGTAATTAATTCCTACTCATGTGCCTTAAATTGATATCCAAAACAGAATTCATCAGTATTTTTTACATTAATTTTTAAACTAGTATTATTTATCTGTGGTGGGTGTTCTTTATAATTTTTCAAGTTAAAGAATACTGTGGTAAGCATAGCTTAACCGCTCCAGTATACTAATTTTCCCTGAAATCTCTGAGGAAAAACCAGATTTTCACCTTCAAGTCTGTTATTCAAAACCATGTTTTGAAAGTTTTTCAAAAATTTAGTTTTAGATGTTTGGAAGACTGGTAACCTGAAATTGCTTAACTGTCTTTGGTTTATCCTGTTTTTGAGAACATTGTTCCGCTAATGATGTATAAGTCAGGAGCATTATGACATCAAATGTTTCTAATTAGATCAAATTACTCAAATGGCTAATTTGTTTGTTTGTTTCTGATACCAGTGATTAACTGGCATAGTGATTGCTAGAACAGAATTTCATAGTGTTAGTATTCCATCTTAACTTGTAAGTAATTTTCTATCAATAGTGTTATCAGTAAACCTCTTTGTGTTTATGTTACTCAAAGAAATCTTAATGAGTAACTTGAGATATTAAACTGTATGGACTACATCTATTTAAAATAGGCACTATCTATCAGATGATCCATTTGATTTTGTTTCCCTTGAACAAAGAGCTGCTGTCAAAGGTGAAAAAGATGCTTTCCTTTCCTAATGGAATTTCTTGTCATTTCTCCCATTGTCATGGTTTTACAAGCGAGCAATTTCACATTTTATTACAAGCTATGTTGAGGCAGGTATCTAGAAGATGTGGAGAACGGCATACTCCATTTCCTTGTGGCATATATTAAATCTTTAAGAGCATATTTGCCTGGGCCTCTGCACAATTTAGTCAAACTTTAGCTGACAGATAAGTAATCATTGTATAAGCAGTTTTTTGCTGTACTGATTTTCACTTCTCTTCATCTAGACTTCTGTATTTTTGTACAGAGTAGAGTGTTTGTTGTTAGCAACCAATATAGTAAAAACTATATTGTAAGTGAGAAAAGTCAAACCAAAAGCTAATGTTTTGGACTGAAAAATCAGGACATTGATTTATATATTGTAGTAATACAGAATAAGGCAATACCTAATTAAAAAGTTTCTTTCATTTCCTTGTTATTATTTACTGTTACTGTTGTTCTGTCAGTAGCTATTATATTGTAATCTTTTTGTTGATGTAAGACTATATATTTTAAATGTTCTAACTACTCTAGCTTTTCAAGTATAGCTTTATCTTTTAAAAGGATAATACACAATATTGCAACATTGTGCTAAGTGTTGGTTGAAATGCATTCAAGTAGAGGTGATCTTAATAGTTGTACAAAGTGGAATTAAGGGTACATGGCCCACATTTGCTTTATTGCATCCCTAATTTTGTTGGAAAATAGGGACTAATAAAGACACTTTTGAGTGAGTACCAAAAAAAAAGGAAAAATAAAGGACTTTCAAAAAATAAGTCAAAAGAGTCTGACCGTCATTTCTATGAAGAGTCTTCTTTTCATTTCTCTTTATTATTCTTTAATCAGGACCATTGCTTGTAAGTCATGTAAGACCATTCTTAAAAATGCATGTCAGTGAATAATTTACTCCTAATTTGGTATAACCTCAGGAGACATTCAAGGCACCCACATGATATATACTACTTAGTACTAACCTGAATGAGGAATTTTGTAGTTGTGTGTGTGCTGCTGCTCTACCATTTCTGCTTATGTAACCTTTTAGTTTCCATATCTAAAATAATATAAAATTACTGTTTTGATTTAATTTATTTTTCTCTTTGTTCCTCAAAAATCTTTTTGTTTTCCAGGTTAATTTAAGGAAATGTATAGAAAGCTAGCTACAAATTCCTTTTTCCTTGAATATCCAGCAATTCTACTGTCTTTTTTTCTCAATAATTTCTATGCTTTCTTCTGTCCTTATTCATGTTACTTTTATATTTTTCTTTTTTAAAACAACTTGTGAGGTTTTTAATCATTTGGTTAGTTTTAGAGTGCCAGTGGTTCCAGTTTTCCTAGTTCCAACTCCCTCCCATCATTCTGCCTAGAGTGTCAGGCTGAAATTGCTCTGGGTGCTGCCAGGATAGAGTGTCTTGGAGAGATGTTAAGAAGTTTGTTGTTGTTTCCATTTGGAATATGTTATGTATATCTTGATTGTTTTTCTAGTCACCCATATTAAACAATAGTGGGAAAGAAGAGATGGAAATGGATCCTTCTTTTTAGTGAACCACTCAGAATTTTGCCTACCAAGTTCAGCAGGCAAAAATCATACTTCCAAATAAATTCAAAATTTTATGGTGAGTAGATCTGAAGGCAATGAGATCTCTTACACAAACTGTTGTTTTTTGGAACAACTGGTTAAGCACAAGGCCTTCTCACTGTTTCTGAATCAGTAGGAACAAGAGCTATTTCATGTTTCTCAAGAGTTTCACAAAGATAATTATGCTGTTTTATAATGTTCTACACTATACCAATGGATTTGTTAGAGATTTGCAGTGAACGTTTTTCCTTTCTTCAACACCTTTAATCAGTTTAATTTCTCGGTTCTGCTTTCTGTGCTGTACTTCCCTCCATATAGCTGTTTCTCTCCAAGTTTTTATTTCATTAAATTTCTCTTGGTCTTCCTTACGTCAGCGCTTCTGCTTTGGATGTGCACAGCTCTGTGCATTTGACAACCTATCTGAAGATATGGTAGTCTTAAAGTGTAGCATAGAGAGACCTGAATTACATTTTAATTAGATTACTCTGAAGCCTATACAGAGCATTTTCCATCCAGTAGCAGCTGTAAATCATACCCCCCCACCCCCTCTCCAAAAAAAAAGCGTGCGGGGAAAACTCTTGCACCATACTTTGTATTTCAACAGTTATTCTGTGACAGGAACCCAAACAATTTGACTTAAAACTTAACAGAGTATCCCACAGTGCTACATTAGAGATGTTTTTTTTATCTGTAATATTGATGAATCTTAAAAATAATTTTATGAATTCTCCTGTTCTACTTCAAGAAAGTTTGGTTGTTAGGGGAATGTCTCACATCTGTGCAAAGAAAATACTGTTTCACCACCTGCAACATCTCTGTAAGTAGGGGAAGAGAACTCTAGTTTTCTGTAGTAAGCAAAGATGTGGGAATTTCTGCAAGTTAACATAGCTTTCATTCTTTTCTTCTCAAGGTCAACTTCTCATTGTGCACATATAAATTTTATTTCCTCTACTTAGCACAAGAATGCTCAGTCGTAGGCTTCTGTGTGACAGTGAATCCACTGGCTGTGTACTTTGTTCCCATAACAGAAATAAGGGCACTGGAGATCATATGGCACAAATATCTTTCCAGAGACCTTCCAAGTGTCACTATAGCTAAGTTATTGCATAGCGTTTGGACTCTGCATTTGAAGTGAAAGGAAGAATTTTGCTACTGCTGTTGACCCTTCCACATTAGAGGAAACATAATGTGTATGTTTGACAGAATTCTGATGAGACAAAAACCTTTTTTTCTTCTTTCTGTTATTGCAAGACTTGTTTCCACTTTTTCATTTGTGTGACAGTTTTATAGTATATTTTATGTTAACCTTTAATTACTTTCAAAAGAAAGAGGTGAGCTATTCGCTGTTTCAGGTTTTGATATTTGAGTGTTCAAGAAAACATAGAACCATGAGCAAAATGATTTACTTTTTTCCTGTTTACAAATTCCCAGCTCTTATTTTCAAAATTTATTTTATTACTTTTTTCCTGTAATTAAGTGTTCATTATTAAAGAAAAGATGTTAAAAATTGCTAAACCTAATTACAGGAACATTCTGCAAATAAGCTTTAAGCATCAAGTAACTTTCCAATGACATTCTGATATTCTTATATTTGTTATTCTTCATTTTTTAAAATAGTTTGTATTCGGTCTGTATGTTTTATGTCTTTTATTATCTTGCAACATATTTATTGTTGATAAAATCAACTTGATGTAGATATTGGCTAAAATCTGGTCTATTCAAAAACACCTTGATGACTGGCTTGACTCATTTATTATTCCTTCCCTCAAAGCATTCATAAAAACTCCAAAAGACGTCTTCAGCTGCAACATAGATCTTTAGCTGGGATCTGAGAGAGATTCCACTTTGCCAGAGAGGAAAGCCCATGTTATAATGTAGTCTTAACAATCACTCTTTTAATAATTTCATTGTACTTCTCTAAATATTTTTATTGTTGTTGTTTATTCTGAGATACCATCTCTCCACTAAGCTCCAGGGCTTGCCAATAAAGGACAGAATTGCCATGGATTTGTAATACAGTAGAAGGATGTACTTGGTAGAAGATGATGAATCCTTGACTTGTTTGGAAAGTTCAGTTCTTATCTGGTCCTACCTGCTTTGGCATTAAAGTATACAAGAGTACCTATTCTGTCATTACAGGACTTAAATTTTGTAAGTGTAAATCTACATTATTCTAGAAATCATTCTAGAGTTTTATGCTCTACTGTATAGTGATAATTCTTAGGTAGTTGTCACAATTTCAAGTGCTCCAACTGTTCTGCAGACTTTCCAGAGTCACAGATAAGTGCATTACATTTAAATGATATGGAAACATTTTTGGAACACTACATAACTCAAGACAAACATGATAGTACTACTTCAGATAGTGTAATAAAACGTGTCCCAAAATTCAAAACTGAGGTTTACTGAAAACTCCTCTGTAAATCCTTTTATATGAACATGCAATGTCCACCCACTTTTCAACATAGCCAGGAACACCATGACATTGTTAAAGACTGATAATATTCTCCATATATAAAACAATTATATATTAACAGTATAAATTAAATATAATTCTACAAAAAATATATAGATATATTTAAGTAGTTTTAGTTCTGTTGCTGTCTAGTTCTGTTAGCTGCTAGTTAAACAGAAGGTCTTAAGGTCTTTAGACAGTAAGACATGATGAGGTTGTCCCACTACCTTGACTAAATGACTTTCATCTTCCTATAGTTTCTGTTCTTTTTTTGTTTCCATTACCATCCAAAAGTTATTTCAAAAAGCTAAGTAGAGCTGGTAAGTTTTTCTTGGTGTAGTATTACCTTTAGTTTTACTCTTGATCTAGTCTCATAATTTTATCTTTGTGCAAAACAGTAGTGATTTGAAAGATGAGAGCAGTATGAAATTTGCCTCTTTCCACACACCTGCAGGTATGAAATGAAAGTTTGAGCTCAGTCTGTCTGAAATGGAGTTAACTTT
>VZZY01005035.1:0-33806 GCA_013400335.1 Eurystomus gularis
CCTGAATGATTCTATAATTCTAAATTTCTCCCCAGCCTGCTTTACTGAGCCTGTCGCGATGGGGGACCATTGTTTCAGCCAAGAGTTTTGGTTAATTTACAATTCCACAATGCAACTTCTACTCACCATCTTTCGGATGGCTGCATTCGAATGGTTTGCTGCTGTAGATATGAGCTCCAGTGACTCTGCAATAAAGGTA
Source organism: Eurystomus gularis (assembly GCA_013400335.1). NCBI lineage: Eukaryota > Metazoa > Chordata > Aves > Coraciiformes > Coraciidae > Eurystomus > Eurystomus gularis. The sequence continues at coordinate 200 of VZZY01005035.1, forward strand.
GCAACAGTTATGCACTCTCTGGCTTATATCTGTTAATAGCACCTTGGGATTTTTTCACCTCCCTGATAAGCATTTTTCCTGCAAAACTGCTGTTGCAAAAGCAAGGACTGTATTTTTTGCTTCCATAACATAAAAGGAATGTTTATAAGCATTTACATCCCTTCTGCATGTTCAGCTGGTCCACATGCATCTTTCTCTCCTAAAAGTCTAGGTGAGTCAAAGCACACAGTGACAAAAAAAAAGAAATTAAACACCTTCTAGGAACCAACCTACTAAAAGTTAATTTAAGCCTCACTTAAGTCTTCATAAGCATGTTTTCCTAAAAGAGGGCTTCTGTGCTTATGGTAACATGAACCCTGGCTTGGTCAAGACCACAAGCTCCTGGAAACCAAAAGAAGTCCACTTCTCCTGTTTCTCTGCGTTAACAGAGTCTAACCTGTTTTCCTAGGCAAGCATATACATTTAAGACCATTTTTTCCTTCCAGCTACTGCAAGGATGACCTCCTGTATTTGTCCTTGGCCATACAATGGATTAAATAGAAATGCCAGCTGTTCTAAGATTACAAACTTCAATATTTTGTCTTTATTTGTCCCTTCATTCCTAGAGCTGATATATCAACTCATTCTCCTCTAGTTTCTACCCCAAATCCCTTTGTTTGGCAATAATTTGATTAATTCAGATCTCCAGTTCTACCATGGTGCTAGTTGAAAGTATCTGAACATGTGAAGAAAAAACTCTCCAAGATCTGATCATGCTCATTAGACAGAGAGAAGTTTACATGTACTTTCAGCATCCTTCCTGTCTGGAGACTCTTCTGGAAGTTTCTTTAAATAGTCCTTTAAGAGAAGCTCGTAACGAGGAATCCTTTGCACTGGTTCAAGCATGTGATGCTGTAATGTCAGGTTTCCACACACCTCCTGCTTCTGTAACAGAGAAAACAAACACAGAAGGGTTTGGTTTTGTTCCTGCCTTTGGTGTTAAACAGTAATGGAAAATGACCATTCACGTCAAGTTAGAGGAGCATAAAACAACTTCTCAAGCTCTCACAGTGGCATAGACTTATTTAGGTTGGAAAAGACCCTTAAGATCATCGAGTCCAACCATAAACCAGACTCCACAACTCACCTGGGCAGCCTGTTACAGGGCTTGATAACCCTGTTGATGAAAAATTTTCTTCCTAATGTCCAACCTAAACCTCCCTTGGTGCAACTTGAGGCCGTTTCCTCTTGTCCTATCGCTTGCTGCCTGTGAGAAGACCCCGACCCCACCTGGCTCCAGCCCCCTTTCAGAAGTTGTCAGGAGCAAGAAAGTCTCCTCTCAGCCTTTTTTTCTCCAGGCTGAACAACCCAAGGTCCCTCAGCTGCTCTTCATAAGACTTGTGCTCTAGACCCTTCCCAAGCTTTGTTGCCCTTCTCTGAACACACTCCAGCCCCTCAATGTCCTTCTTGGAGTGAGTGGTCCAAAACTGACCCCAGGATTTGAGGGGTGGCCTCCCCAGTACCGAGTCCAGGGGGATGATCCCTGCCCTAGTCCCATTGGCCACGCTAGTGCTGATCCAAGCTAGGATGCTGTTGGCCTTCTTGGCCACCTGGGCACACACTGGCTCATCTTCAGCCGGCTGCTGACCAGCACCCCCAGATCCTTTTCTGCTGGGCAGTTTCCAGCCACTATTCCCCAAGCCTGTAGCATTTCAGGGGGTTGTTTTGATCCAAGTGCAGGACCCAGTACTTGGCCTTGTTGAACCTCATCCCATTGACCTTGGCCCATCAATCCAGCCTGTCCAAATCCCTCTGTAGAGCCTCCTACCTTCAAGCAGTATCAGGGCTGATAGGTTTCACATGAACCTGTGTCCCATGTCTGGCATTTTCTGCAGCTATGCAACACTCTTGCATATCAAATGAAGGGACATTTCTATTTGAAAGAACCTCACAAGGGCATGTTAATCACACACACACATATATATATATGTACACGTGCTGTTCTCCATAGCATTATTTTCACATCAGCTCACTAATGCCATGTCTTGGTCTCTTCTAGTGTAAGCAATCTCTCAACAGCCACCTTTAGTTTCAGTAAACTTTTCTCAGAGAAAGGTGCTTGGTTTTGGTATTTGCAATTTTCCTCACCAATATTTGGGCCCACGACACACTGCTGATGCATCTGATTTTCAATGTGAAGCCTGGAGATAATGAGGCGAATGCCTGATAGAAAGGTAGTAGCTAACATTCAAGAAACATAAGATGTAAATTTGCTTTTAAAAATATCTCGTCACAGTGCAGCAGGGTGAGCAATAGTTCTGTTTGTAGGAGATGAAGTGAGTTTAGAGATAATAAACACCATATTGCCCAGAAAATCCAACTGGGATGGAAAGAATCAGAGATTCTGGGAAGAACAAAAAGGGGCACAAAACTGCACTTGGTTTATATTCCCAAATCCACTTACTATAACCTTCTCCACTGTTTTTTTATTCTTGCAATAGGATGAACCTTAACACTGAGCAGCAGCAGGGAAGCAGAGGAGGAAGTCATGTCAAGGCTCACATCACTTGTATTCATATGCCAACTGGCTCTAAAAAGTCAGCAGTGACAAAATAAACTGTTCCCAGTAAGAAAAAAAATAATGCTGTGTAACTTTTTAAAGTTTACAGGGCTTACTCTGCAATTTAAATTACTTCACTAGAGGAAGGAGAAATGTTTATTCTGTGTTTAACTCATGTGACAATCCAAAACACAGAAATATATATTAAAAAGTACTTATGTGATGGCATAAGGAGAAAGTCAGCAAAAGTCCTAAAAATGCACCAGCTATCAAGTGTAGAGCCCAGGAGGTGGATGTCAACTAACTAGAAAGTATGTTTCTCTTCAAAGTCACCTAAAGTAAACTTGCTACATCACAGACATTTGCTTATAAGCACCATTTGATTTTTGTTTTCTGTTTTTCCTAGTTTAGCATAATTAATCACTGTTAATGCCATAATGTGTAACTATTCCAGGAACAGCTTGGATTGTACCTTACTGCAAGATCACAACGGATTTCAACTAACTCTTTGAAAAGCAAATTGTGGCTTTTGATAGCACAGAGATAGGTCAGATGAGTGCACCAAGTATCCTGGGTCAAATCTTTGCTTCCTGCAGCTATGATCACTGATGGAAGAAAAATGTGCTGTGATGTTGCTGCAAAAATAATAACCCACAGTGAAATCCTGTCATTAGTAGGCTTCAGAATTGCATCTCCTATATGCATTGCCTGCATTCACACCGCAGCTTTGCGGACTGACAGCTAACAAAAATCATTTGTGGTGGTAGCTTAGTGTTGAGAAGAGACAGATGAATTTTGGGGAAAACAGTCACAAAGTGATTTACACTTCAGAAAGCCGTGCCAGCAGCTTGGCACAAAGGGAAGACACCCGCTGTGAGAGCAGTCTGGGTTCAGACAGAAAGTGGTTTAGAAAAGGCCACGTGGCATGAAAGCCTGGTAGGAGAGGACCTTACCCAGTTTCTGCTTCCCCAAGCTTCCGGCTGAGTCACCAGCAGCCTTGACTCTGCACCGGGCCTCTCCTCTCCCAGTTTGTTGATTACTTGATTCCTGACAGCTGTCCCAGCCACAAGCCTCCCATTTAGGGCAGGCAGCTGAGCTCCCTCCTCAGCTTAACCCGCTCCCTGCCAGTCCTCCCCTCCTGAAGGATGTATCTACTCTCCCAATACCAGCAAAGAGATGCCTGCAAGCGTGCTGGAGCCTGCTTCATCCCTTCAGCTGGCCCAGGGCTTCAGGGAGAGAGGTTTTACAGACACTGCAGCAAAAGCAGAGCTCTTCCCCCCTCCTCATGCAGCTTTTTGTATAATTAAGAGAAAACACAAGAAAATCCATGCTAAGCATCCTCCTGCTGAGCTGTGATACCCAGGAGCTGTGTGCCGCTTCGTGAACCTCAGAAAAATCTGCCCAACAGCAGATGCTGCCAGTCACATGCCCAAACTCAAGCACAACCACCTCAGAATGAAAACCTATATACTAAAAAAGCATTTAAAGTTAGTACTGAGGAAATCATAAAGAGTTTATAAATGGACAATTGCAGTCAGAATTGCTAGGCCAATGGCAAAGTTTCATTCTGTGACTTCTGATACTCCTCTTAAACAAGTCAGTGGAGAAAAAATGACCTGTGTGAAAAATCAGTGCCACACAGCAAAAGAAAAATAAGGACTGCCACCAAAATGGTGTATTTTTAGTATTAGAGCAGTATTATCTTGTTTGTCATGCACTCAAAAAAAAATGAACTCATACAAATAGATCATGGAATCATTAAGGTTGGAAAAGACCTCTAAGATCTTCAAGTCCAACTGTCAACCCAACATTACCATGACCACTAACTAGACCATGTCCTGAAGTGCCACATCTACATGTTCTTTGAACACCCCAGGGATTGTGACTCCACCACTTCCCTGGGCAGCCTGTTCCAATGCTTGATGACTCTTTCAGTAAAGAAATTTTGCCTAACACCCAGCCTGAACCTCTACTGGAGCAACTTGAGGCCATTTCCTTTTGTCCTATTGCTAGTTACTTGGGAGAAGAGACCAGCACCCATCTCTCTACAACCTCCTTTCAGGTAATTGTAGAGAGCATTAAGGTCTCCCCTGAGCCTTCTCTAGACTAAACGGTCCCAGGCCCCTCAGCCGCTCCACGTAAGACATGTTTCTCTAGACCCCTCACCAGCTTCGTTGCCCTTCTCACCTCGAGTATCTCCAAGCCATATTATGCCAACTAACAACATACCTGTATGTTCTGAACAACATCTTTGAATGGAGAGGACCTCTGCATACATGTGTTCACTGTGTCCATTGCCCTATCAAAGTTCTTTATGTATTCCCCATACATCTTCAGAAAAGGAGCAAGTTTCTGTAGGATATCTCCAAGCCGTGGGTTGATGTTCCTATGGAAAAGAGACTGAAAGTAAGTACTGACATCTCTGGAAATTCATACTATCTTCAGAGAGCAAACACAGCTCTGAGACTCGCACAGTTCTCTCCCACATGGATAAACACACACATATGCAACCAAGATATTCCAGGCTAAGTCTTGCAGTCTGCATGCCCTAGTCCCTCTTCAGCCATTTAACACGCTTCTGCCGTCTTCTCACTTCCAGACTCTCCATTTCCCTTCCCTTTTAGTACAGCTGTCCCTGCAAAGACAAGCCAGGTGCAAAGGTGCTGAGACTCCTTTATTCATTCTGGAATTGAGGAACTATGTGAAGACTGGACTCGGCCAAGAGAGATGTGAACTCTGATCTTGTCTTCATCATGTAGGGTACCTGCAGCATCAGCACTATCCGCACCTTCCACTGTAAGACATTTTTTGCAGCCAACATGCCATCTCAAATCAAGCTTCCTCAATCTGCCTTACAAATAATTTTTCTATAAGCACCTATCTTATCTCTCCATATTTTCCACTGGTTGGCTGATATAATGATAAATTTAACATTAAACTGAATTTTAGATAAGCAGAACAAAATGCATTAGAGAAAATATAAAACGGATGTTTGCCATGAAGTCTCCAACACGGCACGCAAAGTCTGAACCATGACGTGATGATGATGCATTTCCCTTCTTTGAGAAGTCATTGTGTTTTTTTAATACTTCACAGCAGGGCCAGAGTACTTCATATATGGGACCAAAATAAGCAATTTCCTTCCCCGTTCCTAGTGCTGCAATTTCATAGTACTGTAGTGACAGGAGAGTGGAATCATAGGAAGGAAAACAGCTTTGGACTGCAAAAATTCTTGCAACCTACTCTGGAAATTCTGAGTGCTTAGGTCTATTCCTTTCAGAAATGCTTAAGAGACTCCACACTCATGCATTAAATAACAAGTGAAGTATTGCATTAAACAATTAAAGATCTGGAGTTAGCCTAGACCTTATGGTTGCTATGGTTTCTGGAAAACATTTATAAAATAATTGTAACGACAGTTACCCACCATTCTTGCGTAATTCTTGTTTTGAGCTCAGGGAGAAGGAATTGTCCATGGAAACAATAGATGGAAGAAATATTTGAAAAGATGCCTGTTATCACATCAGATGAAATACCTGCTTCTGACAACTTAGTGCAAAAAACCTGCAGAAGACAACGAGAGAGTACCAACATGCGTTACAGAACCATCCTAGACACACTGACTTTAGATTGCAGTATTACAAATTTATGAGTGCAAGTTGCAAAGAACAACCACCTGAAGCTCCCTGAAGAGCACTTACTCCTATTTATGTGAAGCAAAATAAAGCATGGGATTCTTTTGTTTTTCCATGGGAAAGATGACACTGTACTGAACAAAAGGGAAAGACAATCCCTAGGTTCCTAAGGTCTTGAAACAGTCATTGGTCATTCAAAGCAAACACTGGAAAGTCTTCCACAGAGGTCCTACAAGGGTAAAGGTTCTGCAAGTTACAGCTTCTAACAAGGTGACAATTTTGTTTCTTTTTTTTTCCTTGTTTTTAAAAAAGCACTTGGTAAGCACTGTGACTCATCCTCATTTTTACTCCTTTCCCATATATTAATGTGTTTTTTTTTCCTTTGAGATAATTATAGAAATGCCTGAACTCTGTAGACTCAATTCAACGTTTATGTAGAAGACAGTTCAGATTCCTCACACCAGTTTTACTTTATCCCCACATGTAAACGCGATAGACAACAATTATGAAACAGCGGGTAAAAAAATAAAAATCTGCTGTGAGCAGAGGGCTGAGCCATGTGGCCTGATTTTAGTAAAACTCTTGCACATTACAGAGCAATCACGGATTTCATCATTTCTCAGTGCCTTCAGCATCCCTGTGATTTCCAGGAAGGAACCAAATGTATCTTAGGCTGCTGCTTTCCCATCCCTCTTTCCTTGGGTTCCAGCTCAGGGAACCCCAAAAGCTCAACTCTGGGAGACACGGCATGCAGCCTGGCAAGCAAACTCCATCTCCCACGTATAAACAGTGTTTTCATGCTACTGGGCTATGATGGGGATGAAGAGAAGACATCTTGTTGCTCAGAAAAGAAAGCAAGTTTATTCAAAATTGAATTACCTGGTCCAACAGATGCAGCCTTTTCACATATGCTTCTTCTGTATGGAGCAGTTCGTTTGCGATGTTGAATAGCTTTTGGGGCTCTGTACACTGGAAAAAAAAAATGTTACAAATAACACAATCCATCTGCATCTACAAACCTACGTTCCATCAACCATTCTCTTTTCCATTTTTCAGTGGGTCAAATTCCCTGCCAGCCAAGAAACCTGAAGAGAAGGAGGTTACAACACTTCAGAGTCTGCTCAGCATCCCTCATCAAAGGATCAGTTTGCTTCAGAGACATCTTTAGACCTATTTTCTGAACAAGCAATTAGTGATACAGTCAATGGCTGGTCAGGACATCACTTTAGGTCATTATGGTTTTCTATAAAGAACCAGAAACATCCTCCAAATCTGGAAATAAGTCTATTTGGTAACTAAGGCACTAGGCTGTAAATAACTGTTCTCCCTTTTGGATTCAGGTCCTGTGACTAAAAAGAAAACTAGAAACCAGACTGTTTTGGCCACAGATTTCTCTCCCTGGCCAGCACAGCATATTTCTAAGATTTTTGTGCAGCCTTAAACACCGGCCAATTGCCTGGAAAGAATTTTCGGCAACGTAACCCAAGTCACCCAGTGAAGTCTTTCATTAAGCTCATTTAAAAAAATACAATTAAAAAACTTGAATGCAGTTATGAAGTACTGACTTTATTCACAGTTCAGCCAAAAGGTACATTGACTCTTTGCTCTCTAAGTGCTTAAAAAGATTTGAATTATTAGGAAACAGGCTTTAGCTTTCTGACAAACCATGGGTACCTTTTTAAGGGTTTAGATTTAAAATGTTGTGCTTACAAATAACCAACCCAGTTTAGAAATGAAGGTTGGCTGCTTTGTGTTCAGGAATAGAAACATCCAAAATGGGCAGAAAGGATGATCAAATGTAGGGAAATTTTACTGGGCTGGATCTGGGAAAAAAAGACAACTGTGATGAAGGTAAGAGAAATGTATAAATGATTAACAGAACAGAGAGCATCAACTGGGTGCAATTATTCACCATTTCCTCCATAGGAAAATTAAAAAAGCATTGAATAAAATCACTGAGGTGCTGCTTCGAGACCAGGATCTGCTTCCTCATACAGAAAGTCACTGCAGACAGTAAACCTTCAGGCAGGTTCACAAAAGGACTGGATAAATCCATTGGGTAAAACTCCAGCTGAAGTCTATTAACCACGCAGAGCGGTTTCCCCGCTCAGGAAACACCTGGGCCCCTCACCAACAGCAGCTCTTTCTATCCCAAATCCTCTCTGTGCACTCCCTAGCACTTGCGGCAGGAATTTCTAGACATAACCCTGCCGGCCACCATCAGATTGTTAGAAAATGTCAATTAAATGCTCTCTTTAAGCTTCTTCAGCATCATCTTATTTTGTTTCCAAGCAAAGTTGCACTAACAAAACAGGCCAGCACACTAGCTGCCAACAGCATCCTTTATTTGCTTGATTTCAGAACACAAAAAATAATGATTTCCAACCAAATACATTTGTTCTGGGAAGTAAATCTTTACATAGCACAGGCACTTTTTAACCCCCTGGCCTTCACCATCTGCAATTCAGTTTCTATTTCCAAAAAAGTTGCTGACATCTGCTTAAATACCAAACAATGGCTGAACAGACACTCAGTTGGAGCTCAGTTTTAAAGAGCGACTCTATCTTCAGTTGCTCTCTCTGCTAGGCATGTTTTTCAGACTAATTTGCAATGTATTTGCCTTTCACTGCACATAATCTTTTAAATGAACCAGTGGATTAATTACACACGAGGCAGTCACATTCTTCTTACCTTATTCAGCTTTAAAGCCTGAGCTGTAACTCACAGAATCATAGTGAATTCAGTTCACTATGAATGAGGTATTTCATGGGTCTATGTTTCTAAAATAAAAGTAAAACAAATTTGCAAACTCAGATGTGGGTTATATCCCTTATGTTTATAGTCTTTATATTCCTCATATTTATAGTCTTCCATCCTACACAGATTTTTAGCTGTTTCACTCTTGTAAATATATTTCACTTCTGTTTTGCCCAGTGTGTGAGCTGACTAACTGCTTGGCATGGCCACGATGTGCTACGACTGTCCTCCACTGTCATTCATTACTACCATACATCTACTGCAGAGTCTTGCTAAAAGAGTTGAGCTGGCAGGGTGACAAGAGAGCTGAGAGAAGGGAAGTGGTGGGTGTTGACTTCATGACACAGGAAGCTCACTCCAGTGCTCAAAGCAGCAGTGGCACAATGCTCTTTCACTTCTTTGTGGAAGGTTCAACAATTGATTTCCAGCTGTAGAGGACAAGTCTTATGAGGAAGAACTGGGGTTGTTCAGCCTGGAGAAAAGGAGGCTCAGGAGACACCTCCTTGCTCTCAACAACTCCCTGAAAGGAGGTTGTAGAGAGGTGGGGGTTGGTCTATTCAACTAAGTAACAAGTGATAGGACAAGAGGAAATGGACACAAGATGTGCCAAGGGAAGTTTAGATTGGATATTAGGAATAATTTCTTTATTGAAAGGGTTGTCAGGCATTGGAATAGGTTGCCCAGGGCAGTGGTGGAGTCCCCATCCCTGGAGGTATTTAAGAATTGTGTAGATGTGGTGGTCAGGGATATGGTTTTGTCAAGGACTTGTCAGTGTTAGGTTAATGATTGGACTTGATGATCTTAAGAGGTCTTTTCCAATCTAGGCAATTCTGTGATTCTGTAACTGTCCATAGAACACTTAAAAGGAAGCACCAAAGAACAAAGAAAGTCCTAGAATTATTATAGACAACTTCCTACTCAAAAATGCTGAAAACAATACAGAAAATTATCCTATTAGTTATTGAGCCATCATGAAATTGTTTGGCAGCTGTACTTGAGGCATTCTCCTCCAACTGTAACAAAGCTTTCTTGAAACGTGCATATTTAATGACCATGCTGGTTACTTCTGTCATGCAGCTGCAAAGCCTGGTCCTAAGGCTAGGAAGGAGGAGGCAGGAAAACAATGCTGGCTCCTGACTTAAAGCTTTCTGGAGGAACTGGGTGTCCCAAGCTCTCAAGCCAGCAGCTGGTGCCAACTGAATCACAGAATCATTTAGGTTGAAAAAGATGTTTAAGATCACCCAGTTCAACATTAACCTAACTTTTCCAAGTCTGCTGCTAAACTGTGTCCCTCAGCACGACATCTACACGGCTTTTAAACACATCCAGGAATGGTGACTCCACCACTGCACTGGGCAGCCTGTTCCAGGGCCTGACAAACCTTTCAGTGAAAAAATATTTCCTAATGTCCAACCTAAACCCTCCCTGGTGTAACTTGAGGCCATTTCCTCTTGTTCTATCACTTGCTCCTTGGGAGAAGAGACCAACACCAAACTCTCTACAACATCCTTTTAGGGAGCCTTCCCCCTCCACGTGGCTGAAAAACTAAGCTAAAGTAGCTTGGTCAGCATCAAAACTGCCTTTTGGAAAGTGAAATCAACTCAAAATGCAAGGGAGAATCTGAAGTGCATCACATAAAGGCACTTCAGGAAGAACAGTAACACAAGAAAACAAAACATTCTTCCTCTTAGAGATCTCTTTCCTAAATTCACCAAGCATGCTACAGAGAATTATGACCTCATAACTGTGTTTTATCATGGAATCATATCATAGAATGGTTTGGGTTGGAGGGGACCTCAAACATCACCTAGTTCCAACCCTTCTGCAATGGACAGGGACACCTCCCACTAGACCAGGTTGCTCAAGGCCCCATCCAACCTGGTCTCCCTGGAGCCTTCTCTTCTTCAGGCTGACTCTCACAGCCTGTCCTTGTAGAAGAGGTGTCCCAGCCTTCAGCATTATTTCATACTATATGGGAGACTTAACCTAAGGAACAAGACTTAAAAACAGCCATCAAAACTTCGATGTCTCACCAAACACTGGCATTTGTTGGCAAAGCACTTCTTAATCACATGGTCAAGTCTTCTCCTTGGGTTTGCCACAGTTGTTTTGATACCATCCAAACAGTACATTGAATTACCAGATTAAAGATTTTTTAATTTAATACATTATTGTCTTGCTAGCATGTTGCAACTAAGAAACAATCTTTTAAATAATGTTCTAGTTGCACACAGGCATATACATATATATTATTAATACAAATTAATTAAAGTATTTCGCAGTGTGTTTGAAACGTACACAAGCTTTCACCGCAGACTACCGAAGAGATACCAGATGCCAACAGATCCATTGGATGTTGTGTTAATAGATGCTTATAGATAGAAATTTGTTGGAGTCTCCACCACTAAGATGTTTCTTGCAGGCTCCCACATTGAAGTTTTGCATACAAGATAAAAGACACAGGTCTCCTTGGTCAGTATAGACCCTGCTGGACCCCCCTCACTCACGCTGCCATGGATTTACTTCTGTGCAAGCCCAAGGCAATCTGCCCTGCAGCCTGCCATGCCAAGGCAGTCATGTCTGACATATGCAGTGCCAAGCAAGGATGTCCTCTGTAGCTCTCATGGAGGTGGGACAGGCTGTCTGGTTCCTCCTCCTGAATCCACACCAGCTGCCAGGTGGGACTGCAGACTCACAGAGAGGTGAACGAGATCATATCTTCCCTATCTACACCAAGCAGTTGGGTTTGGCCAAAGAGACCCGGTTCATGTAGCCCTCACTGCTTCCTCCTCTGCTGGGTCCTTTTCACTTCCCTCTGACCAACCTTGTGCTAGCATCTGGTGGGTTTGACATTCACGGGCTTTTCAGAAGGAGCAGTATGACAATGAAGTATCAGAGAGTCCCAGGCTACAAAGGCAGCATCTGAATGACATGAATGGAAGGTGAGTCCAGTCACACCAGCTTGAGATAAAGTAGCAGGAAGAAGGACAACATAAAGCAATGCATTCATGAGAAAAAGTGGTTTGTTTTTTTTTTCATACCTTCCTGTAAATATTTGCCTCATCGGGCTTCTTCTATTCTTGGAAAAGAAGGGGACATCTCAGAGCATTAACTGTACTCTGAAACTGTACTTGTCAGCTCTGAGAGACAGAACCTCTTGCACACCACACACTCATATGCAATCTTCATCATACTTCAATAGTCATTGGCCTATCTGACCCAGAAGCTACTGAATGAGTTTTAACCACCATGTTTCCTGAGGGACAAACTCTTGACATATACAAATTGGGATATATTTGGTGATTTCGACAGAACCACTCAGTTTGCACAAATGGAGGTGTGAATGCTATAGTTCACTAGCTACAGTTCGTTAGTTGCTAGTGCTCATAATAAACAAAGATCCAATATATTAACTTTACTGTCATGATGGCTGAAGGGGGAAAAAAACACCCAAAACCAAAACACCTCCAAACATAAAAAACTCCACCAAAAAAAAAAAAGAGAGTATTTGCAAACATTTTGCTCAATGCACCTTCTGTTTTCTTCTTCTGGAAAAATCTAACTCATTCTATCATCACTATTTCTAAAAGGAACCGTCTTGACAAACAGATCATCAAAGGAAACTTTAATTAATCTTATAAAGCTGCAGTAAATACACAACAGCCTAGACTGCATTACTCTGGATTCAGAGAAAATCTCTTCTAGCTAGTTTCCTGAAGAGTAATTTGATAGACATACCCTCAAAGCAACTTCTTTGCACTTAAGAAGCAGTCACACCAATAGAAGCACATGCTTCACGTAAAAAATAAAATAAAATAAATTGCTGTTGGAAGAGATTTCCATCGTGCATGTCCTACTAGGATGCAAGGCCTTGACCCTACAAGATGCACTGTCCATTTAGCCCTGTATATCATGGAGCCTCACTGAAAACATGATCGAACAACCAGAAGCTGAATCTAGATAAACCCAAACAAGAAAAACAAGGTGTGAGTCTTTATCTACAAAAAAAAAAAACAAACCACTTTAACAACTTACCTCTGGTTGTGATGGAGTTATCTTACCTGAAACCATTTAAACCAAAACTGGGAACCTTTCTAAGCAATATTATCTAGGTCAGGATCAAGTTATGACCAGCATCAAGCAGGAAATGATGACTGCCATGATCCTCTGACATGAAACCAACTAACCAAAAAACCCAAACAACATACGAAAATGATGCAAGGAATCTGTGGCCAGAGTCAGGAACTGGTTTCAGAGCACTTAAGAGCAACAAACTACCTTACCTTGTTTACATCCAAATCCTCTAACTTTGACACTTCTGCTGTCTCTTGCTCCTCACTGCTTCCTTCATCAATGTCACTGTCTTCATCCTGCGTAGAGTCTCTCTTCTGCTCCGTAGAGGAAGGTTTGGTGCCCTTTTTGTCCCCTGGGTTCCCAGCCACGCTGGGCTTCTTCTGCTCTGCACCTTCCTCGCTAGGGAAACTTTCCCCCGCTACGCTGCAGGAAGGACTGTCAATGCCGCTGTCTCTGTTGGGAATTTTACCATTACTGCTCAGTTCTGCAGTTGAGTCCTTGTTGCCAAGCTCTCCAGAGGACTCTTTGCTCACAGTCTGAGTAATACAGTCTTCATGGCTTTTGTTGTCGCCTATGCTTAGCTCTTTAATTTTCATTATGTCTGTATCTAGATCCATGCTGCAGGGTATATCTGGCTCATTTTCATCTAGTTCACTTTTTTCATTTGTGGAAGAGCTGCTGGAAGCCACCATGTCACAGTCACATGAGCTCATCTGTTTGGACGAGTCCAGGCCAGATTCCATCTTAAGGGATAAATTTAGCTGGTTTCTTTGAAGAATATGTACAGGTTGCCTGCAGGTGAAGAGAAAGCAGCACAGTCATTCATATGAACATCCAGAGGTTTCAAGAGTGCTCCAAAAGAGAGAGGGCCTCATTATCATTTGATTCAAGCTGTATCTCTTGTACACCCCTGACAATCATGGAATGGTTTGGGTTGGAAGGGACCTCAAAGATTATCTAGTTCCAACCTCCCTGCCATGGCAGGGACACCTCCCACTAGACCAGGTTGGTTAAGGCCCCATCTGTCCTGGCCTTGAACACCTCTAGGGATGGAGCATCCTAAGAGGCAAGTGTAACAGTAATATTCACCCAACAATTTCCTGTAAAAACACACCACTCCCAGCCACAGGTTTTACTGAAATGGCATCACTAGAACTCTGGGCCTTTAATACTCCCTACATTGCCATGAAGAACAGTCTGATTTCAAGGTTTGGGGAGGGGGGAATCATCTTTTAAAAGAAGTATTTTGTTGTGGGTTTGTTTAAACAGGAACTCATGTTCTTCAGCACAACAAAGCCTTTGTGGCGAGGTATTTTCTGCCAGAGAGAGGATGGGTTTGAAGCACAAGGCTCTACTTTTTCTTTTTGAAAGACACCTACCAGACTCACCCAGGTGATAATACAACACCCCAAGGCACAGTATGATGTCTCTGTCTCCATTTCCCTCTTTTGGGCAAAAAAAATGACTTAGCTCCATCTGGCAGACTTGACCTTCAGAGTCTTCACGTGTTTGTAAAGTGAGCTTGTTTTACAGCAAAATAAATGAATTTTTATCCTATTTAATGTCTCATACATATAAAGTTTCAGAGGAAACATTGTTCTATATGATGTTTTTTCACAGTACACTGCGATTTAACCCTCCCTTGCCTCCAAGAAGCAAGCTAACAGTATGACTGGCATTTATTGAATCTTAGACAGAAAACTCAATTATTTTATATCAAAATAATCAAGTTCCTGTAATGCAAAAAACAATCCTGACACCAAGTCAACTTACTGAAAGCAGACTCTAGGCCACTTGTTCGTGGTAGAACACTTATCAAATTTAGGTCTTAAGCTCCTTAAAAACAACAAACTAACAGCTGCTGAAACAGATGCTTTTATCACAACAAAAAAATCATTGTGGACTTAAGTCAAATTTTGCACTTCCAGTAGAAAACATCCTGAGAGAAGTTTCTAAGTGATAATTATGATCACTGTTTTTATTCTAAGTTAAAAATGCATAAAAGGGGATTAGAGCAGATCTCACAAAGCCATATTTACCTAATGCTTTCAAATTTCTCAATGAGCGTGTTGACTCCTGCTGATATTGGTATTTCTTCCTCTCCAGGTGCTAAGCTCCTCGAGGACTTGGGATCAGCTGGCAAAGGCCGGGAAGGTGCAGGAGGAATTCTTTCCTGCCCAGGTTTGAGATGGACAGGCTTAGGAGGTACTAATAAAAGAGAGGGGAAAAAATGGGAGGATAAATCTCCATCTTCTTTACCCTAAACTTGGAGCAGAATCCAAGAGCTCAGTGCAGAATGAGGGGTATCCATTCTTTCACCATCCTTTATAAGCTGCACAGGTGCAGTCCCGAAGTATTTCTTACACCAAAGCAAGCCGCTGTATGCTGAAGAAAAATGACGGGGTCCTATTTTGTATTTCTACAGCTGTGTCAGACGTGTTAACGAACCAAGCGCCTCGCAGAACTTTACCGCTTCCTTGTTACCAAACAGGATGCACAGCTCACGCTTCGTTTTTGCAAATGTCCTCGCCATCTCAATCACACTAATGAGTTTCCCCTCCCATGACATTTCAAAACTCAGGCACTCAGCTGAATCTCTTATACTGGGGAAAAAAAGAGAAAAAAAGCCACAAACCAACCCCAAACAAACCACCCCAAAATAATCACACCATGGATTTCGATGCCTTGTGTTTGCTTGGGCAAAAATGCCCCAGGCAGAACATAATAGCTTTTCTTCCTTTCCCTCTCCCTCCCCCATCTCTTCTGTGGTGTAGTCTTCACAAATTTCCTTCCTCTTTTGGTTCTACATATACGATATAAATAAAACATGTCGTAAGAACGTGTATGTTCTGGTTAAGGATTTTCTAGGAGGCAAGGGCACAAAGTTTAATACAGTATTTTTTTAAAACGTAATTTAAATGGAATATATTTAAAAAAAAAAATATTCAAACCTTATATTGATTGTAGAATAAATGCAAGCAGTAACTGATGGCAACAGGTTCACATGCTGCTATAGATTCACACAGTGAAAGCAATCTTACATAGAGCAGATCCGACACTAGAAGGTAGGAAAACCGATGGCACAATTACTCCCAAAGCACACGCTGCTCAGAGCGGCACTGCCAAGAATCCCTTCTGGTCCAGACTATCCAAAGAGTTAATGTATTAAACGAGGAAACTTGAAATATGTGTTTTATTAAACAACATTATCAAAAGCAATTTATTTCAAGCACTTCCAATTTCTAATTGGTCCACATGGCACATCAGCATAATGTGATTAACATCATAATGGAGGTTTAATTAGCAACAGCTCTGAACTGAATTTCAGGGTAACTTTCTTCAGGAGGCTAAACAGAGGCACATGTGCCCAAAAAGCCAACTCCTGTCATCCCTACCCTGCATCTGTTCCAAGCTCCACATCAGCCCAGATGCTCTCTGGGCTCCAGTGGATGGGGAGCTGCTGTGGACGGTCACTGCCTGAACTCAGCCCTGAAGGGCTGTTAAAGAGTTTTTGAGCTCTGAGTATAGGTCAGCTTTTAAACTACCTACATTACTGAGTTTATTTCAGCACCCGAGTAAAATCAAGACTTCCAAGTATTTGAGCTTTAACGAGACAGTTTGTATAAAAGGACTGATTTGCCTGGACTCCAAAACCATCTGGAATTCCTGTCTTAAAATAAAGTTAAATTCTGAAACCACCACCACAAAACCTATTTTACACAGGAATAAATAGTACGCAGGAGAAGAAAACTATCATGCATACAAATGGGATGGTGAGCTCTATGCTTTGTTCACTAGGTTTTCACTTGCACACCATATGGTCAAGTGACTGCCTGGCCACATTTCTCCTTGTAGAAACAAAACAACCTAAAGAAAGTGTCCATGCAGCCATGTCCATGCTAAATGAAGAGTCAGCCACAAAAAAAAGCTGCTGCTGCTTTTAGGTAGGGATCCAGGACCCATAGTGGGAGCCCAGGCAAAATGCCCATGCTCTGAAGCCACCTTCCACGTGTCCCAGCCCATGCAGCAACCAATGCTGCTATTTTCTCACTCCAGGTCCCAGCCACAAAGCAGTATGACCTTAGATGCCCATCCTGCCCACAGACAGGTAAGCTGGTGGAGAAAAGAAAGGAAGTCAGCGTCATGGAAGAAATATTGTTATTACAGAGAGCGTTCCAGGTGCTGAAGCCACACGCTGGAATGGTATTTTCCCAGTCCAGATCAACCAGAAACAGGCCTTCATGAGGCATCCACATAGGTCTAGGGAGAAAGTCCTGGGAAGAAAGGTTCTTACATAAAAATACCAACAAAAAACTGAGGAAATATTTATGTCTGCTGCACGGAAACACACCACACTGTCATAACTAGTTCTGGACAGAGCCACCAAGAGGAAGCAAGGATGGTTTACAGGAAAAAATGTCACCTTTACAGTGACATCAAGAAGCCAAACAGAGTTCTGTCAAAAGAAAGTATTAGCAAGAGCAACTAGTCAAAAGAACACTTTACCTTTGGATGCTGATTTCACCTCTTTAACAAATTCCCATTTTTTCAGAGCATTAACCAGCCAGCCAAAGACACTGACTTCTTTGGTTCTAAGCTTATCGCTGTAATGGGAGAGAGAGCTTGGATGTGTGTGAGGAGCAGAGAATTTGCATTTAAATGGGGAGAAGGTGGTGGTGCAGAGGCTCACTTTGTATGGTCACCTAATGGTGACCAAAAATCGTTTCTCTTTTTCTCACACAATGACTTAACTGTCTCATGGTCCTGCTTCTTAAAAAAAATGTTGGTCTATGAACCTACTATCTTCTTTGGGCTCACTCTCCTTCGCTCCAAATGCCTCTCAAACCCATCCTTTCTGCATCTGCAATTACCCCAAGGCAAGCACCCATTATATACAAGATTTTAACCAATTCTACAAAGCAGGGAGTGGTGGCCAGGGAGGCACCTGGCAAATTGACATTACAAAGAAAGATTATGTGTCACGTCACTGATGGAGAAACATGAAGACAACTTATCCTCTTTCAAGAAATTTACTGCAGGTTTTTTGGGGCTTCAGAAGTTTTAGGTAAGAAAAGCCTGGGGAGACCAGAAGACCTGCCTACAGACCAGGTAGAACATGCTTCTTCCTGGCTTCTCTTTTACCATACTTTGGGATTGCCACCTACTTGACTCTGAGTCTGGCAGGTCTGTGGAATTACCAAAGCTCACACACTACCCTTGCACATGACTGGGTTAGCTTCTATTTCTCATTTTTAAAACACATTTGTTCCATTTAGGCATTTCCTGTTCCTATGCATAGTTCCTACAACAAATGTCTGGAAAACAGACCATGTTTAAACAATAAGCTATTCTTACCTATATACTTAAAAAAAAATATTGAAGTATTAAAACAATATTGCTAAATTAAACTCACAATTCACAGATGCATTAGGTAGAATGGCACAGGAAATATAAACTGACAAGTTAAGTAATCTGTTATTTCTAAACCAATTTCTCAAAGGCTTCTCAAAGGCTTCCCTCAGGTTATATACCATTGGAAAAAATGAAGATAATAAAACCCCATGAGCTGCACTTGAACCTTAGAACATAAAATTAAAACTATTCGATTGAAAATACTACACTTCATGTGTGATAGATACTTGTATAATTGCTAGAAGGACAAAGCCACTTGCCTTGGGGTTTCTGCAGAGGATGCATTTTGGCCAGTGGAGTCTTGGTTTTGGGCTTCCTTCCAGTTTGATGGATACATTGCGCTGGGCTGATGTGCTGCAGCTCCCCACGTGCTTCCAACACTGGATTAGAGTCAGTGTGACATTTGATTTGAAAAGGAGAACAAGGGCAACCTGAGAGGGCAAAAAAACATCAGTATTTATTTGGTTCTATTACTGCTGAAGAAGATTTGTGCAACTTGTTGAAGCGTATCAATCATCCCAGCTCCTGGGGAAAGGGAGGGGGGTATGAGAGGAGTAGCCATTCATTCACAAGTTACTACAACTAATATATCCAGCCTTAATCATCACGTCAAACTACCTGACTGATAAGATAGATGGAATTTCAGTAATCTTATTTTTCATTTATTACTTCTTTACCACCCAAAATAAAAGAGTAAATATAAAAGATAATGGAAATACAAATGCTCCAGCATACAAAATAACGTTATTTGGTAAAATACACCTAAGTTATGGTGAATTTGCAATGAGTCTTGCATGGGGGGAATGGTACAAGCACCGTTCGCTCCTTCAGGAGATTTCATCATTCAAGCTGCATTTTACCACTATTCATTATTCCTCCTTACATAAAATATTAACACTCCTTCAAAAGACTCTCGTCTGGAAGATGCCATTAAAGTCTGATCCAGTGGGAAAACAAGAGAAAGGAACGATTAATAGGTTTGTCTTTTAATTTAACGTTCTTGATTGGTTTCTGTGGGCACTGTATATACCCACTTCCACATAGTGGATACCTAATTTCTTGATTTGAGTTTTTTTTTTTTTACTTGTGGCAAGCCTACAGCAACGTGGAATCCTCATGCCAGCTTTACTAAGGTCTTGTATAAGGAAAAAAAAAGTTTAACAAGGACTGCATACGAGCACGTGAATATAAATGCTTTTGGCAGCACTGAGAAGTGGAAAACGTATCAAATGTAGAAATCTGAACACTAATCCATAAAAAAAGGCAAAGAAAACATGATAAACATTCTTTCCATATTCCTGTTTTAAAGTGGACTAGCTAAAACTATCAGCATCTTGCTGTATTCTCTGAGAGGTGACCTCTATCATGTAGAAAGGATTCACCTAAACATGAAAAATTCCACCTTTGCCTTCCTGATGTGCTCACGGATGTGGCATTAGCTTCTCAAATGCAGCCTGCTCTTGGCCAGATTTATATTAAGATCAAAAAATGGAAATGATAAGCACCTCTATCCACATCAACTAAATTATCCCAGGCTTATACTAATGGTATTAAATCAGGATGTGACCTTTTGAATAAAGACTTTGAAATCTCAGCTGTACACACTGCTTGGGAAGATTATCTGAGAGATGGCTTCAAAATGCAGAAACTTTTACAGCAATTATTTTATTTTTTTTAAATAAGCATAAAATAAAGCCAATTTTGCTGACAAAAATAGATTTAGATGGTATGAATCTATTTACTGATCTCTGCCACGCAAATACACACCCCTGAATGTCTCAGCAGGGCTGCCAGCTTTTGCTGTTGAAGCTTCATTAGCATTTCTACCATAAAATCTGCTTTTCAGCAGATTTGAGACCAGCTATTAAAACATCCTTCCAGCTGAAACCAGGAATTTAGAAGTACTAGGTTTTATTCAAATATAATTTCACTTATCAGGAAAATGCAATGAAAGGAGAGTAGACTGTTAGAGCAGATTAATAGATTATTGCCAACACATCATCACATAAAGAGCTTACGACAGATGCCTCCGTGCTCCCTATGACAGCAACAGCAGTGCTGTGGTGGGCTGGTGGTTTAGGGAAAGGACTGAGATGTCTTCCTTATTACCAGTAAAGATGTTGGTCATGACCAGTCCCTCACAGCAGCCAAGGCCAGAGCTCCTCCTGTTGTTGGGTGCCGCATCCTTAGGTACCCGATGATCCTCAGCTGGGCATCCTAAGAGAAGCCCAGCTATCCCTCTGCTGACTTGGGAGAAGGTACTGGTTGCCCCAAGCACTCCTTGTTCCTCTTCAACTACTGCTGCAAGAAGGAACTGCCCTGTTGGTATTATTTTGTACAGTATTAAAAGGAACTAAGACCCTTTTTCTTTCCTGCTGAGGTGCATTGTGAAAGCAGGTCTGACCACCTTTCTTTACTGGTAGGAGCTAGTGGTTACTTGCTTGCTTTCAAGTAGCATCAGACACACCTTTTACATCTAGGCTAAAACCTGTTATGACCTGCACGCATGAAAATTAAAGTGCTTTGATCCTTATTTGATAAATTCGCATCCAAGTTTTTCTCTTCGACTGCAGAATCCTGTCAAACAATCAAGGCCCAATATCCTCCACTGGTAATTGCTCAACAAATGCATCCATCTTGATGGAAACAAGCTCTGAACTTAGCTCTGAATGCTCCAGGACTTGTGCTCAGAAACATTTACAGAGTAAATACTTAACAAAGTCTTAAGCTACTTCCCATTAAATAAGGCGTGATGTTAACAAAGAAAAATTATCAAATATTGTGTTTTTAGAGGACATCATCTTGTTTCTTGCATATATAGGTTACTGCTGAAAATCTACTGCCAACACTTCATAGAATCATAGAATGATTTGGGTTGGGAGGGACCTCAAAGATCATCTAGTTCTAAGCCCCCTGCCATGGCAGAGACACCTCCCACTAGACCAGATTGCTCAAGGCCCCATTCAACCTGGTCCTGAACACCTCCAGGGATGGAGCATCCACAAATTCGCTGGGCAACCTGTTCAGGGTCTCACCACCCTCAGAGTGAAGAATTTCCTCCTAATTTCCAATCTAAACCTACCTTCTTCCAGTTTGAACCCATTACCCTCGTCCTTAACCATACCACTTAACCCATGTGTTTATTGATAGTACATCCAAAGAGCAATTGGGCACAGAACAGAAAATAAAATTGGTAAGTAGATGGAAAGAAGAGGATCTTGGAAAGCCACAAATGCCTTAAACATCAAATGTAACGCTGGCCCTAAATCAAGAAAAATACGCCTGGGCAAAGCCACAGAAGTGGCTCTCATCCTTTTTTATGTCATTTATGCCAAGATGGTTCTCTCTGCTCATCTCTGATGTGGCCCCCAAGGGCTGTTTTTTGCACACCAGTCAAAAATCCACTTCCTTATGTATTTTTTCAAATGATATAAAATGATCAGTGAAAACAAGATTTACTGGATTATTTCACATGGAATTCGCTGAAAGTAAAACCCACTGTCTGTCGAGTGTGTTCCAGTGTCTGCCTGGAGAGGGAAAATGAAGGCAACCACATAAAGAAGATCCTGGTAGCCCAGGCTGGCACCCCAAAGATGCCCGTGGTTCTGCCAGATGCTTCCAGAGGTGAGAGTGGCTGTTGGGCCCTTTCATTGCCTGCCCCCTCACCCCCCTTATATTTTCACAAAAATGGAAAAATAACTTCAGTCTTTCTGACAGACTTCAGCACCACCAGAGAAACTTCTCAGGTATCTCTCCTCATCCTCACTAAGCTGTCTGCACGCAGAAGAAAGATCATGGTTTTGAAAACTTTCTCTTAGACACTGTCACAATCTTGAAGGCTATGATATGATCCTATGATTTCTCCATCCACGCAGAGCGATGAATATTACTCTGAATGCCTACTCAGGGGAGGCTTGCCCAGTGGCATTTTTCAAGCCCTCTGCCATGTCCAAAACAGGGACCATCAGGAGATATTTCTTGGATCCCAGCTGCTCCACAGGCAGCACAACCCCAGCCATGAAGCCCCACTGCTCCTCCTCAGAGCAACCTTCCTGCCATCTTGAGGGAAAAGAGTCTCAGTGACCAGTGGAAGCATCTAAAAATGAAACTATTCCAGATGGAAACCGGCTGTTGCATCCAGAAATGCATCCAGTAGTGGTGCCTCTATTTCTAAGAGTCTCAGTGACCAGTGGAAGCATCTAAAAATGAAACTATTCCAGATGGAAACCGGCTGTTGCATCCAGAAATGCATCCAGTAGTGGTGCCTCTATTTCTAAGAGTCTCAGTGACCAGTGGAAGCATCTAAAAATGAAACTATTCCAGATGGAAACCGGCTGTTGCATCCAGAAATGCATCCAGTAGTGGTGCCTCTATTTCTAATGCTGCTCTGTAACGTACATCTCACACATCAAATGGATAAGCAACCATCATGAGTACAATTAAAAACCAGTCTACAGGAAAATACACAAAGATAAACTAACTAGAATGCTATTTTGAAAATATTCCCTGCCTAGCCATCTTAATAGACATCTTAGGAGGAATTTAGCTCTTCCAAAGTCTGGCTACAACCTGAGCATGCACCATGTACCTCTATCCTCTGCTAGCAGGTTCAGGCATCCCTGTATTCTCCATCGAAACACCCACTTGGGCATTCCCTAAAGCTGTCACTGACAGTGAAGTTCTCCCTCTCTTCATCCCTTCCTCCTTAGTAAAAGCCTTTCAAGGAAGAGAGGCTGCTCTTAAGGCAGGAACCTACTACTGGAAAGCAAAGGGTAGATATCTGAAGAAAAACCTGCTCAAAGGAACTCTAAAATCAGGTGCTGATTATGTCTTCCTTGTGTCAGCAGGAACCATGGTAGTGTTGGGTTGATGGCTGGACTTGACAATCTTAGAGGTCTTTTCTAATCTTAATGATTCTATGACTGGTATAATACTCTGTCCATCAAGCTCAGGCTGTGTTAGATGTAACTGGGTAAGGACTTCTTTAAAGAAGATACAGCATTCACTTCACCACAGGAAAGCCCTGTGTTGACAGACTTACCTACAATGCTCTGTGATGAAGTTTATCTCACGACATCAACTCTAATAGTAGCACAACATTATCCTGCTCGTTACAGTCAATTACAAAGCACCATCCTCAGAACGGTCCATGACCAGCAGCTCCAGAACCTATGTTTTTCCTTATCCTTCGCATTTCACGCTGAGCAGGAGGGAGGGAGCAAAGCCTTTTCCACCCTGCCACCCTCTTACACTGTTTCATTAACTCCGGCATTTTCCTCAAATCCACTTAAAAACTCACCTCTTCCCTACACCCATGGCCCAGAAGACCCTCTGGTAAGGGCGTAACGCAGCATGTGCTGGGGCTGTGCACATGCCTTTCTGTCAAACCTAGCTCCGCAACACTAACAACGACATCTGGTACAGACTGCAATTCTATATCGAAAGAGATATTTATCACTTACTTGTGTTCCAGCAGAGACCCCCACATTTCTTCTTATTCACTCAAGCTATAAGACAAGGCAAAATAAGGGAGACCAGATCTTGCTGCAGCTCTCATTTAATGGCTTAAAATGCCATGCTCGCAGAACTGGCCACGCCCATCCCACTTCCTACCACCACTGAGGTTAGGTGACTCAAAGAATATAAACATGGCAAAGGCGAGCAGAGGAGCTTTGCTAAGCAAAAGTTACAGGAGATTGCCGCAAGTTGGCAGGAAAAGCTCTTTGGTTTAAAGTTTCCGATGTCTGAAATGCAATACATAAGATGCAGATAGTTTAGAAGCCCAAATCTTCTAAAGTAGAAAGTTAGATCTCTTTAAACACTTTCTGCTTAGATGTAATTTAGTATTGAGGTGAGAACAGTCAGTAACAGCAGTTACATGCCAGAGAAACAAACAAAATATCCTAATTCTCAACACTTAAACTCTCAGACTGCTTCACAGTTCCTCTGGGAAGTGAAGGGCCCTAATGCAACCACACGTAGTCTTCCCAAAAGGGTTAGATTGGGGTGTCTAAAGAGCTTTCTGAAGGTAAAGGCGAAAAGTCTGCTATGAAAGAGCCCACAGAAGTGACAATAAATGCAATTCAGCAGGCATGAGATGGAGCTGGTTAAAAGATTTCTATCAAAAGTCCTGAAGGTTTCAATGCTCTGCTCTCCCAGCAGAATCCTGCCATGGGACACAATAAAGGAAGGAACAAAATTTAAGATTTTCAAATGAAACACTTCATTTTAGGGTAAGCGTCATCCCTGGAGAGCTGCAGAAGCACTCCTGGTTTGTGTTGTTATGAGAAAAACACAAAGCCTGCAAACCACACCAAGCCCTTTAGTCCACGAGAAATTTGGTAAATTAGGTGTAAGAACCTTACAACACCACAGAAATACCCGGAATTTTTCACTGAAAGAATCAAACAGCTAAAATAAACAAATTTGTGCATATAAAGGAGAAGAAGGATCAGGAGCTTCCACAGACCTGGGTCATGCTTTGGGGATTGGGTGTACTTTTATCCTGTTCTGATTGCTTGTAAATGCCTTAGGTGAGGATGCTTTCTTACATACTCATGACAGGATACCACAGCACAGTCCTCATAGATTACAAATGCTCACACACGTTTGTCCACCAAGAAACACTGCTCGTATTGTTGGTTCAGCACAGAAGGCAGGACTTCAGGTGTTAGCACGGGCCTTCTTACCTCCCAGGTATCCCTCTGGTTTCCATCTCTGCCACTGACTTGGACACAGGCAGCTACCAGTAACCCGTCCAGTGCAATTTCTATCACATCTCAGAATCTGGACGCATCTCAGCAGATCTGGCCCCAAATTTTGGCCATATAATTTCAAACCTTCAGTGACATTCATGCAAGGGATGCAGGAAATACTTTTTGAAATTGAAAATCTATGTTTCATCTTAATCTAGTGACTGTTAATAGTTAAGTCAATTCTGGACTTCTGCCATAGTCTTCTCAAAATTTATACTCAGCCTCCTTTTCACATAGGCATACAGAGGGAAAATGCTGGAGGATACTGAACATCAAATCTTCATAACTGGAGAGTGATGAACTTCTATGATTTAACGAATTAAAATGGACAGGCTACAAAAAACTCATTCTTATGGAGGAAGCATTTTGCTGATTTTTACCCCTAAATGGCATAATTGAATTATTCTAGGCTAAAATAATAAGTACAGTAAATTTCCGTGACAGCAAAACTAGAAGTAGAAAAAAAATTCCCTGAGACTTTTCCACCTAGTAAGCAAAGCGGGTTGAATGACATCTAAAGCTTGTGGCATAAGGAGTGACAAGTAAAGGAGAAGTAGCCTGGGGCAGATGTCAGCCAGCCTGACACTGCAGTGCAAAAGCCCTGCCACTAACACTGCTCACATCAGGAGATCCAGCCATCAAGTGAGGACATCAAATGGCCTTCCTCTAAAACAGAAAGGTGGATGAGAAGAGCAGAGCAGCCAGACTCTTTGGTGCATGCAAGTCTTGTCTTATTTTTGCCTTCTGAAGTGCAAAACAACTTGTTTAACTTCAGTACTAGATTTCAGACTTGATTCCTGCAGCAGGTAAGGTCCAGATTATCAAAAGTCCAGCCTAAGTTGTCACAGGTGCCTAATTTAGAAGAGGGAGGGGGAACTGGATTTTCATTCAGCTATTTCATTACAATTATCATAAAACCAAGAATTCATTAATTCGTAAATCCTTGTTTTGCTTTGATCTTTTGCAAAAGAGACCGCACCTTGAGTACTGTGTCCAGTTTTGGTCACCACAGTACAAGAAGGACATTGAGGTGCTGGTGTGGGTACAGAGAAGGGCAACGAAGCTGGTAAAAGGGCTGGAGAGCATGCCCTATGAAGAGCGGCTGAGGGAACTGGGTTTGTTTAGTCTAGAGAAGAGGAGACTGAGAGGAGACCTCATTGCCCTCTACAACTACCTAAAAGGAGGTTGTAGCGAGGCTGGCGTTGGTCTCTTCTCTCAAATTACTAATGATAGGACGAGGGGAAACAGCCTCAAGTTGCATCAGGGGAGGTTTAGATTAGATATTAGGAAGAAATTCTTCACTGAGAGGGTAGTTAGGCACTGGAATAGACTGCCCAGAGAGGTGGTGGAGTCACCATCCCTGGAGGTGTTTAAAGAACGAATAGATGCAGTGCTTGAGGATATGGTGTAGTGGTTAAGAGAGATGCTAGGAGAAAGGTTGGACTTGATGACCCTGGAGGTCCTTTCCAACCATAAGGATTCTGTGATTCTGTGAAAAGTATTCATTGGAGATGGAAGATAATGCTTTCTTCTCCCTAATTTAGTCCTGACTCCTTACTACGAGAAAATTTAGTGGTGTTATACATTGGGCAGACAACATGCCTGGAGAAAAAATATTAAGGTAAGCACTTGACACAGACTAGAACACTCTATAAGGCAGTCTTACTGATAGAGAAGCTTCTCATCATAACTTTATCATCTGCTTCTCATAGCAAGGTGACAAGGGGCATTTCTCTGACTCGCACAAACCTCTTCTGAGGTGTCCTGCAGCACAGCAGCAGTATTTAAGCTTACCTTTCCTTCCCTCTTCCTCTTCACAGTCCAAACTGCCTCCTCATCTCATGTTTTGCTGGTTATGAACCCAGTTTAGCCCTGGTCTCCAGATTTAGCCAAGATGCTTGTTGTACAACATGAGGATGCTTACCTAAGAACCAGCCCACTCTCCCAGAAGGAAACATCCTGTACAAAACTCTTTGACCCTACACAGCGTCCTCAGGTATCAGCTGAAAGGCCCCCAAAGGGGAAATGCAGTATGTAGCTGTGACTATAAATGCATTTTCCCTGCGGACTTCCTAAGTTAAAGTGATTATTTTATCTACCTGACAACCTCAGAGCGCTCCCGGATGCCAGATGCCTACAACACAGCCTCTCCTCTCAGAAGACACACACGCTGGACCACAGATGAAGGGATACAGGCAGAAACATTGTTCAGTGCTCCTGAGACCTTCCTCTCAGACAAGCACAGAGCTTTCTTTTTTGCCTTTTCCCTTGATAGGTAACAGGTCTTTCATTATGATGAAAGCATCCTGATCGATAATTTCACTGATTATGCAAATGAAATAACTTATTTCAAGCTAATAACACTCTTGGGACTTCACATCTGTAGTGCTTTAACCCAGGAGTAACACCAGAGCAATCTATTACTGTAAAAACCTACAGAGATTTTATACCAGTCAGACACAAACAAATTATCCCAGCCAACGCCAGCTCCATCTGTTCCTTTCACGCTACCTGCACCCGTATGATTTACTACCTTGGGGATTCGCTCCCAAGAACAAAGAGGAAGATGGCAGTTCCGCAATTTTCAGAATTGCTTGTATGATGGGAAGCGAGGAAAAAAAAGATGGAAAAGCATTACACTGCTCACCTTCCAGTGATCTAAAAGACTGTTCTACAGAAAACAGTTAGATGCTGGTCCCTATAAGCAAGATTCCAGCCTTCATTTAAAATTGTCATTAAAAAAAAGCTTCACGTGCTTCATTCCTCCTTTTACTAGAAGCCCATTAACTTCTTTGCTAATGACAAAAGCACCATGCAAGACTTTCACACTGCTCAGTTGATGTGCTTGTGAATCATCTTCATGACACGTTACGAGCAAACTCTCATTTAATCAATAAGGAGAGTAAAAATTGTCCTTCTCTTAAGATATGATCATGCATCTCCAACAGTGTCTCAACCAACAGGCTGTCACAGTAAATGCTGTTCATATTTCAGTGTTTAGTGATGCTTGGAAACTCCCTACTTCAAGTTCACCATCTTTACAGAACATGACCAAGCCACAGAGGTTGGAAGGGACCTCTGGAGATCGTTCAGTGCAAGCGCTCTGCTCAAAGCAGAGCCACGTAGAGCAGGTTGCTCAGGACCTGGTTTAATTGTCTCCAAGGATGAAAACACAAATAATGGTATGGCATCTATAATAATAAAGATTCCTATTTCATACCAAAAAATCCTATTTCATACAAAATTACATTACCAAAAATGTAGTGAGAGAACAATGTAAATAAAGGAAAACCACTGAACCAGCTCCAGTATTTTGGGTTCCAGAATGGATGCAGAGTAGTATAAAGCATCCTTTATTTTTATTTCAGCCTGGCAAGCTCTGAAGAAAGTAACACCAGCTCAAAGACTGGAACACCAGCTCCACTGACTGGAACAGGGTAAACAGAACATTCTGTGACTGGCAAGATCATGGAGCAGATCCTCCTGAAGGGTCTGCTAAGGCACATGGAAGGTAAGGAGGTGACTGGTGGCGACCATAATGGCTTCATCAAGGGCAAATCATGCCTGATGAATTCGGTGGCCTGAAGTTACAGTGTTAGTGGGTAAGGGAAGAACAACTGATGTCATCTACCTGGACTTGTGCAAACTGTTCGATACTGTCCCACGTGACATCCTCTAAATTGGAAAGATATGGATTTCATGGATGGACCACTTGGTGGATATGGAATTAGCTGGACAGTTGCACTCAAAGAGTTGTAGTCAATGGCCCAATGTCAAGGTGGAGACCAGTGACAAGTGGTGTTGCGAAGGGATCGCTACTGGGACTGGTGCTATTTAGCATCATTGTTGGTGACACAGACAGTGGGACTGAGTGCACCTTCAGCAAGTTCTCAGAGGACACCAACCTATATGGATGGTGTGGTCAACACGCTGGTGGGAAGGGATGCATTCAGGGGGACCATGACAGGCTTGAGAGGCAGGCCCAGACCAACCTCAGGAAGGTCTACAAGGACAAGTGCAAGGTCATGCACCTGGGTCAGGGCAATCCCAAGCACAAATCCAGGCTGGGCAATGAGTGGACTGAGAGCAGACCTGAGGAGAAAGACAAGGGGGTACTGGGTGATTAAAAGCTCAACATGAGCCAGCAATGTGACAGTGCAGCCTAGAAAGGCCCAAGTGTGTCCAGGGCTGCATCAAAAGATGTGTGATCAGCAGGTTGAGGGAGGTGATTCTTCCCCTCGGCTCCACTCACATGACACCCCACCTGGAGCACTGAATCCAACTCTGGAGCACCCAGTACAAGAAGGACATCAACCTGTTGGAGAAGTTCCAGAGGAGGGCTACAAAGACGATTAAAGGGCTGGAATACCTCTCCTATGAAGACAGGCTGAGAGCATTGTGCTTGTTCAGCCTGGAGAAGAGAAGGCTCTGGGGAGGCCTCATTGCAGCCTTCCAGTATCTGAAGGGGGCCTACAAGAAAGCTGAGGAGGGACTTTTTACAAGGGCCTGTAGTGATAGGACAAGGGGTAATGGGTTCAAACTGGAAGAGGTGAGATTTAGATTGGAAATTAGGAGGAAATTCTTCACTCTGATGGTGGTGAGACACTGGCATAGTCTGCCCAGGAGGGCTGTGGATGCTCCATCCCTGGAGGTGTTCAAGGTCAGGCTGGATGGGGCCTTGAGCAACCTGGTCTAGTGGGAGGTATCCCTGCCACAGAAGAGGAGTTGGAACTAGATGATCTTTGAGGTCCCTTCCAGCCCAAACCATATGATTCTATGAAGGGCTGGTAACACAGAC
The DNA here is from genome assembly GCA_013400335.1 of Eurystomus gularis. Classification (NCBI taxonomy): domain Eukaryota; kingdom Metazoa; phylum Chordata; class Aves; order Coraciiformes; family Coraciidae; genus Eurystomus; species Eurystomus gularis. The sequence continues at coordinate 30,170 of VZZY01005035.1, forward strand.
CAGAAAAAAGCTGCTTAGGGGATAGCTTTCAATCCCAAAATAAACCAAGGAAGAGTTTGGTCTGTCATGAAATGCAACTGGCAATCAGCATTTTCAAATATAAATGTAGAGCTAATGAGGATAATTATAAACCATGTTACTCGCACAGGACAAATCTGAATATTTGAGTTCTAAATTATATTGTGTAAACCAGCATTTATTCTATGGCAGCCATTGTTTCAATAATTACTGGTTTTCACAAAATTTAAAGCATCATTATTCCATATTGTCCTTTTATTAATGGAAAACACTCAATGCCTACAATGTATGCTTGCTGGCAAAGCGGCATTATGAAGGAGACTGAAAATAATGGAGGGATTTAGAACTAGAAGTGATTACAGAAATTTGGAAACTATTAAGAAAAATGCAAAAAATTTTCATTGTAGAAAAAAACCACTAAAACAAAAGATCATTACACGATCATTTCAGAATTATTTTCAGTGACTTAATCCACCACTGACCTGCGGCACTAGAGATCTGCTCCTATATATGATGAGCAACCCCCCCAGAATATATGATGATTGCCACCAGAGCTGGTGTTCAGAAGATGCCTTAAATCATGTTACACTGCTCATAAATAAACTGGGGCTAATTAGGAGATGCTCAGAGCTTAGGTGTAATCCTCTCCCACATCCATTCATAAATACATTCAAAGCCTGCATCAGCCACATCTTCTCCTCTCCTTTGTTAGGGAGTGACAGGTTTCCTTGGAGAAACCCAAACAGGATGACCACAGCCGCAGGTAATTTCTAGGGTTAAGGTAAGACCCTGGTAGTGAACATAGCCCAGCTTTCCCCACTGGCCAGGACCACAGTTCCTCCTCAGTGCCCCCACCTCAACCCCTCGGCTGTCAAACTCAGAGCAACCAATACTGATCTCCAAGCTCCCTGACCTGAAGCTGTGCTCTCCAAATGGAGAAACCCTGGTCAGGTTTTATTATGGACTGTAACAAAGGAAAAACCATAACTGTCAAGCAAAATAATTGTTTTGAGGTAGTTTTTCATTTAGAAGCTCGTCTGCACTAATGATCAAGAAGGATTCTCTGTTTTGGTCACTGAAAGATGCACGGCTGGTGACAAAACAACCAGAATAAAACCAGAGACGAATGGAAAAAAGATCTAGTTTTCTAGAAAATTCTTCTATTTTCTTGACACAGAACAAAGTCTTTGTCTTTGTCACCATATTGCACCTTCTTCATCTGGCTAGGTACAGGAAGGCAACTTCTGCAGCCTTATTTTCCTAACCACCTATCTAGGAAAATAATTCTTTGACTGAACAGATACTTCTTCCCCCCAACAAAGCAGCCAGTTTGGGATTCTCAGGTGCACAAAAAGGCAACGTGCCTTGCCACAGGTTTATGTAACAGAAGGTACAGAGCACAAGACGCATGGCTGAGGAACGTTACATTAATCCTCCATGTCCTCAAACAAGGAGATGCATTTGATAAAAGTGTGACTGGCTTCAGTGTAACAACCAGCAAGTGTGTTAATGATCGGTTCTTTTTGCATTGACAGATTTAATTTACTGGATACTCAATAAATGTTATAGAATTATCCAGGTTGGGAAAGACCTTCAAGATCACCCAGTCCAACCATAACCCCACTTTACCAAGTCTGCTGCTAAACCATGTCCCTCAGCACCACATACACACAGCTTTTAAACACATCCAGGGATGGGGACTCCACTACTTCTGGGCAGCCTGTTCCAGGGCCTGTTAACCCTTTCAGTGAAAACAATTTTCCTAATGTCCAACCTAAACCACCCCTGGTGCAAATTGAGGCTGTTTCCTCTTGTCCTATCACTTGTTACTTGTTAGAAGAGCCTAGCTCCCACATTCAAGGAATCGTCAAGAGCGAGAAGGTCTCCTCTCAGCCTCCTCTTCTTCAGACTGAACAACCCCAGGTCCCTCAGCCACTCCTCCTAAGACTTGTTCTCCAGGCCCTCCCTCAGCTTCGCTGCCCTTCTCTGGACCTGCTCCAGCACGTCAATGTCCTTCTTGTATTGAGTTGTCCAAAACTGAACACAGTACTCGACGTGTGGCCCCACCAGAGCCAAATATAGGGGATTTAGTAATCTTAGAATTCTGTACATGTCACTTAAAAGCATTAAACACTATTTGAATGTCAGAATGCACAACACAGATGAAGTACCTGCAGTTTTCAAAATATGTGACCCAACCAAAAACATTCCCCAAATATTTCAGCTCACTAATCTCATTTGATGGTGGAATTACAATGGTTAGATTACAGTTAAACCAAATAATTCATTCTAGCCATGAAAACTATGTGAACTTTTTCATATCAACTAAAAATCAATTTATCACACATTCTAAACTGTATTATATGCTGGGCTTCCTTATTCTTCCATACCATAAGATTTATTCAAAAACATTTTCACAATTACAAACATTAAAAGTATAGGCATAACAATGCATTAGTTACGCTGCCAAACCAAGTGGTTTTGGTGTTCCAAAAGACACAAACATGTCTATTAAGAGTCACCACCACCTGGGCATCAGGGACCAGGAACAGTGGCGCTGGATTCTCTGCCTTCCCAAGGGAAATACACCACATTGAAGACGATCATCACCGTTAGTATTTACACCACACCATAGGTGCCCAATGACGTTTTACAGACAGATAAAAGACAAGAAAGCCCTGCCCTTGGACAGAGCAAATCTGTATGAGCAGAGCTTGCATATGCCTATCTTGAATTGAAGAGCAGCTTTTTCCCCCATATCTAATTTTATCTTGTTTGATGAAGAAAGGTAACCACAAAGGTGGAACTCTCTGAAATAAGCAGATGATGCATTGGAAACACTACAATGTCTGATCACAGAGAAGGAGAAGACTCAAACTGACACATTTTATCTCCAAATTGAGGCAGTCTAGGAGTTTGCACCTTAACCACTAAAGATCTGAGCTGGTAGATAGTAACTTACTGTTCTGCCACAATTTGATTGCGAACAGTTGCATTCCTGGAATCTTAAAAGGTTAAAATACTTATTTTGGGTTAGCTCATTCCTCAATTTAGGACAAATAAAAAAGAACAGAAAAGAAAAAAATGAACAACAACCCCCAAACTCCCAAACTTCAACAGGAGCGTATCAAAGGCTAGTACAGGTCCCTCAAGGACCCAAACTCAATTCACATTTTCAGGCAACCTGAGAACACAACCAGGGTCTAACAGCACTGAAGAATTCTGTATCTTGCACTGCAGAAGCCGCATTTAATCCTCCTTTCTCACTCAGAATTGGGAGGGAGGTGTGGAAATAATTTCCAAACATTTTTTAAATGTTCCACTTTCCAATAAAAAATTAGAATTTAAGAACTTGAGGGAAGTCTCATTAAGCAAAACCAGAACTTCCATAAGCAGCATCCACAATCCAAAAGTAATAAACGCTTTGCTGTTTTTAAATCCACTTTACTTCGTAGGTACTTGGATAAGGGAGGAGATCAGATTAAGCAAGACAACACGGGTAGCAACATGGCTTGGTAGAAGGGTATTCCTTTCAGGCCCTAAATCGTTGGCAATTAAACCATAAAGGGTAAAGGTAAAATCGGTTTAAAGATCTTGCACACGTCATAAAATCATAGAA